>SMSQ01025946.1:18118-94273 GCA_019453375.1 Ctenoplectra terminalis
CCCCCCCCTTTTTTTTTTTTTTTTTTTTTTTTTTTTTTTTTTTTTCTTTTATTCAATCGTAACGTGTAAATTTTTTTCCGTCTAATATAATCGTCGGTCATCGTCGTTCGTGCTGGTCGTAGTCGTCGTCGTATAGCTATCTCATAGCTACCACGATTATTAAAAGTACCTTTTTTTTTTCTTTTTAGATTCTTACAATATTATAGTCCCTAGGTATCGCCTTAATATGTACACACGCTCCTAGCTACGCTCCTTTCAAGGATCTCGTGGTTTAATAATTAATCGTACTGAATTAGCCCATTACAACGGCGGGGTATCGAAGTACATTGTGTGTATGCATGTATTTTATGTATGTATGCACCTGTATGTGTGTGGTTTCATTTTTCTTCTTGTTCCTTTACGCACAATCATACGTGTGTGTTCTTTTTTTTCTTTTTTTTTCGTTTTTTTTTTCTTTTCTTTTTTAAATCTTTTAATTATACTCGAGCTGAGAGATATTTAAGAAATCGTGTCGTACCATTATCTTGGGATGGGTTTAGTTTCGCCTACAGTATCGTTTATTACGGCAAGGAAGGAAAAATCGTCGATAGAGAACAATGTCGATCGGCCGCGCGCGCTATTCTGCATATATTTTTTTTTTTTTTTTTCTTTTCGATTTTATTACTTAAAAACGACTATCCTGCCTCCAGTTAGATTAGACGAAAGAAAGAGAGCCTTTCACCTGAAGCGGAACACATTCAAAGTAAACGCTATTATCACTATCGATTAACCGGGTAATACATGAGATACTTTATCCTTGTGGATGGTCAATATTTAAGCTTCTCGTAATGGGTATTATAATTTATTTTATTTATTTACTTCCTCTTCTTCCTTCCTTCTTTCCTCCTTTCTTTTTCTATTCTTTTACCAACGAACCATTCCTCTGGATGCGTAAATACGAAGATTCGTCCGTGGAAATTGGATACCTGTACCTGGTCATTCCGCGTCCCGTCGTCCACACAGAGAAACGCGTCGTCTTCGCGCAACTAGACGACACGTTTCAATCGCACCGGAATCGCGTACCGGAAGTGAAATTAATGTCGCCAACGACGACTACGGTACGCGTGATTCACTGGCTCGCATTTATCAGTGTCCTCGGGCGGTGAATTTGCAACCGAATTAGTATCGTTATCGAGTGCACGTTGCATGTTCGTGGCGGTATTATATGATACACACGTATACGTATATTATACATATGCACGTATATATAATATATATTCAGTTTGCATTTATTACCGTGGAATTTATATCGGTGATATTTTTACCAGCTTCGTGCAAATCAATTACCTCATGAAAGTCACCGCTAATATTGAGAATTGCGTTAACAGGGACACGAAAGTCGCACGCGCCATTTTTTCGGTAACTATCGTCGAGCAACCTATCCTCTATGTATATCTTCTATAAAATCTTCTATAAGAATTGAAAAAGATGATTCGAATCTTTCTGAAACTGCGTGTTAGCTGTAGTTCGTTCAATTTTTGCTTTAACTACGGCCAAAGTGTCAGAGTTTTTTTTTTTTTGTTCCTCTTTGTCTCTAGTTAAAGGAAAAATTGGATTTTCTTTTTGGAGGAATAATTCGATTGCAAATTTGCCGGGACCATAGAGACGGGAACGCGTATCAAATATAAATATATCGATACAATACCAGCGGCCAAGCGGATCGAACATTTAGGAACGAAAGATGCGTAAATGTTTAATACGTATACCTCTTTATATGGCAGATTATTACGGACTAGTACTTTTCTTCCATGTTACTCTGCGGGGGAAAAAACCTCGAACCACCTTCAGCGTCCCTTTTTGTTTCCGGTTTGAATAGAATTTTTTAAAAGGGTATCAGAAGGATTCTTATGATCGATCGATAATATACTTTCAAAACGACGTTATTGCGTTAATTTACTCGCTACAAAGTTCCTGCTTTTCTTCTGTTTTTTTTTTTTTTTTNTTTTTTTTTTTTTTTTTTTTTTTTTTTTTTTTCTTGTTTTCATCTAACGAAGCCTGTAAACGAGTGGTTGTTTCACCGGTAAGAATGAAAATAAAAAAGAGTTGGATGATCGTCATAAACGATAGCGGCGGTACTGTCAAAACTTTTCCGTTGCTATTTCCTGTGTGTACAACTGAATCGTATCCCGTTGTGTATGGCATATGTGAACGTGGCGGTACTGTTATGGTTGTTACTGTTGTTGTTGGCATTGTTGCTGTTGCTGTTCTCGTTGCTTCAACTATGTTCCTTTCTGTGTGCGAAACGGACCAAAATTGGTCCATTACTTGATCTCTTAGTTCTCGATGCGATCTCGTACAAAAAATATCATTCTACCTTTAAAACGATCCAAGGTGATCATATTCTTTGCACGATTCTCGTTTTGTGCTTCGTCTGTTGGTTTATTAACGACAGACGATTCTCGGTAGCTGGAAGCTTTTCGATCGTTTCACGAACTAGCGTCATCTGTGCGATTACTTAACGGAATTACTTAACCTAGTTTCACGAGCCGAGACGCGATTTGATAATTGTTGTTTGATTTACGTCTTATCGTGTTCGATCCCGTAACAAATGATACATAATCTTAATTCTTCGAATAGTCTTTTTTTGTTTTTTAAAGAGCCCGCGAAATTTTGAACTCATTCTTTTATCGTCAACCGATAATACTTCATGTATCATCTGTCGGGATATATTTTACCGTCAATTACTTCTTTATCAGCTACCGCTAAAAAAAGAAACTGCAACGACTCTTTATCGTCGATGAAACTCTCGAATCTTTAATTTTCTTTCTTTGCTTAATAAATATCGGATAAGACGATGCGGTTAAGGCAATTATCAACGTTAAACGCTCGACTCCTGTACATCACATTAGTCGTAAGTTAAAACTATTTACAGATAGGTCTCGTATACGCCTGCAATCACAATGATCTTTACATCGATCGTCGGGAACGCGCCTTTAAAAATTCACGCGGCCCGCTGGCTGTTGCCGAAGAGGATGAATTTTTAAAGCGATTCCTTCGAACGCGCTGATTTGTCGGAATTATTTTATTAACGCGACACTGAGGTTCGGTGATCCCTTCTCTATCCTCCATAGTTGAAATCCCCATTCACGCGGAATTCATCGTTTCGACCCTGGTTTCACCGAAGCGATCAATGAACGGAAACGCGGATCCGAATCTCGTGGAATCCATCCGGTGCAACGTAAATTCGAGTCCTTAAAGCTTTTTTTTTTATTATTAATTTCTTGTTCACTGGTTCCATTCGCGACCAATCTTGTCCAAACACTTTTACATAACGTCCTTCGATATTAGTTTCACCGCGTTCTTCAAGGATTGCCTCTTGTTACAGAACCAAATCCTGATCACTTCTCGGTCGTATCCGAGTCGTTCAGCTAAGTTCGTGATTTCGTTACCTGAAAATAACACGGAAAAGAGTTTTCGTTTAATTTCAAGATACGATTGAAAGATAAAGTTCGACGAGAAACGGTTTAATCGAATTTTCTTAGTTCTGAAATTTTTTTTTATCAATCTCGAATGTAAACGTAACATTTTTATCGTAGTTTCTTTTCTCTAAAAATTGCTTCGACCCCGCTAGAATTTTTATCACATCGGGAAGAATGAGATACTTGAGAATTTCCGAAAAGAAAAATTAAGGTTCGCGAACAGTGAGTTTAGAATATCGTAATTTATTAAAATATCGCGCGTCGAGAAAAAGTACGAAGGGAGAACTCACCATTAGGATGAGTATTTCTGTCGAAGTGAGCGTTCAGCAATTCCAAAGCTTGCGGGGTGAACGAAGTTCGTCGCTTTCGTTTCTTGCTCGTTTCCACCCCGTTGAAATCCGTCAGCTGGTGTAATCCGCTCTTGTACCTGTAACCAAACACCCTGTCTTCGTTTCTGTGCGATACGGCCCTGCTATCAACATTATATACTTTCATAAACTAAACCAAACTAAAGAAAAAAAAAGAAAAAAATAATACTAATAATAAACGTAAAAAAAGAACAAGATAATTCGTGCTTCAATTCTGTGCACGCAGGAAGAAGAATTTAAAAGGAGTATCAGTCGTGCGTTAATGTCGCGTCGATCAAACGGTATCGCCTTGGAAAACGGAGGAATCGGAAGAGTGAAAAGGAAAAAAGAAGGAGACTCGGAGGAAAAATCGACGCTCAGAGAGCATCGACTTCGTTGCGAAAACTCAATTTTCATCTCACACCAGTGCAAATACCCCGATCATGCTCTAATCAAATATTAAAACAAAACACACCAGTCGGTCGTGTGTTAACTCGGCAAACTTTCTCTACATCAAAGCGAGGCCCGTGAAACCGGAAGCGCTATCGTAAACAGACAGGAGTTGGTCGCGTGAACACCGTTTCCAACATTCATCTCGACCAATTCGCTAATCGATTCGTTCCACCTTCCCATCGTTTTCCCAATTTTTTCTTTCATTTAAAAAGGAAAAGTACAACAACAACAGAAACAAAAGGAAAACATAACAAAATGAAGGACCGGAGAAACAGCGGGAACTAAAAGGACAGAGAAAGAGTCGAAACAGAGCCACACGGTATTGCGAGACGTTCATCCCTCTGACTGATTGGCCCGCGTCCCTAGCCGACCAACTTTCTCGAATGGAACGGTCGAGGGCATCGCGACGTCTGCGTCGCGCAAATGAAATTAGCGATCGAAGCGTCGGTGGAGCTTCGAAAAAACCTCGTAACCGTAAACAGGAGAACTTCCGCCGGGAATCGCGGCTAAACGAGCCAAAACGCGGAGAAAGGGATGGAAAGAGACAGAGTGGAAGGGTCGGGCGTCCCGACGCACACAACACACAGGACTGGCCGACGGGGGGAAGAGGCGTAGGTGGACGCCGCTGTGGAATTTATGTTTTTAATTTAACTCCGTATGACCAACTGTCGAGCCAGGCCGAAAAAAAGTGCAGGCCGAGCCATTAGCATCGCGCGGTGATATTTCGTCGAATCCGCGAAAACAATATGCTAATGGAGAAGCCGGCGAGCGCGAAGAACCGATGCTTCGAGAGCAGGCATAGGGGGGTTGGGTTTTTAACCGTGGGTTGACGAACGATGGTGGTGAGAGACCTGGGTACGGGTGGTACGTGGCGATTCGTCGACGATCGAGGCGTCGTTTTTCCGCTGTTTAATAGGGAAAAATTGATGGGGCGTTTAGATGGTGATGAGGTAGTCTGATTTATACGAAGAACTATTTTACTTGGGATTTTATAATTGTTTCTCTGCAAAGTATCAATCATTGTTTGTGTAGAAAAAATTTGTAATTGAAATTTCGTAGACCTTTAGGAGTGGTTTAAATATTGGGTTTGAGAATAATTGTGATAACGAGGTTGTTTATTTTGACGATTTTTTAGTTGCTGGAGTACGAAACATCAACCCTTATTTAGCGTATCAGAAAAATTCAATGAAACGTGTTGATAACGATGATCCAATTTGGACGAAATGAAAAGTTATTTAATTTAGTTTTTTTCTTTTTATATATATATATATTTTTTTTTAATCACTATCTGTTTGTCTTTCGGGAATTTGTAATAAAAATTTCTTAGACATTTTAATACTGTTTTAAATGCTATTGTATCAAGTAGCAGTTGGGTTTTTAATAATTGTTTGTTGTACGAAAACAAAAAGCTATAGGTGACTTAATTAGCGAGAAGAAGTGGAAGAATTTATTAATTTGATAGAAAAAGCCCATCCATCCTACGGTTTCTGTGTTTAACTTCCGGGGTATGTGATTGAAATTAACCATACGCTAATTACATTTTTCCTACAAAAGAGCTTTATTTTTGGCGGCGCACAGTTTATTAATTGCATTCGTGTTATGAAAGTCCGACGAAGCTTCGAGCCGATGCACTCGCCGAAATGTGAATTCACCCATTAAGAAAATATTAAAACCTGACGAATAAAAATAAAATCAACTTCGTATACCGTTCTACGGTACCATATTTTCTGATTCTCTCTCTTCGAGCAACAATAATAACGATATACTTAAAATCCAATAAAATAACAAATACAATAAATTTCGCGGAAGAAAATCACCGTAAAAAAGAAAAGAGAAAGATCAATTTCACGTTGTTTCGAGCAAGGTAATTACAAGATATCAATTTCAGAGTATCACAGCAATAGTTACACATATTATTCGAACAGTTTCCAAGAAAGTTATTAACATCGCAAGCGATCTAAACGCAAGTTGCGAGTTCCACGAACTCATCTAAGTCTGCTGAAAAAAAAAGAAAAAGAAGAAACACAAAGCTTTCAATAACCAAAGACACGCGACACAAATTAAAAGGCAACCGCTTCAAAGCATTCCAAATATCGTAATTGTTTCCCTCGCGCCAATTTGCCACCGCTTTTAATAATCTTAATAAACCCTTTCACTTGCAAAGGAAACGTTATTATCACTCTCGTGTATTGTAGGCGAGAAAAGCAGACTGAAGAAGAGGAAATGCCGGGAATAGAGGAGAGACAGGCAAGAGGGAAAGAGAAAAGGTGGAATCAAACCGGCGTCGAGAGTTAGCTCGAGCACGTATTCCCGCATAGGTGAGAAGCCAAACGAACAGAGAGAGAAAAAGAGGAAACCAGCTATAACCACGAATAAGGACACGGCTAAACGTGTTGGCAAGGTTTAATCCGCGAGGGCGAGAGAATAAGCAAGAGGAAGCGAGAATTAAACGTCGTCGTTGAGAAGAGGAGGAAAAAAAAAAAGGAAACCTTCACCAGAGCCGACGTGTCGTGCCAAGACAATACGCGCCGTGTCGTTTTTTAAATATGAATCACGAGAAGTACGCGCTATCAGACACGCTGAAAGCGTGCTTAGTCACCGGCTCGATTCTCGTCTCCTCTAAATCCGTCGTTGGATCGCGGGGAATAAATCAGCTAATCGAATATTTATTAGAAACTTACAGCTGGCATTAAACGAGTCCACCTAAATCTCGCCGAGGCCACGCACACGTACACAGGTATTTACCATACGAATCGAAGAGAGATCGACGAAAATCCTGCCCGAGAGAAACAGAGAGAGCCTAAAGTGTATCGAAACAGCAGCAGCTGGCGCGGAAAAACAGAGAAAGAAAGAGAAAAGGCGAAGAGCCTCGTAGACGAAGAAACGAATAGAATAAGGAGATCCTGGCGTGGGTGTACCGTGGAATCGCGAGTATTAGCGTTTACCCGACCGTGTAGGNATCGCGGGGAATAAATCAGCTAATCGAATATTTATTAGAAACTTACAGCTGGCATTAAACGAGTCCACCTAAATCTCGCCGAGGCCACGCACACGTACACAGGTATTTACCATACGAATCGAAGAGAGATCGACGAAAATCCTGCCCGAGAGAAACAGAGAGAGCCTAAAGTGTATCGAAACAGCAGCAGCTGGCGTGGAAAAACAGAGAAAGAAAGAGAAAAGGCGAGGAGCCTCGTAGACGAAGAAACGAATAGAATAAGGAGATTCTGGCGTGGGTGTACCGTGGAATCGCGAGTATTAGCGTTTACCCGACCGTGTAGGAGTGAAGAAGAAGAAGAAGAAGAAGAAGAAGAAGAAGAAGAAGAAGAAGTAGTAGTAGAAGAAGAAGAAGAAGAAGAAGAAGGAGGAGGAGGAGGAGGAGGAGGAGGAATAAGTATCTTAAAGAAAGAAGAAGAAAAAGCTAGCAAAAGGAGGAGGAGAAGAAACGACAGGAATCGTGGGTAAGAGCTGGTGGAGGCGAGGGTGGGAGAGAGAGCAGCAGGCAGGAGGGGTACATCAGAAACCTGATTTTAATTAGTCCACAGTTTAATTACTCGGCAGATAAATCGTGCACGTGCACCGCATAAACTAGCCGCTTTCATTTTTCCCGGACGCGGCCGGCACGGTCGCGCTTACTTCTACGCCGCGAGAATGCGGGATGGGTCATTGTTGCTCGCTCGGTGCGCGCGTGGAAAGAGAAATGACCGCGCTTAAACCGTCATCGAATCGGTTGGATAATAGTCGGCTGGGTTAACAGGCTGACGGATCCGGCCGCTTCGTAATCCTTCCACGTCCAGCCTCGCCACTCGCGGTTTGCAGGCTAGTTCCTTTGAAATCGAGTTCTAGTTGAATTTTTTTGTTTTATGACCGAAGGGGTGTCTGAAGGGGTGCAAGTCGATTAGAGCTTGGTGTTTCTGAATAATGATAATTGGATGTATCGTGTTGCGACAGAGAATATTAATGGTGAAGTCGGTGGGGATATCAAAATACTCGAGGAAACAGTGACGTAAATTGTATTTTTTTTTATACGTCATTAACCTTTTTATAGTTTAATAATTGTAAGCGTGAGATCTCTAAAAAAAAAATACTACGATTATTTCTGTGTTCTCTGATAAAAATATCTTTATCGAAGTAAATAAGTTATGAAAATAAGAAAATTTTTTTATCTTCCTATTTTCCTTTCCCACAATTTAATTTCTTTTCCCATAAAAAGTAACTCTTTCGATCATTTAAACCACCGTATTCTTTTCGAAACAAAGGCAGGAAATGATCGAACAGAGAAAAGAAAAAGACTATCGCTGTTCGTTTAAGCGAAAGCGTAACCAAGGAACGAATCATTAAATGGTAAAACGGTTCCGGGACAATAACACCGGGATGATTCGCTGTATCGCCACGCGAAGGTGTTAATGCACAGTCAACAAATCATTTTGTTCGTTTTGGGAAAATCTGTTGATGCTACGCCGCGGGAATGCGGAATGGGTCATTGTTGCTGGCTCGGCCGCGGAAAGAGAAATGACCGCGTTGTGCTGTCATCGAATCATCCGGTTCACGGTCGAGATACACGCTGCGTATATCGATACGCTACCCTACATATATATTTTATAACACGTGGCTCTGTTTTAACGTGTATATATGTTTTTTTTGCATACAACACACGTGTATATACTTTCCGCGCTTTTGCCGACAATAAAACGACATCGCGGAGAAATCGAAACCATAAACCGTGTTACGTAGTAGCCGGCTCGTAAAATTCGCACGATCGACGCTCTTAGACCGTGATTCCAATTAAACGATGCTCGTTTGCTGCGTGAATATGAATGTTAATCAGGAGATCGCGTAAGATGTGGATCATTCGACGGTATAAATACGAATACTTTTGCGTTGCGATTTTTTTCTGTCAGCTCCGGGGACATTAAAATACGAAACCGTTGATTAAGGCTTGGGTGAGAGGAAGATTGAACTTGTTTGAGAAATCTTTGGTAATTAATACACACTCTACGATATCAGGAAGATAGAAACTTGCGAAAGTTACATCTATTATCTTAATTTTCAAAATACTCCAAGCGTCAAATATAAAGTTTCTTTAAATCTCAAATAACTTAAATCTTTGCACACGATTCGCTCTGATACATTTTTAAAAATGTTCAATACTCTTGCTAGAAAGTTTTCCGTGTAAAACAGGTTGATAAAAATACTTCTTTGAATAGATAATCCCAAAGAAAGAAGCAAGATTCTTTTCTTACGAAAACCGGATAATAATCCAAAATCTCTGACAATCCGATCCTAATAAATCTGATTAAATTCCACAGAAATTGAATCCTTCGATCAGAGTAATATCAAAGTTTCAATCGCTCGGAAATTACTCCGCGCAAAACGCACAAAAAAAAAAAGATTCCTCAAGAATTTCCGTGGCAACCAAATGAATAGGGATGGCGTGTCGCGTATCGTTCGTTATGAGGCTGGTCGTATCGGCGACCACGATGAATTAAACTTTGAATTTCGTTAATTACAGATCCTGATACAGCGTTCGCAGAAAATCTCACAGCGTAGGTGTGTGGGTGTGTCGATGTACGCGGCAAAACCGATACCTCGAAGGAGGAAGCCGATAGGCGACTTCTTTCGCGACACGAATAAAACCGGCAGTACCTGTAGCGGCGTGGAGCACGGTCCCGCTAACGGTTTACCCCATTCTAATTAACATTCCGCGTATTTATTAGACGCGGATCTGCAATTAATCAGGTGGATTCAATTAGCGAATTACCAATTAGCACGCACGCGTTCACACGCTCTCGGACACTGCTTCAGATCCTGTTGGACGATCGCGGGATAATCGTGCGCCACGATACGCGTCGTTAAAATGCTGATCCCGAACATCTCGACGACCTCGGCCTTGAACTTGTTCGTTCTCAATTTCTTTTTGACCGGTAAACAAGGGAGAGATACGGGAGTTTCGTTTCTGATATCTTTTTTTCGTTTGAAACACACGGTGATCGAATTTTAAGGTTTTCATTTGAGTACTCGAAGTATTTTTAACGTAACGTTTAACGCAATATGTTCAAGTTTTCTGTACGGTATAGATCGGGTGAAACTAATCGGATTTGATTCAAGAAAAATTTGATTTAGATCGGATAGGAGATTGACTTTTAGGGATTTTAATAGAAATTATATTATGGAATGTATTTTAACACGAGTGACAGATGATTTCTTGTTTTATTTCAAAAAAAGTGAAAATTGAGATTATGAAAGTACAACTCACCTCTCTTCAGCCTCTTTCATCCACCTTTCGAGGACCGGTTTTATCTTTTGCGCGCTCTTTGGCGTGATGTCCAACTTTTCGAATCTAGAGCCAACAATAAGTCATGATTCTCGTTCTCCGATTTCACGTCGGATAAAAGATCAAACTCGTGAAGAAAGAAATCGTAATTTCCACGCCAAAGACGTAAAGATTTGCTCATCAATGAAAAAAGAGAAAAGAGAAAAAACAGTCGTTGAATCGAAGAAAAATACTCCGCGTAATAATTGTTTGATAAAAAAAAATTCATCGATTTGATCAGTGAAATTCTTTGCGTCTTCGTTCGACTAAAGGAGCACTAAGATACATGCATCGACTCAAAAACAGGACATTGACAATGCGTGCATGCTTAAAGGTTTTGGTGATGCCGTGATGATGTTGCCAACGCGCTTCGAGAGCTAGTGTTCTGTTCGTGACGAGCGCAAAACCAAATCGCAGTGAAAAGATCGAGCGATCGATTTAGAAAAAAAAAAGAAAAAAAAAATAGAAGACGAAGATCGTCGAAAAGGAACACACTCTCGTCGACGGACGTCGATTTCTGCGATTTCGTGACGTGTTTACACGCGTTGGCGACATCATGCCCAAGTTTGCCAATGCCCTGGCTCGAAGAAATCGTTAATTTTCAGAAGTGCTCCTTTCGCATCTTATTTTGCCAGAAACGGAGTTAGAAATTAGTGATAGTGCTTTAGCAGCTATACCCAAATATGTCCCATGGTACTAAGACGTGTCAAAGCTGTACGTTTCGGCGAACGAAGCACGAAGAACCGAACAGAGAAGGCCGACAGACATTGTACAGAAAAATAGAAGAAAGATCAGGGCGAGAAGATATTGGAAAGAAAGAAATTCGATATACATAGGTGTACGCTTTCCTTATTGGTAAATTAAAAGTTAATTAACCTTAAGATTCGATTGGTTCGTGGTGAACATTGATTCTGAGCTACTTGTACGCTTTTAAAATGCACACGACGATATCGATATACGGATTCACATGCTTGGGTATAACTGCTATGCTTCCAGAGGATTTTTAAAAGTTTTAGATTTTTAGGTAAATTAAGTAGCATGAGGGGTGAACGTACGTAGCTTGCTGCTGAGATGCAATCTGCGTGGCAGCGTACATCTGGGTAGCCAGGGCACTGGGGAACAATCACCAATGCTTAAATTAGTCGTTACGATAACAGTACTAGGATGTAGAAACAATGTTTCTACTTGCCACCAGCATTAACCACGGTGGTTCCTTTCGTTCACTTCTGAAAAATTTAACACAAACATAAGAGGCTCAAGAAACACAAGACTCTCGATTCTTCGAACGATATTTGCCAACGAAAATGAAATATGTTTGTACTTTTAAGAACCACCGTGGCCGGTATACACATTATACATTTCTCATAGAGTACGATCGCGTGAAAATTCAACGACGTTCTGCCAGAATTTCTACTCGAAGAGCGTCGAACGCGATCAAGGTACACGATATTGAATGCAATTGAATCGAGACAACTCGTGATGGCTGACTTTCGCGACAATTCTATGTCCAAAATGAATTAGTCGCTTGGAACCATTTCTCAAATTAAGACCATTGCCACGTGTTTTGTCGATTTTCTAATCGAGCGATAGGTACCTACTTTTCTTCCTTGAACAATCAGGGTGGAAGAAACACGAAGCAAAGTAACAGAGGAAAATTAACAGAATATCTGAACATCACAGCAGGATTTTATACGATGACCAAATGACCAATTTAATTTGGACATAGAATACAGAATAAAGGGGTTTTGAATACGATAAAATGATTTTTTTTTATTCGAGGAACGTTTAATCCTTTAATCCCGACTTCTCTAAAGCAAAGGAAGATTATCATTGAGATTCGATAATCTAAAAATGTTAAAGAATGTAACAGATTGTTAGCAGCCAGACGGAGAACCGTCAATATTTCTTTTTCCAGCCACTTCCAGTGACCTGGCACACTGTCGTATCGTAGCCTATTATCGTTTCTCACTTCTGTGTCTCATCAGCGACGTCCGTTTTGAAGTTTGTGAGAGCAAAAGGTGAAGTGAAAAAAAAAAAGAAACAAAGGGATCACGACGAGGCACCGTACACTCACCTGCATATGGCACTTTGGCTGTAAGCTGGCCCCTCTGTCACGCTCAGGGCCTGTCCCACCTGGGTCTGCGTGAGACCCATCGACAATCTACGAAATTTGAACACCTTCGAGAATTCCTTGATCTCGTCCAAATCGATGCCGTCGACTACATTGTTCGTGGCCTCGTTGATGGTTGGTTGATCTGCAATTACAGTTTCGAGATCTCTCCTTTGGTCTTCTTAGGGTTTCAGGAAGACAGTGGCAAGATTCATGTTTATTTTTTTCAATTTTTTTTTTTTTTTTTTCGGTGCACGTTCACCTCGTGGAAAAATTTTCCTCGTGAGCTAAACTTTCTATCCCACATTTTTCACGAACTAACAAATTTTGTCAACAGTTTCTAACCCAAAGTAACTCGTTACAAGTGGTATCCCAAGTTGTACTCGTATCTCAACAAATAAACATATGAACAAATACAAAGATTCGCTTCGTTAATGTCTAACAAAGCTAGGAATACGCATTAGAAATGAAATTTCCGATTTTGCTGGAATCTTCGTTAAAGAAATTATACTTGAAGGAATGTATTTCGAATTGGAGCAGTTTTTCGAATCGATTTATCGGAATGATTCGAAGCTCCATCTAGAAGCTGCCTAATGACATCGGGGCGGCTTCGTTAAAGCAGCTTGAGCTACACCGATTTCTCTCGTAAATCTGTCACCCCGAATGTATACGCACGCAATAGAGGTGCCCACATACCCTGCAATCTCGACCAGTTCGAGCGGGTTCCTGCGCCGAGCAATAAACTGCAAATCCTTCTTCCGCGGCACGGTGTTTCTGCGATCATTAATTTCCAATCGAACGCGAGCTCCTCGTCCCTCGAACTGGACAAAAACGCGATGCTCCTTGGCTTTCTCGTGCCTTGATCGCCGACTGCCCCGTTTCGAGGAATGCACAAGCATTTTCGCGAATTGGTACCAGAAAGCGTAACCTTCGTATCGCGATGAGGAAGAATGCGAATCGTAAAATCGAATTCTTTTTTCAATCATTAAAAAATTAATATTTTTTTTAATCGAACACTTTTACGGAGGCTTTTGAGCATTTTAATACCATCGGTATAATATTTTAATAAATTATAGGATAAAAATTGGAATCCTTTGAATACCGAAGCTGACTCGAAGTTTCTCGGGACGATTCGTTACTCTAACTCTTTGCTGTTGGTAAAAATTTCTTCGGCAAAATTATAATGCGAAGGAAAACTGATTTTCGTACAGCGAATATAATCGTGCGACGCAATTTTTTCGTGTTTCACCACGATGAAAAAGTTTAAATGCAAAAGGTGAATTATTAACTTGCCCATTATTGAAGAAGTCATTACTTTTAATTATTCATACCGCATCCATTTTGAACGAAGCTTTGAATACTTTTCATCAAGGACAATTAATCCTAATTTTCAGCTTCTCTACTTTTAACGAGCACCTGATTTTTGCGCTAAGCGACAAAGATTCGTGATAATAAGGGCGTGAATGAGCAGCGCATCAATCGAGCCTCTCGAAATTTACTCCCCATTGTCAGTACTATTCGACGGAGGCAAACAAAGCAAATATCTAGTCTCCCTCTCTAGCCTGTGCTCCTCTTAAATTTACGAATCGTCGCTCAAGGTTCCATAAAAGATAGGTTAACAAAGCCGCAGATTTATCAAGTAACGTGGCACCGGCAATTGAGAATCGTTAGGCTCGATACGTCGAACGATTATTCCATCGAGCCCGTAGAATGACGAAGTGCCAGTCTAAGCAATGATTGTGAATTATTAAAATTATTGTCTGCCGGCTGGTGAGGTTACGTGCACCGGTTGGAATCTTTATGGCTTCCCAGAAGGCAGCGAGGAACGATCTAATACACCGTAATGAGCCATGCATTGTACGATATCCTATTAGGATTATTAAGAGCTCCGCCAGAGCCGCCAACATTATTATTTATCAGCTTTGACCGTGCATTAAATGTTGAATCGGCGAAGGAAGGAAACATAATTCGAGGCAACGAGGCAGGAAGAACGGTTAAATTTATAATAACCCGGTGAAAAAGTTTCTTCCTGGTAAATACGATTCTCATCGGTCAACGTAATTATAGGATTTCAACGCGTGAATAAATGACTTAACGCATGCAATATTTTGACTCTTTAAAAACATGAAACAGACGACTACATTTAGTTCTACTAGATTTAGTCAAATTAATCTCGATTGAATAAAAAGTAACCAATCTATGGGTGACAGCAACATTGCAGAAAATTTCGTATCATCCAAATATAGGTAACATTAGAAATTAATATTAAATTACAGAACTCTGTCCTAAATTTGTTACCGAATTACTTTATGCGATACAAACTACTTTTATTTCTATCCGGTTATTTTATCCTTCCTGCCCCGCTAAACCTCAATTCTCATAATTAAAAATCAACCCCTCCTTTTCAAACCTTCACTATTGAAAACTAAAAACCAAAATAAAACCAAAATAAAATCAAAATCAAATCAAAATCAAATCAATATAAAATCAAAATCAAATCAAAATCAAACCAAAATCAAATCAAAAGAAGAAGATATAAGAGTGATCTTACTAGGTGAATCATTCAGATCGTCCTCCTCCTTTTTAGGATTGTGCATGCTGCTCGGCGAGGCTTTTACACCGGCTCCACTGGGTCCGTGCGTGGTCGTGATCGTGATTTCCCCGTTGCTGGCCGCCAGTCTGTTCAAAGCCGAGGCTGCGGATACCACGGACTCGTTCAAAGGCGACGATTGCTCGGGCCTTTCTCTGTAATGCTTCTCCGTCGGCTGTGAGGGACACGAGGGACGGTAGTAACGGATTAGTAGCTCAACCAGTAGCAACGACAATACTCCATGCTTCTCTTCCACGCCAATTATGCACTTAATAATGAGACCCGACCTCTCTTTCTTTCTTTCATTCTTTCCGACCTGTCTCTCTCGGATCGAGACACTTTAGAGTCTAATTAGTGGAAGAAACGCCGCCGCTACGGAATACTTTCTTAACGAGATTGCTTGCTATCGGGGAATTATTCCGCTTGTTCCGCTGATCTTGCGCCGGTTAAGCCCTTTCCACCTTCGCGAGGACCCGCGGTTTTGCTCGTATATCGTCCGCGGATTGAGAACTCGTTTGTATTGTTACTGGCCGCCGGTAGAATTGTCCGAAAGGATATCGAAGACCAGAGGGCGGTGTTAGTTATTGATGAAACCGAGGCAAATCAAAATTTCTCCGGGGAAAAAGTATTCCGGCTTCGAGAAACGGAACGGTGAAACTACCCCCGGGGTAGTTCATCCGTGGATTCGTGGATAATAATTGAAGCAAACGAGCGAAATGTCGGTGGATTGATTGTTTCGTGCAGTTTATCGGAGGGCATAAAAGGAGATATATGTACTTCTCTGGAGTGTCTGTTACCGTGAAGCTTGTATCGCGTGAAATTGACTCCCAAAATAATTTGAAATTCGCGAATAGTTAGGGGGGAGATGGTCAATTTTGTAAGCTGATTAATTAAAAAAAAATTATTTTAACTTAAAATGGACGCCGACAGGTATCAGCGGTATCGAGTGTATCATGCATTTAAACATGACGTACGACTTTTCAACGACTCTCGGGGGTAAAATAAAATCCGTCAGACACGTCTCACTGAATTCTTAATGACGAAATTGAACTCGAAAATCTTTGATAGGAGCGATTTACCAAATATGTATGCATGTCTGATTAAATCACCGAAACGCTCTATTGATAGGAATTTCGTTTTCGATAGCCAAGCAACAATCCAATTATCGTGAAAGAAACGGAGATGTTCATTTTATACAACGGATCGGGCATTTTTTTCTTTAAAGTACATCTCATCGAAATTGTAAGAATAACACGTTATAAGAAAGGTACACCGGCACGAAGAAAGGCATAAATTACTTTGCAATTGACAGTCCACCTACCGTATAGTGATTCATGTGAGAGCTGTGTCGATGACCGTGTTGCTGAGGTGACGTCGTCAGAAGTGGTTGCTGAGAAGCTTGAGCGGCCTGAACCACCTGCGCCGCCTGCGCCTGAGCTGCCTGCGCGGCCTGAAGCAGTTGCTGAGGTTGCATCGCGCTCAGAAGTTGCTGGCTGGCCGAACTGTTGCTCAGAAGGTGTGGCAAGACGGCAGGATTTAGCCCTAATCCGGATGCTAAGCTGGGACTTGTTGGAACTGTCACGTGGAAAGAGAAAACCGTGATCCACTTGGGTGTCACGCGAGAATTTAGCGTTGCGTGATTTTGAACACCAGACTTTCGTATCGATTTTTCCAGAGATTTCTACATTTTTGCTTTGCAGTTTATTTTTTAAAGAAATCAAAGTTGCAAGGGAAACAAAAATTGGAATTTTTATTTAAATCGATCTTGGTAAATTTGAACTTTACCGTCCGTAGCAGTACCGTTCACGGATACAGTTTTTGAAATATAAGATAATACGTAGAAATGGCAGAAACTTGAGGATATGTTTTACCTGTAAATTCACCATTGCTGGTCGGTGTGTTCAGCATGTTTTGTGGCTGAGCGATCGACTGAAGGTTCGCCAGGGTCGTAGACACTCCTTGGCCGTTGCTCAGCGCCAAGTTCACCATCTGATTATTCGCGACGTGACTCACGGGGATGGTCAGAATAGTTTGCGTGGCGATTCCTGTAGAAATAACGGATAAAAAAAAAAAAGATTAAAAAAAGAATAAAAAAGGTTAATCTGGTAGAAGTTGCATAGACAAGGCATAGCTTGATAATTCTATCTCTGGCCCGTCCGCTACGAACGTGTCTCGAATCAATAGATACTTCATTTCCATTATGAACGTAGTCCACGCGTCGTTGATCCAGGAAGGGTAGTAAAGTTATCAGAGTCTCATAGAGGGATTATTAGGCAACCCATAGGGCAGGTAACCTCGCAGGCCAGCGTAGTTGGCAAACTATTATCGTCATCTTAATAGTGGGTACAGGTACTGGCACTGGACTAGGCTGCGAGAAGGACGCCTAATCATACTTAGAATAGTTTCGGGATTACCTCCAGCTCCGCTAATCTGATTACCCTGTACACGCGCTTAATATGATTACTGATCATGAGTACGTACCCGTGTTGGTACCTATAGCTAAGCTAAGCAAATCCCGTATTCCGAACAGCCATAAAAGTTTCGCGTTCTGAGGTAAGGTCAACTGACAATCCGATTAACGTTTAGTTCCACCACGATATTCGACGATAATATTCTGCGTTACGAGAAACACTCTTTTATTTCTCCGTGTGTTACAATCGGGACGCACCATGGCCTACCATTTTTTTTCTTTTTTTTTCTTTTTTTACCGCTCTGTGAAAATGGACTTTCGCGAACATACCCGTGAAATCCTATTTCCGTTCTGTTTAAACTATTACGTCTCCGAGCTTTCTCGTCGTCCATGCGAGTCAGATTAAGTTAAATGTATCTTATGCTCCGAAAAAAAGGGGTACCCGTTAAAATAAGCCAGGTTTAGGGGAAAATTCGTTACGATCATGCGAACGACTATGCCGTTTCTTTTTTTTTTCACGGATAATGTACTACTCGTTAAGACTATCTGGTCGAATTATAATTTGTGACAAAGCCAAAGATTTCCTCTCCTGACCCGTATCTTTTTCAAGATTCTTCAATTTCCAAACAGAAATAACCCGTTCATCTGATAACCCCTCGAAAGCTTATTCTCGAACGAACATTCTAAAATATTCGACGTTATTTTTGCGTTTCCAAATGATCGGACACCTCGTGACCTACTGTTAGCTGTATAAAACATTCATTCACTATTGCTTTCACTCGAGTTCGGATTGTAAAATTAATCCTCGTAGGGTACCTTCAAGATTCCATCGACTGTTATACCCACGACGAATCGGTTGCAAAAGATCAATACATCGAATACGTTAAGCAGTTTAACATATATTTAACCATCCTCTATTTTCTGCGTCGCTAAATCACTCCTCTATACTATCCCAAGGATGCGCGAATCGAGTCTCTCGAATAAACCCATCAGGGAGTGCTTCCGGACGATTAATCAGTCCGATGGAAATATAAACCCCGATAAGTGACTGTTTCTTTGCACGGAGACGTCAATCAAGAACCAATCGAGCGTTAGTCAGTTACCATCGATTGAGCCGAAAAGCAGTGCAAACATTATTTGCCACCACGTAACTCGTCATCCTACCACGACTGGTCCATATCCACGAACTTCAATCCACTTAGGCGGACTCGCAAAGTTCTCCTTGCCCCTCTTTACCACCCCATTTCTAACTCTCTTGCTCCCTATATATCTATCTTTCTCCGTTCTCCCTGACAGCCTCTTTCTCTCTCCCTCTCAATTGCCAGAATAGGAACCCAACTTGGTAGAAACGAAGTTAGCGCGAACCGCAATCGATATAATAGCGGCCGAATCCGCGGAGCTGTGATGTCCAGCCAGAGAGAGTACTAGGGTTAGAGTAGGAGGAGCGGACCCGAGGAGGCAAGGGGTGGTTATTCGTGAGTCTGGAAAGGGGTAGTGAGACGTTAATTATACATTGAAATTAGTTGCAGAGTTTGCCCTCTGCTCGCCAGGCTAGTCTAGGACCACTAAGTATGGACGATGGGGCGAGCCTTAGTCCGAGCTGGTCAGAGGTAGTCGATATTATATTATATATTATATGTATATATATATCGGCACATCTTGATTGCACAACATTATGCGCCAGCACATCGTGCAGATTTCACGTTGAGACCACTCGGACTGATTTATGCCCCGAAATTCGAAGGTACTTAGTGCGAAGGTTATTGTTGGAGATTTCTTGTTGGTTTACTGATAGCTACGGGATACCGGGTCCTCCTCTCCTTCCAGACCCTTTATCTACCTCTCCTTCTCGCCGTCGTTTAATTAAATTTCCCAGGTGAGGCTGCGATTAGCCGGCTTGAATGTTTTTGGGAGCTCGACAGCTTGGACCCGTTGAAAGCGTTTGGTGCTTTGTGAGTTTGGAAAAACGATCGATTGAGACACTGCTACGTGTAGGGTGAAACGGTATAATTTTATTTCCGAGCTAGCAGAATTATATCATTCTCTCCGAAGATTCAAACGACACGATAAATTATTTTTATACATTTTACATTTTTTAAGGTTCGAAAATGTTTCGCTCGGTAAGTTTTTTCCAGTTAATACTCAAGCATTGCACCACTTAAATCGATTGAATGGAATATATTCTTCTGACACGCTAAATCTATTTACGATAACAAACTTTTATGAATTATTCCATGTGCTTAATAATCCCCTACGTATCGCGTTAAAAAAGTGTTCAACGTACAATCAATTTACGTGACACGTTAAACGTTGGCGGCCTTATTTCGAGCGGGAACGAGCCTCTAATGGTTGTCGATCAACGTTCGTTCCGAGAACTAAAAGGGCGCGAACACGTAAGAAACACAAGGCTTACCTTGCGACGTAGGGATAAGAAGCTGAGCCCCTTGAATGCCTTGAACCAATTGACCGGACGTTAGGATGAATTGAGGCATCGCGACCGGTTGTGGCTGAGATAATAGTTGAGGTAATGTCGCCATTGGCGTCGTACTCCGTGGCAGGAGATGAGGTGTAGCTGTCGTGTTCGATGCTGTTGGTACTGTGCCTGCTGAACATGAAAATTCATTGGCTGAAAACAAAAAAAGAAAAAGAAAAGTCAGACAATTTAATCACCTGCATGGGACCAATGAATAATATTACCGACAATACCGAATCAGTATATCGCAACATTTATGACGGTGTTAAAATTTAACCGAATTAACGAAGAAAAGACTTTCGAATAGTTGAAAAGGAGTATCAAGTTTTGTCAGTTTATCAAGCTACGCGATGACTGTTTGTATCCCTACCGGAGGAGCTGACAGTGAGATTCAGGGGTGTGTTGATGAGCTGATTGTTAGTCAATCCTGCTGTCATTCCCTGGAGACCCGCGGCAAGTGATGCGACTTGTGGTAGACTTTGCAAACTCGCCAGATTTTGAAGATTTTGTAGAGTCACCATGCCTGCCACTGGAAAAGGGAACAAAGAAAAAAAAAAACAATTATAATAAAAATTTACTCGCGTTAACGTAAATGTAAAAAAGCTAACGCTCTGTTCGAAATTTATAAAGTGCACCTATTTTGTAATATCAGGTCTCTCAAAAGATTGCGATAACGAGTGGCAACTGTTTTATTTAATTAACAAAAGACTTACTTGTCCCGTTGAGATGCGCTTGCGCCACTGCCACCCGCTTCGCTTGATGTAAATTTTCAGGCGACGGACTATTCTTCCGCGAGTTCTTCATCTCGACCATCATCATCTGATGCTCATGGAGCGATCCTGTTGTGGCCGCTACCGGTTCAGGACTACCGACGCTACTCCTGTCGCTGTCCTGTAACAAACGTACACCCAAACGATAAATTACGACAATCTACATAATTCCAGCTTGCAATTTATCACAAATTAATTTCTACATCTCGATCGTTGGGAACAAATACGAGAAAAAAAAAAAGAAGAAAAAAAAACACAGTAAAAGGAAAAAAAAAATGGTAAAGAGGACATTGTACTGGGAAATCGAGCGTTTTTTCAAATTTATCGAAAGTCGAAAAAAAGCAGCCGCCGGGAAAAAAATATTAATTACGATTGAAGAGGCACCGGTGAAAACCACGGCCGAAAAGTTCGAATGCGAAGCAACGCGCTCTGTCAGCGACGAAAATAGCGATACTTTATTTCGTTTATTACGCCGCATTTGAAACCCCCTCGCATTTGTACCGTATTGATAACAATTATAAAATATTCGACCACCGTCCCTGGAAACAAAGTGGTTTCGACTATATGTGTCGTCGCAAATTTCGTGCTCGCCTTTCGAGCTTTCCAGGCAACTTTTTGTTGCCAAACGCTGCCAAGGTATTAATGGTACCCCGATCAAGGAATCGATATCGTTCGTATCCCCCTCCTTTAATCGAATCGTAAAACATTTTCTTACGTATCCTCGAGCAAAGCTATGAACTGTAAACCGTTCGTTTCCTCGATCGCCGAAATAAAAGGGGAAACCTCTGAAGAAACACTCTGGACGTTTGGAAAGAAAGAAGTAGAATGGGGAAACGTTCCAGGCACTTTGAAAGTAGATTCAATTCACGGTTTGCAGTTTGCTTTACGATTATCATAATTTCTAGGGGTGTATAATAAGGGTGAAGAACGTAAACGAGTAACATAATTATCGCACCCGGTTCGTCGATAAAACCAAGAGAGGAACGTTAAAGTGGCAAACGTTGTTGAAGAGAGCTCGCTTGATACTGCGACTGATTATTTCACGAAGGTCAGGCAAGCTCCGACGAACTTCCGACTTTCTACCTGTTTAAGGATACCGGGAACACGACCGCTGGACCCAACCTACCCCAAGGGGATTCGATAAACGTCCCAACTTTCGATGACGCTCGTCGAGAGCTCTGGAACACGTCCAACTTTTTAAATTATCGATCCCCATTGTGGTGATATAATTAATTCGCGTTGCGTAAGCAGTGTGATATACTAATAATAAGTAATTTTTTTTTAATTAAAGAACATGGAGTATTAATATTTTTTTTTTCATTCGAGCATAAACTTATTATTATTTACGATAAATATAAAACAAACAAAAAATATAGGAACTTTTCCATTATTCTAGTAAGTCCCTTAATAAATTTTAGGTTAAGATATTTTTTTTTAAAAGAATTTAATATCCACCCTCGCAAAATTTTATTTTGATACACCAATCCGACACTTTAAACGACTCCATGTACGACACGGTGACATGGCTTTCCAGCCATAAAAAAAAAAGGAAAAAGGAAAGGGTGCACAAGTCACCCCTTCGCCTCTTTTATCACCCTTTACCTCGCTGGCCGATTTTTTTCTTTCCTTGCTGGCCGAAATCAATCGAACGGGCACGCAAAGGTTTTAGCACGGGCTCGCAATCATTCTCGCCAAAATGCTCAATTATACGCGCGTGGTTCGTTAACGTACCACGCTTTTTATTGCGGCGGCACGTTTAACGCTGAAAATTGATTAATAATCATTCACGGTCCAACTGGCCGACGTTAAAATGCTTCGCTACGAAATAATGGTGGTAGACACACAGGCCGTTCGATAGGGTATAGAGGAAAGAGGGGGTGAAAAAAAAAATGAACAATGAAACCCCGTGCGCGGGCGACGAATCATCGACGAATAGAAAAATCAGCGAAACGAAGTCGTGTTGCTCGATACAACACTTTGTCCCGTGTGTCAGACAAAGGTTCGTCGATTTCTCGAATCGAACGTGAATTTATAATGTATTTCACGATGTATCCGGTGATTGTGAGAGCCACGATTCTTTCGCAAAATGAAGCTCGTTAACGAAATTCCCCCGCGATAATACGATTTTCACGCGTAACACAGAGACAGAGCCAGAAACGGCGGTTCGAAAAATTGCAAGTCTGTTCTCTGGTTGCGTTCCTGTGTCGTCCGTGATATTATATAAACATAAATAATTCGCGTTGCACAATTTTTCTATTGTGCAGCCGGCGATATTCCAAATTAACAGGGTGGCGAGGTGGTGTAGGCGTACACGGGGGGGTTCAATCAGCGCCGTACGCGATATATTGGCAATCAAGCCGGTGAATATTTTTTATACCGCTGCTGTGCGATTACAAAGCTGCACAAAGGTTGGTTCGGATTGTCAATTTTCTTAAAATACCACCGGCAAACGTACAATATCCAGTTCGAATGTTTCAAGGGGCGAAGATTGGAATTTGTTGTAATTATTCGGTGTATGATTTTGAGTTACGTCGCGTGACCTGTCTTTTTATGGTCACTTGTTACCGATACGAGATTTATTACTCGGAATACTTTTCATCGTCGACGATAATTTTAGTCCGTGCCCTTTATTGGATTCTTCGGTATGTTCTATCCACAGAGAAGAATAATCGTTTCGTCAGAATTTTAAAAGTTAAAAGAACAGAATTACAGAGCAGAATTGAAAGTAGAACATATTCTTCTTCTTTTTTTTTTTTTTTTTTTTTTTTTTAAATCAGAGTATACGATCGAGACGAATAAATTTTAGGACCGCAGCAGAGTTAAGTTTTTCAATTTATCCGTAATTATTTATCCACGAATCAATCGGCCAAGTAACGTCCGTGACTTTTCCGTTCCTCGAGAAAAAAACGTAAACCGAACGGAACTGGACGCGATGGAAAAACTCATAAAATGGTAAAGAAAATAGAGAAAGAGGCGTGTATTAATCATTCGTTCCCGTATCCCCGGCGCGTTCGTGCCGCGCGATATATAATTCATGCATATTTACGGGATGCCGGAGGAATAATTAACGAACGGCAGCGCATTAAGGCGCGTCCTGTGTGTATACGTATGTGCACGTACAGTCGGCTTCTTAGAAAGACAATCTAAATTATAATAAATCGATGGAATACGCACGAGCCCCGATGCTTTACCGCCGCGACTTCTCTTCCCCTCACACCCCTTTCCTATCTCTTTCTCTGTGTGTCGATGGCTGGTGGTTGTACAAAGTAATGTTACCCGGCGTGCGGCCTCTTTGCATAATGGCATGGAAATATGCCGGAACGTGTATCGCCATAGTTGGATACAGATTAAGCGTGTTAGAGCTTCGACACCCGGCTAATTCGCGAAAAAGGACTCTCCCACTCGGGTGACACGACCCATGAATAAATTCGCCCGAAGTTTCTCTCTCTCTCTCTCTCACTCACTCTGATTCGGTCAAGCCAAAGAACTTTGGCCAGAGACCAGCCGACGTCGTCGACGATTTCCAAGGGATGACAAAATTATTTTGCCAGGAAATTTAAAGCCGGTTAGTACTAGGAGGGTTTCAGACACCTTGAAGACTCGTTAGTCTTCGCTGGACAGTTTTCTGGGCGGTGGAGCAGCTTTCAGAGCTGCGAAGAAGTATTTTTAGAAAATTTTTCGTCCCTCGAAAAGGATGAAGAACGCGCGAGAATTTTATTCGTAAAAGTGACATTGGGAGGGGGAAATGTCCAACGATCTGGAATCCCGGAAAGGTGGAGGTTATCAAACGATTCGAACGCTGTCGTTGCCATTTTTCTATATAAAAGGGGCGAATATCCACCTTTCCGGGGCGCTGTAATTTCGAATTTTGGTCAAAGTCGTACAATGGAGAGCGGCGCTCGCGGCCGCCGCCATTGGTATCGGGGCATTTCATTGCATAAAAAATAGATAAAGCCCGGTCGATAGGTAACGAATGAAAATAGGAGGCGCAGGAGCCAGAAGGTAGTTCAATTTTTTTTTTCCACGCAAATTCGTAAACGGCTATACCGACGGTATGGCCACCCCCATATTAAATGGACGAGGCGAGGGGGATTAGTTGAATGCACAGGCCCGGCCATTTTGCTTGAAAAGTGCGCCCCGATATATAGTAAGCCGTAGAAATGTATGTTTACGGGCTTTCGGTATTTCGCATAAATTAATCAGCCGACCACCCCCTTTTGCGCAAATACTGCGTCGCGTTCTATTCGTGAATCGCAACACGCAATCGTTGCTTTTCTTCTAGAGAACGAGCAATCGTGATTCTTCGAAAGTTTGTACTTTATAAAAACCTAAAATATTTTTTTGGATAATTTTAATCGAACTTTCTCAATGATCTGTTTAAATTTCTTTAGAGGGTGGGAGTGAATATTAATTATAATGTATGGATAAATAATTAGATAACATTAGATGTATTCCATTTTTTTTCATAGCGTCGAGAATCGGTATTTTTCTATTTTTTTTTATTGTCCTATGAAATTATATATTTGTATAATAAGTATGTTGATGTAAGGGATGAACTTCGGGAGTATGTAAAAGTACTTCGAATAAGAAGAAAATTCATGTAAACATAGGTGCACGGTCGCTTTGCATTTTAATGTAATTTATACAGCGAAAGGAAAAATTTTAGTATGCATGAAATGAATTTTAACAAATATACCTACGACACTACGGTTTGTTCAACCATGAACCGATAAGTAGGATCGTTCCTGATATATTCCATATTAAATACGTCTTAATTTTCCACTAAGTACCAAAGAAATTTTTTTCAATTCGACGCTAACAAGTTGGACCTATCTCAAAATGCTAATTACGTTTTATAGCACAGTTAATTCATTTAATGCGACGTTTATGCAAATACAGCGCGTCATATTTTTCCTTAGCGGAGATCAAATTGCCCTTCCCCTGCTAATTATATAACAAATATTTCAATCACGCACCCGGGAATAAATGTAACGAGCTCTTGCTCCACTGGAACTACAAACAAATCATTTGGAAAAATTCTTGAAGCGAGAGCCGGATTCTGGTGTGCATAATTCACAACAGCCTCTCATTGACTTCGTTACTGTTTCTAATTGTAGTTCATTCATTCCTGTATTTTGGCAGCCGTTTCCCAATTCCGTTAACAAGTTTGCTCCTCGTTCTAATTACCTTCGAATAAACTCCTCGCTTCAAGTATCCTAAATATATAAATACAGCCGGGACAAAAAAGTTTGCTGCATTCCGAAAACTGAACTACCGAAAACCCACAATTATACCAATTTCATTTATCATTATAAACCCGACTATTCATTCGCCGTTGAGGTTACGCGCGTACAATTGTTGGACTTCGTTACATTTCATTGAAAAGAAGGAAAGAAATTAACAGAAAATAATGAAAACATTGTTTCTTAAGGACAGAAGTAGTGAAAGTAAAAAAAAATATTGATAACCTATTTTCAAAAAAATTGTGGAAACCTTTCCCATTTTTAACAAAATTACAAAGTATCATTAAGTTCTCGCTAAATCAAGCTCGAGCGAGAAATTTCTACGGAGCAACGTGTTGCCAGTGCACCCAGGGAAAGAACCCGAAGTTCCTAGGCCTCACCGGTAAAATAAACTGAAATTTTCGAGTTATTGCAACTCCAATAAATCGAAGGGGGAAACATTCTTGTCGGTATGGGCGGAGGTCCGCGGCGAGACATAAATTCCGTGGACGGCCCGACAAAAAAGCCCCATTCCCCGATACAAAGAAACTAATCCGCGACCTTTCACACCTTCGAAACGGCTGGAAAGCAGCCCGATTTACACGAGCCACCCTCGCCCCTGTTTCTCCCTTTCGCCCCTTTCCACGCAGGCGTCCAGAGCAATCGGAACAGCGACCATCAGCGACAACGCCCGACCGAACGAAATAATAACGCTTTAAATTTCGCGGCAAGGATCGTTCGTTGGTCGGTTCGAGCAGTAAAAAATCGTTAGCCAGCCCTCACGGGCCATCTCGCTAATGCGAAAAACCGTGCTGCAGCGTTCTCTGCTCGACCGACAGAGAGAAACGGAGAGAAACAGAGAGAAAGAGCGGGAGATAGATAGAGATGGAAAAAGAGGGACCACCACCCAGATCGGATCAGAGGGTGGACGAGGGTGTACGTGTATGTGTCTCTGTATGTATCAGGACGAACACACAGGGTGGCGCGTTGCAGAAAAAAAAAGCGAGCAGAAAAAGGGCGGCGTTGCTAGCTAGCATGGTGGGGGAGGAAAAAAGGGGTGGCACAGGATTGGGATACACGGTCGTTGGAAATGCAACAATAAACATTACTTATCGGCACGGGAGCCTTTAACAATGCGGACACGACGAGAGAAGCGGCTCGCGGCCGCGCAAAAGCGCAAGTTTTTTGCAATAAAGTCATTTCGAGGCGTTTGAGTTATGGGTAATTCGTGTGGAACGCGCGCGCGACCGGTAACGCACACACAGGGACAGGGAGAGGGAGAGAGAGAGAGAGAGAGAGAGAGAGAGGGAGAGAAGGAAAGAGTATGTGGGAGAGAGTGGAAGAGAGAAAAGGAGAAAAAGAGATCGGGTCCCGGCTCCATTGATTAGTATTAATGACTTAGCTGCACTCATTTCGCCCGAATAAAAGTAATTGGATTTGGCTTCGACCCCGCGGTCCGCGCCAGCGGTGCCTGGCGTCGGTGGCGTCGGCGTCCGCGGCGGCGGCGGCGGCGGCGGTGGTGGCGTCGGCGCAACGAAAACGGCGGCCGGCGTGTAAAAATACATTAATATCTGTTTGCGCTTAATAAACGATAGCCGCGCTGACTTCAGACTAATGGCCGTATTCTGGAATCGGTAATACGCGTTTTTATGTTTCTTTCTCTATACAACGACCCCAGGACCGGTTCTCACCTACGCTTATTCCTCGCCAATCTTTCCTTCCGATCGATCCTTTTCTCTCTCTCTCTCTCTCTCTCTCTCTGTTTTTACAGGTCTTTCTCTAGCTGTTTCATGTATTTTTTTTCTCGTGTTATAAAAAAGTTTTCGAGCTGGTTTACTAGTTACACGCGGGGATTAGAAGTTTCGCGAGTGAACCTCAGGTTTTCTCGACTTAGGATTACCGAAGGGATTCTTGTTGTTCAATGTAGCGACGCGTCGAAATGACACAGGGTGATTGAATTTCGAGATAGATTTTCAAGGTAGTAGAATATGATCTTGATTAAACTTGGATTAAAATAAAAAAAAAAAAATTAACCATCCTCCTTAACCGATTCACCGAAAACACAGGATCGTTCCTCTGGCGTACAAAAATTCCGTGTCAAGGAAACAATGAATGAGAAACAAGAAAAGAAGCAGATAAAGCTTGCGCCTTGCTAAAAACCTTACCGCTAAAGAGCCAAAAGAACGAAAGAAAGACCGAAAAAAAACGAAAGCCCATTAACAAAGTTCGTATCACGACGTAACAGACCCACCAAGACACTTTTAACTCACCGCGTACCCCGTCACAAGTACTTCATTGATCGGGATTAAGGATTATCCGTGGCCATCCAGAGCGAAGCGGTGCGAGGAAACGATGAATTTCCTGGACGACCGGGGGTATCCTAACGGGGACGTGCTCCACGGGGGTTGCAATTATCACGTGGTCATTGCGAACCGTTGTTATCGGAGAGTAGGGGCGAGGAAGACAGAGAAAAGGGAGCACGTGTGAGAAGAACAAGGAGAAACGGGGTGGCAAGAGACAGAGAGGCGGAGAAAGACGGACAAACGAGAGAGTCGACCGACCCCTCGGCACAAGGCTGCTTTGTCTGTAAGTGTAATTAGTCCAGGGTGGGGTTTCTCGAAAGAGGAAGAGAGACTGACAGAGACAGTCGACCAGGGAGACGGGAAGAGGGGTAGATGGAGGAAAAGGGTGGTTCATCCTGGTTTCTCCCTCGCCGCTCCACTGTGCCCCACCACCGCCTTATTTATATGCAAATGAGCTTCATTTCGCGATATTAATGTTCCAGCCGAGTCGGCCTGGCCTGGCGCGAAAGGGTGCACAGGATACGCGGAAAAGGGTTCGTCCTGGTCCGTATATGTTTACGACCGTTCTGTTCGCCAGCGCGACGCGCGATTTGCTCCGCTGGAAATTACGGCGTCGATGGTCGAGAGATCGAAGGGTGGACCCGTTGTGTGCGGGTGTCACAACTTCAAATGGAAAGAGGGGTGAAAAGAATTTGTGGTGGAACCGACTGGTTCGAAACGGTTTTGTTTTGACGTGGAATTGATTAAAAAAAAAAAAAAAAAATCGGCGAAAGGCTCGATAAAAGATCGATGAAAGATTGATAAGAGATACGCGCGGATATAATGCAATATATTCGAAGATAGGGGAATATTATCAACGTGAAACGTCTCGAAAACTGGATACCGCAGCGCCACCGAGAATCCGTAATTTTCACTCGAGAATTTCCCCTAATCTGTGCCGCTATCTGGCCAGAACTGGTCCCTTATCAGCAACGTCCGATCCGGTTATGGTAATCGCGTACCTACCTCGAGAAAACGAACAGTTTCGAGTAACCCAAAATTCCTCCCCTCTTGTTCGCTGTTCTCGAAATCAAAAAAACTGGACGATACGTAAGCAGAAGGGTTGCAGGGCTGAATTTCTCTCTTTTACTCGTCGTACGGCGACGTATCGGGATAATGACCGATTTATCGCATCGAGCAGAGCATGGCAGCGAGTAGACAGACCCCCATCAAGTCTCCACCGGGTTAAATTAACAACAGACAAGCCACTTGAAACATTACCTAGGCTTCCTAGGCGAAGCAACTCAGGGGTGGGTTATTCCTGCTACCTTACTCAACATAAATTAGGGTCGATAGAAAGGGTAGATTGCAGAATGTTGAGTGTATAACGACCGACGCTCTGTTGGTGGCTTATGTCTCGAGCATCCGCGGCTCGCGTCTTACTCTTGCGGCACACGCGAGCCCGAAAAATCTCCGCTGCCACACGCTACTGCATTCTAATGCAGCTCGTCCAGGGCATCGAGCTTAGACGCTGTTGCAACAGCCTTTGGCTTGTCACTTTTTAACGTGTCAATCTACCTGTGTCCTCGATTCGAAAATTTCGCGAGAAATTGGATTCTAAATTTGATTTTTTCGTAGCTTTATGTTGTACCTTTCAAATAGATTTTTATCATTTTTTGTTGAGAAATATAAGGAGAATATTTATGTTATCGAAGCACTAAATAACGCAAATTCTCAAGAATGATACGAGAAATTTTAAGCAGAAGACATAAGTGTGCAGAGTGATCTAAAAGATTGTAAGCTGCGTAACTAATTCTACGACGTTGCAACTAAAGATCGAGCTTCTTAAATCTTTTTTAAGTATTCGAACACGTTCCTTCGCTGTCATAAATATTTCACCAGCTTCCAAGAATCGAACGCTAAATTCGTAAATGATTTTTTTTTCTTTTTCCTCGAATAATTACGGTCTTACTTTAATTACAATTTGTGAAATCAAAGCGGAGAATACCGTTTTCTCGGTGGCGATATGGAAATCGTGGGGCGAACTTTATGTCAACCTTGTGCGCGAGTATCACGGTTCTATTAAAATGATTATAAAACCGGCGTCATTAACGCAGAAATTTATGAATATTTTAAACCGAGGTAAGAAGATAAGACGATCGTTTCTTTGTTCTTTCTCGGTCTCATTTTTCTCTCCAGTCCATCCTCCTTCGCTCGGTGCCTTAAATTTTAATTTCCCAGTTATCGCGCACGAAAATCGTCATGGTGAGTGACGTTACGAGGTGGACTCCTATACCGACGTACAAAAGCACATGGAAATAATACAAAGAAGGTAGGAAGAGGGAAAAAGAGGGGTATCGTTACCAGTAACGACTCCTCGGTAGGTAATGTTTCCCCGAGTCCCTTCGAAAAGCTTAATTACGGCGAGTCAGCGAAATAATTCGAAATAGGAGCAAACGTTTGTGCTGGGCGGTATTTGCATTTAATGGATATTAAAATGAATGACCATCGCTCATTACGAATGCCGCGGGGCGTTCGTGGTAAAATCGTGGGTAATGAAGTCGCGGGGCGAATCTTACTTGTAAATGGATCCTTCATTATATCCAGATATCGTTTCCTCGGAAATGCGTTCCAACGACTATTCGGACACCCCGTTCGAGAAATTATAAGAATCCTCCGTCTACGATAATGCACCGGACTTCTCTCTTTCCTCTCAAGCTCGTGTAATTGCGCCTGCATAACTTCTACGACGAGACGCTGTTTGCTCGTCTGATTGGGCAGAATCAAAATGAAGTTTTGGTCCAACTTCGTCTACGATGTACTCGTTGTTGGGCAAACTTTTAAACAGCACCGTTTTCTCGGTTCGTAGCATTGAATGCGATTATTTTAAATAATCGAATAACAGGGGATATCGCGAGATAAAGTTGGTATTATGGATTAATTAATTATACAATGTTTTAGCATAAATCTACGTAACAATAAGTACAATGTCCAATATATAATTCTCTCATCAATTTCAATCGCTCGATTCTATTTTTCATCGATTTACCAGGATCGTGATTTTTCGTATGAAAATTAATAAAAAGATTGCATACTTGAATCCTAGCTCCCATTTATCCTGTATCGGCTAATCAAGCAACGGTGCAAAACTACCCTTGAAACGACGCGCAACAACTATCGATATCAGTGTTACACGAACACCAGCAACCAACCAGCTATCCGGTACACGCGAATGCGCTGTAATCAGCTCATCGGCAACGTTCAGAATATTCTTCGCAACAGACATCTTAATGCTCGCCACTCGTAAACAGCGCGGACGTGACGTAAATCTATTCGCAGCGTGGTTGTTTGGCTCCCAGTCTTTGCCAGCTAAGAGGGGCGGTCGGTTGAAAGGCGAACACAGTGAGAGAGGATGAAAAAGGAACACTGCTCGCAGGGGTAGAAAGAGGAAGACGGAGAACCTGCCTCGGAAGGTGGTGATGGTGGTGGTGGTTGCGATGGTAGGGGTGGTTGGGCGAGAGAATCGGAGGTGGGTCGACCGATGTATGAATATACATGACCTTACCACCAACCCTTACACCGCAACGGGGCTCTGCTTACATTATTGTATATCTAATTCCGCGGATGGTTCTCAAAATTCGCTGTTTGCCGTGTCCCAGCGAGCATCGCGACGCCCAGCGTCGCCACGGTCACGTGGACCATTGAGAATCACTGCCGGCTCACGACATTATGCAGGCAGTCTACATATTATACATTCGGACTGGGATTCAATTAAGTTTGGTTAGACCACCCTCTGCCCCCACCCAGTCGTCCTTCCGCACCCCATGGTCCACCCACCTACCCATACCACCCCTTAAACTCCCCTTTCAACTCCGTGTTTCCCTCTTCTGCTTCCTTTCTCTCATCCGACACCCTCCTACCCTCCTCCTCCGCCGTCCACCCTTCTCCACCCTCTTCGTCGACGACGCGACGACACGTAGAGGTGTTCTAAATCGTGTCTCGCTGAGACGATTCGTTCCGTGGTTTTCGAAATCGTTCCGGTCCCGTCTCGTTTGAATTATTGTGGTCGGCCGCGCTCGATAGGCCCACAGGTTTCAAGGGGAAGCCTTGTCTCTCGGCGTACCTGGATTCGGGAACCGGGACAACAATTTCGGAGCCGCGATTTGATCGGTCGACTGAATTTTTGAAACCCCGGATGAGGCGATTGAAACCGGCGAACCGCGGGGAATTAAAGTCGTATCGATCTTTATGGGGTCGGATGTGCAATCGTTGTCAGTTTCTAGTGGAATTGTATCGGGTAAATTGGAATTTCCTAATGAGTCATCCGGAAGAACGTAAGATTTTTTGGATAATAACATGTGGGTGTGGTATAGATATACGCAGGAAAAGGGTTCTCGAACGGTGAAATACTTCTGAGCATATGTTCAAATACGACTCTCGCAGCAAGAACGACACTCGACAACGACTGAAATAATAATCGTCGAACAGCTGGTGGAGGTTCGATGTCACGGTCGCCATGGATCCTCGTAACATAGACGAGCGTGTTTGACATTCGGCGGGAGTAACGAGCCGCGGCAATGAGGTTAATTGAAATACATCAAGTATGAACTCGCGTTGGGGAGTATTTGGACGAGCTTGCGTTATAGTTAACTATTGTGCATTAAAAGAAATTCTAGAATACGTGCTAAAAATTACCCTTCCGCGTTGATCTGTTAAAATTGTGTTATTTGTTAATGAAAAGCTTCTTTTGGCCGCGGAATTAAAAACGAGTGCAGACGAGTTAATTAATTTTAGCAAAGTATTCACGATTGCAACGATTGAAACAATTTCGGTACTTCAATCATAACCGCAAAAATTCCTAAACTCGGTTCATCCTTTAAAAAAATAATTTCCCGGAAAAAGGTCTCTTAATCGTTCCACGTTCGACACGCGCGCACTCATCCTCCCATGCTTTTTTTTTTTTACACTTTTTAATTATCTCGTGTCCCGAGACAGCTACGTTTACTTTATCAATATTTTCCCGGGGCCGAAAAAAAATCCTTGCCACTCGCGTCGAAGCAACCCTTCCCGTCGTTTACTCACGCGGTACAGCTGGATAGGTAATTAGTGAGGGCCACGTGGTGCAGCCAAGATATAAACGCGCGTCACGCGGCCGTATTGGTTGATGCGTGAGCGCGTGTTTCGACGAGGGTGCCGATGGGACGCGGAGAGGAAGGGAGGGAGTCCAAGGGTCGCGACAGCGCGGGCGACGAAAAGGTATATACAAGGGGATGCGGAAAGCGGGACGAAGAAGGCGAGTACATCGGAGAGAACGTGGAGAAAAGAGGGAAGAGAAGATGCGATCGAGATGGAGGGACGACGATGGTAGAGAGCAGACTGCTGCACAAGGGGCTAAAGGGGGTGGCGGTGGAGGTGGAGGGCGTTGCAATAATGACAGAAAATTGCGCGCTTCCAGGTTCCGCGGCGCAGCACCGACACTTAATTCAATTCAATTGCGATACAGTTCAATAATTCGATTAATTAAAAAATATCGCAGGGTCGCTCAGTTGCTTTCCGTCCGCGTCGTACGTGGCCCCCCTGGACTGATTCTCTTTTTCGCCCCCCTTACCCCTAGTCTGGCGTCTCTCGCGAGATACACCGTCGCCACCCTTGGCACCCCATTTCTTGTTGTTTCCGTCGCGACAAGAACACCCTGTTCGTCAACCGCACGACGCGGGCAAAGACTGAGAGCCTCTGTCTAAAAGGCGCCCCTTTCCCTTTTCTGTCCCTCTTCCACCCCCGTGTGTATCGACGAGGGTTAATAGCTGATACCTGAAACGTACCACTCGATGTTCCCGCATCATCTGTGATTACTTGATTATGAGTATCGAGTGAACGATGCTTTCTGAAACTACTGCGCCCATCATAGCGGGAAAACTCTGGCAAATGTGCCAGCAGTGCACACTTGCCGGGCTTATATTGGCGATCTTTGAATCCAGTCCCACCCCTACGGCTTCCACCAATTCCCATCCTCCGTTTCGCTACCTTTTGCCCCCCACCTACGCGCGCGCCGTCGTCCCGGCTCTGCTCCTCTGTCCCACACCCTCGTCACGGCTCGGGGATGCGAGGTGCACTTGACTTTTAAAAACCCTATTAACTGACGGTAATAGAGAAATCGTGCTTTCACAGACTGTTTCGCAGCCAAGGGAACGAGGACAGGGAGAACCGGAGCCCCTGTTCCAGGGCGCTCTTCCGTTACGACCAAGGGTTCTTGCTCTCTGTTTGAACGTTCTTCGCTTTCTTTCTATTATTCTTCACCCTATCCCCTGTGCGCCTTCGAGAACTTTCCCTTCCTTTTCGCCGGCCACGATGTTTCTCCCTTTAAACGTGAACGCGTCACTTGGGCGGTTGGTTTCGGTAAGCTTTTTGGTTCGATGAAAGCTTTTGGGAATAATCGTAATTGTGTTGCAGGTTTAATAATGGCACTTATCTGTTACTTTCGCTTTGTTAAATTTCTATCAAATTTATTATTAATTTCTTCACGTTATCTTCCGATACTTTAAGTACGTTTATTTCTAGCGGAACGTTGAGTTCTTATTAACCAAAAGGTTTTGATCGAATCGTAAGAGATTCTTATACAGAACTTTTGAACAAGAGGAGTAACTATTTCGTTCGAACAGATTTCACGGCCAGTCAAAGATGCTTTCGCTTTTGCGACCCGCTGAAAAATGGCTCACGGCGTACACCGTGCTCTCGAGGAGCATTTCGAGATATTATAATCCCATGGCGGTGTCATAATCATAATAACAACGCGTTAATTAAACCTGCTGATTTATGTGCCTTTCATATTGTAATTGCCCGCCGAACTCGAGTCGGGCCGCGTAAAAGCGAGCAGAGAGCGACGATCTCGGGCGATCTCTTGCTCGCGGAGCTGAGATAATGCGGACGAATTAATGAGTCAAGGCGCAATTAATATCGACCATTTACGTCCTTCGTCTTTCAATATAATCCCGCTGTCCCTCTTCTCGACGTAACCACGGAATACCATAAAATACCACGTCAGAGTTTCAATCGCTATTTAAGAAATTTAATTTGACGTAGAAATTACAGAAAATGCTATTCAATTTTTTCCTCTTTATGTTAATTCCATAATCACGCGAAATTTCTTTAGAAATCACCATCGATTGTCGGTATTCTTTGCGATTCGTCACGCAGACACGTTCCAAGCGAAATTGGCGACGCACGCGAGCAGACGGCGACGAAACTCGACGCCTCGGCAACAGCAGAGAGTCGGGGAACTGTTCTCGCGAGCCGCGAATACAATTCATTATGATTTAACGGTAGCAAGAAAGCGTATACAGGGCGTCGGCGACGGCAAATCGCTTATTTACACCGTGAACGGTGTAATACGCTCGCCGGAGGCCATATTTAGTTTACCAGCCCGCGGGTATAATGTCTTTTTAGGTACGTTAATTAACAGTATTCATTTTGCACAAAGGTTTCTAATTACGTACTGTACGGAGCTATAGACTTAATGCCGCCTCTGCCATGGAAATGTTATGTCCCAGTTCTTGCAACCAGCCTTCTCCCCCACTGGCCGGGGGTGTGACGGTCGAGCGGAGGAAGAGAGAAAGATAGAGAGAGAGAGAGAGAGAGAGAGAGAATGGGTGAGGCTTGCGAGAGCAGAGGTGGTCGAAACGCGGAATTAAGACGCGAAATCTGCCGCGTCAGCGGCCTGATGACACCCAACAGCCGGGGATCACGGGATAGGCGAAGGTACACGGAAGATCGAGAGGGTGTCGCGCATGGGAAGAGAATCAGAAACGGTCGAACGTGGCGTGTCGGGTCAATACTTGTCCGGCCGCCACAGTTAGCAGTCGCATTAATTAATTATAATTAAGTTTTAGTTGACGCGACTGTGGGGTGGCGTGCGGGGTAAGCAAGGCAGGTAGCTACGCGACTCGCATTTTGAGCATTACCGATATTATGCAGATTTCAACCCCCACCGCTACCGCCACCCCGTCGTCGTCGTCGTCGTCGTCGTCGTCTTTACGGCGTAGCTCCTAGTAGTAATCTTTCTCCCTTTCCTCGAACCTACCCCCAACATCGTCCTCGCTCACTCCTCGCCTACTGTTTCACCGTCATCCTCCAGGACACGCTCACTCCTCGTGCCACTTGCCAAGCGAGTCAGAGAATGAATTATTTACTTATTTACGGTACGTAAACGGAAACTCTGTAGTGCCTCGTTCCTCGCCTATGGCGGAGGAGGAGTTAAGACTGCGAAGTTGGACCTGGGTTAGGAAAATTTGTTCGAAAGGGGTGACAACCGCTAGACGTCGTTGGTTTTGGTGAGAATGTCGGGATAGCCGAAAATAAGCAGGACAATTTGTTAACAAAGATTCGTTTCCTTCGTAGACTGATTTTAAATTGTTCCGTTGATTCAATTGTTTGGTTCAATATAATGTTCTGCACGTCTGATGAATGGTTATCTTGAGCCAAACAGTGGTTCGAACTATTAGTTTCTTCGTACTCGTCACTCGATACGTAGTTAAAATTTCATTATAAATGGTATAAATATTAAACGCGTGTATAGAGAATGAAGCCGTGGATTAAATTCCAAACAAAGCCATTAAGATCGCTATAATAATCCTAATGAAATTCTCCGATAAAAATTCAATTATAAACAGAAAACACTTTATCATCGAATCGCAATAAAAGATTTATAAAGACGTCTCAATTACTCCTTAATCCGTCATCCATTTCCTTATTTCCTCTTCGGCAAGCACGTGCCAGTCGTGCCAGAAGCTGTCGCGTCACTCGGCAAGCAAGTCATAGAATTAATTACTTATGTACAGTGGATAAACGGGAGCTCAAGCGAGTTCCCGTGCACACGAACACATTCTAGTTTCCCAAAACATCCCCCTGTTACTTTACCCTCCCATTACCATCGAAAAAGGAACAAAAAGTATAATCCACCCGAAACCTATTTCTGTTCAAACGAAACAAACGTAGCGGCAAGATTGCTACACCGAACGCGTTTCCGTCTTCATCGAATGCTACCAGCTGAAAGGGGTTGGTGAAACAACGCGAAGCGTAGTCGCCAGTACGGCAGCGAGCGCACGTCGTCGTAAGAAGCTGTTAATCTTCGGTAATAAACTGTATTTTCATTATAATACGGCATGAATATGCAACGGCGATAATGGCCTTAATATCCAGGCATGCATCTTCCTGTGCTTTACGAGCTGAGCCTCCTCTGCCGGAATTTGAGGCGTACTCACAGTGGATTTTGCGACGACGTTACTGCCGACGGCTGCCTGCCATCGTGTGCCCTCGAGCAGCTCTCTCCACCTTACCTCGGGGATGGATTCGCTGCTTCTCGCTGTCGCGTTTTGCGACTTTGCGAACGAATCGTAAGCGTTTCTCGCGGTTATCCAAACGTACCCGGTAACGACGTAACGATGCCGGTTATTTGGACGTCGCCGAGCACAATGCGGTTATAAGTTTGAGCCGCGGCGTCGGGATGGTTGCGACGTGACGCTTCGATGAAACAACGTCAGAGAAATGTCTCGTGGGCAGTAAAGAAATCGTTCCGCTCGGTAATCTCTGAACCGAGGCGCTTTAATGGAAATCTTCGCTGGAAGGTACCAAGAATTACAGTTAATCGCTTCGATACGTCTCTCAGTCGAATTCTCTTTTTACTATTCCGTTAAAGTAACTGACATCCTGGATGGTAATTCTAAATTTCAAGCTCCTGAAGAAAACCGGCGTTGCTTCACCGTGTTTTGTGTACACCGAGAGACGAGCATTCGATCGGGAATTCGAGCTTGTAATGGGCGCGATACATTCCGCATCGCCGTTAATGCGGGGCAACTTAATGTAAGCAGCGAGCGAAGGAATAATAGTGGCCTAGCCTACGGACATTCATTTATCTTAGTTTATTGCCAACTGCGAGGAAACAAACACCGTTGGAATACGCAACGACGCGCCATTAACCTCCCAGTCGCTTTGCCAGGCTGAGCTTAACGGTTTGTCCCGTACTTTTATTCCAACAGACTTTCTGCTTAATAATGACTCGATGATGCATCGTTATTTGTATCAGCTTTTCTAATTGGCTTTGTATCGATGAAACTGTCCGATCCGTTTCGAGCCATCCAGCAGTCCTTTTTTCACTTTTTCACTGAAAAATTCTCTCCGAGATTGGTTTTATACGTTTTAAAAATTCCTTTGAAATTTGTTAATTTTTTCTTGCATGATTTGTATAAAAATTTTAATAAAATCTCAATTTAAGGGAAACTCGCGTTAGTATAATTTTGTTATAATTTTTTGCGATGTAAATTGTACGGTATTAAAAAAAATAAGAATAAAATTCGTAGGAAAACTAGAATTTCAACAACACTTTTTCGAGTATAATCAACTTCTCTTCCATTTCTATTGTTTTTCTATTTCTTCACCAAAAAGAATCTTTGTTTTCCATGCACTTCGTTACATCCCGAAACACTCGCAACCGAGTTTACTCCACTGCACTGTCCATTCTATTCGTTTTCAAACAAACGTCCAAACAACTGATTCTCTAATTCACGAAAAGCTGGCATAACAAAAGATCGAAACGAAAGAGGAAAAAAGGGGGTGGAAAAACGGGGACGCGCGCGACACGAGATCCGAGAGACGAAATCGAACAGCGATCGGTCGGAGCGGCGGGGTAATTAGCGTCCATCGTCGTTTCGCATCGAGCGTGTTGTTCTCCAGCGAAACAAATTAGACCGTGGCGCGTCGCACGAACGAATAAATTTAGGGAATGTTTTGGCTTCGAACGACGAACAGAGACCGGTACACGGTAGGGAATGAAAACGAGAACGTACGTGAGAGGGAGGAAGGAACGAAAGGTACAATCGAAAAAAGAAAAATAGAAAGAATCAGAAAAAAAAAATAAATAAATAAAAGAACACGATGGGGGGAAAATCGGGCGGGGAAAAATGTTTCTGGCACAGGATATAATGGAAGCATTGCACACGAATATAATGAGATTTTACAGTGCAATTCACATAAAGCATTGGAAACAACAAAAGCTTCGGGCTGAGGGGGTGAACGGGGCCGGAGAGGGCGGGGGTGTAGCGCGATAAAAATGCCTGCGCCTAAACACATTATTTCTACCGTAGCCCCGCTTTTGCTCTCACCCCTGTGTTTCCATCGCCTCACCCCCTTTTCTCTTCCCAGATCCACGATCTCTGAATGCAGACTGTTACCCTTTCCCACCACCTCGAGGCCACTTGTCCGTTCTCTTTTTATTTTCCGTCCCTTTCCCCCTTTTTTTTTTAATTTTTTTTTTTTCTTTTCCTCCCTCGTTTTACTCGCGGAATCAGGATCGCGGATCGTGTTAGCGCGTCTCATTAACGCTGCTTGCGCTCGTCGCTTTCTTTGATGAACGCGTCGAGTTGATTACCTCTCGAAAATTTGACGGTTGCTTTCACGGAACACAGAGAACGCCACCGCGGCCGGGCACATTTTTGATTATGGGAACATGGGTTTAAACGATGATAATTACCCGTACACCGACCGAAAAAACTTCCGGACGGGAGGATCAAAAGGGGGCACGACCTGGTTGCGCCTCGCGATCCACTGCGTTTTTCGCGTCTCGAGCAATCTCAATTAGCTCGGCGAAATAAAAAAAATAAATACAGGGACACTTTTATTCCTCTGTTTCGATACACGCTGGACACTTCCCGAACGTTTCTGTTCCACCTGGATGATTTATGCGCGTGCTTTATCGGTTTCGGTGGAAATAAAAAAAAAAAAGTGCATGCGTTTTATATCTTCCGAATGTGGGAGCATAAAGGATTAAAGAAACAATGCTGTAACATTGAACATAAAAGAATTGATAGAGGGACTTTTATTAGGTGTGGAAATGAAGTTCGATCAGTTTCGAATAGGCCGTAACTTTTATAGAATTAAAAATAAAAATAATGGTCCCTTAATGACAATTTTAATTGTGAACAAATAAACGTGTGCGATTTGGCGAACGAAGATAAAGGTACCAGTACACTGTATACGGATTGGATCTGAATTTTTGGAAAATCATGACGCCCGGATGGATCCGTTGGACAAACAAGTGCCTAACTCTGTCTATCTATTTTTTCCCCAAACCATTTCCGGACCTTCGACTCTGAATACCCTTTGAACGTTGTCCAATAGGGAATGGGACGCTTGAAAGCGAGCGTACAGTTGGAGAGACTGGGACGGACAGAGAGACAGAACGTAGAGAAAGGGAGGAGAGCGAAAAAAGGGAAGAACGATCGGTGGTAGCATGGGTGAAGAAGAGAGACAGAGGGCAGAGAGGGAGATAAAAAAGATTGGAGGGTGCGTTTTGTCGCGCCGCCGATAAATTTTGAATGCACCCGCCGGAGGAATTAGTAGCCTGTTGGGTAATGATCAAAAAAATTATAAACAAAAGATTCCACGGATGGCGAGCCTTTTTCGTGGATCAACGAGGCAAGCGGAGAACGCTTGCGAAAAGCTTTGACGGTGCCACGGTTCCCATCCGACCCGGCTACTCTCATTGGTGCCCAAACCTACCGGGCACACTATATTTAAAAATCGGCGCGCTCTCCCGGAAACTTTCTCCACAAAGGGTAGGGGCCAACCGTTTACATCGAGTTTATTAAAATCGACAGCTCGCGAAAATATAAACCGTCAACCGGGACGTGGACGGGTCTGTTTTCGGTGGAGGTATCGGTGATAGTCTTGAGTCTTCGTCGAATCGTCTTCGAATCGTGACGTTTGGAATTTGAAAATTTTAGAATCTTGATATATACATTAATTTTGCAATCCTTGCGATCAGAGAATCGTGATTTACGCACGAAACACCGTGCAACGTCATTTTCGATCACCATAACTCATCGACTCGGGCGTGCATTGAAAAAATTCGTANAAAAAAAAAAAAAAAAAAAAAAAAAAAAAAAAAAAAAAAAGAAATGACTAAATATAACCTATCGTATATCGACAAAAGCACAGATACATTACGGAGACTCATCCGTAGCCTGCGTCAGCTTTCAAATGCGATTGATACGTACGGTGGATGATGCTGACGCTGGTCGTGCTGTTATATCCGCCCACCAACGCTACAGACAGAGAGAGATTCATTATTTTTAATTAAACAAAACAATAATACGCTTATTAATTGATTAATTAAACATCACGTATGCATTACGTTGTTCCATCAACGGCCGCCGTAGGTTAATCCACCCCTTTCGACCCCTTTCGGACGCTCGCCGCTTATTACACCGACTTTTATACCCACGGACGGAGCTTTGCAGCAACGACGCGCGAAAGGGGTAGCAGAGGGGCGGGTGAGTAGGTCGGGGAAAGGGGATAGACGAGGTGGTGGGTTCGGAAAGGGGAGAAAAAAAAATTTCGTTCGCTCGCTATCATTGTGTTTGTCCGGTCGGCCGTGATCGCGACGCGGGTTTTATCAATACCGCCGTTTTCGGCGGGATAATAGCCTGATTTTTTGCCCGCGCCGTCGCGTTCGCCACTCCTCATCGATCGGCAAATTTAATGAAGTTGTATCAGTTATCGACCCGCTCCGGTTTTTCTTGCAATTTTAGTAATTAATTTCTCGATTTAGCGTTGACGTCAGTGCCGGCGCGTCACCGTCCCGACCGTGTCCCTGCTAAATTTAAAGGTACACGCGTTTTTGCCCGCGCTTATTCTACGAATTTGCGTGGAATTCTACCCTCGTTATCGCTACGATTCCTTCGCAATTTACATTCATCGATTCGATCTCGGCGATGATGTTAGAACCGTCGAATCGATGGACGAGTAATTCGATACTAATTATAATCAACCTATCGACAAACGGTTAAACGTATAAGTGGCAACATCGTCGATGTAGCAATGGTTCTATGAATGAAAAATGTGTCGGTTTAAAAGTACCAATACAGCAATTCAATTAATCGAAACAAACAACTGAAAAATTGCACACCCTCGAATTTTTCCTTTCATCCCCTACGATATTGTGTTACACTTTCTACCCTACCAATTACAATTTGACGAGCACAATGTTATTAAAAAAAAAAAATATATATATATATATACGTATAAAGAAACCGCAGAAAGTTCACGCCGCAAAGTTAATAGCCATTGAAGAATATATATCCAGTTGCACAGGTAACGCTCACGGCGTGCATCTAATTAACGTCGATTGCGACGGGTTGCCACGATGCGGGGTAAAAACAGTGGAAAAACGTCGTTTCGCCTTAATATCGTGAAAACGATCACGCGGTACAATGACGTTTGAGACTGTAACCAGCTCATAATGGTGGCAGCGGCTCGCCGTTGGCCGCGATAATAACATTAAGCTTTATTTAGGTGAAATTCAACTTTAAAACGTGACTCGCGGTAATTATGCGAGAGTGAAACAATGCCCGCTGGTGGCCTGGCCTCGCATGATATACGTCTGCGGGTTTTTGCAAGACAAAGGCGTTTTATATCGCGCGCATTCGCCGCCCGCAACTTGCACGCGGTTTTGTGCCTTCGGCCGCTCGCGTCACAGGAAGTTTATGCACTTCACGCGCGCGCGCGTGCATTCTACTGCGTTTGAGAATTACCTTACAATGCTTGCGTTGGTCTTTTTTAAATCGCGTCCACCCCCTGCTTCGGCCTGCTTTCGTTTCTAGGCCGGAATATTATATTTACACGTCACGATTCAGCGTACGAGATGTAGTTTAGTTTTAGACGCGAGTTATATATGTGTATCGTGGGAAAAGTTGTTTGAAGAAGGTTCGTATTGTACTTGAAACCAAAAGTAAGAATTTGTTAAATTTTTGTTAAGTACGAATGAAAGGGTTGCAAGATTCTTTGCAAGGCGAAGTAAGAAAGTTAAGTGAATTTTAAAGTTCCGAGATCGTGATATTATAAATTTTGAAAACTTTATAATCACAAATTTGAAATCTTGAAATTTATAATAATTTTGCGTACGACCAATGGGATACAAGCTATTTCTCTACTGCGAGATACTTGCGTGAAATTTCTTTGAGTGTTTTTTTCAGAAAATTAGTTTCTGTATTAATTATCCCACCCCTGAAAACTGGTCTCGATTGGTCTCTCAGTGATAAGTGAATAAGAAAATATATATTTAAAAATTGAGTTGCCTTCGATAATGGAATAAACCTTCTTCGAATGATTTGCTTGGTAAGTCCAATATCCTAATCAATTTTAATCACAACTATCCTTTGAAGAAATACATACTTTTATGAAACAGCAGAAAAGAGAAACGTAACTTGTCGGCGCATACTGTAAGCTGATAAAGCAAATCCCTGTGAGCTTCATTCTGTCATTATCCCGGCTATAATAAGCATAATAACAAATGTATTTTTTACAATACGATATTTACACAAATTAAAAAAATATATATCCTGAATGCAGTCGCTAACCTTTTGCTCAAGAATTTAGCTACTGGATACAATAGGTCACCGGTTAAAAGTTTCTCGGCAAACGAACTTACAAAGAACAATATAGAAACCAGTCAAAGTGTCTGTGCAATAGTTTTAATAAATGTAGTATATTATTGCCAGGCGGAATTACTTTGTCGTTGAGAAGTAATGAGGGAACCACAGAAAGCATCGACGTAACGAAGCGAGAAAAAAAAACGCGTACAGGCTGTTTCACCTCGTGTTTCGCCTTATTGTTATCAGAAAAATTCGCTTTCTTCCATCCGGTGGCGGTCGCTTTGCCATTTGACTTTTCTAATTACGAATTCGAGCGTTCTATTGGAACGCGTTTGCGGAAGGAGCCGCAAAGAACGTGTCAGAAATTACGTAACCCTCTTTTATATTTTTGTTCTTTCTTTCTCTCTTTCCTTTTCTTTCTTTTTCTTTTTTTTTTTTTTTTTTTAATGAAAGCGCGGCAACGAATTTAATTACAACGATGTTCACACAAAGTTTTCTTTCAGGCTGACTGTGAGCCACGTTAATTAATTACAGAATATAAACGCAAGTTCCGGGCTTAGTTACTTACTAGGTCTCGGGAAAGAAATTAATAAGACGCGATTCGATGATTTCTTTTTTAACCCGAAAAGAAATGTGAAAAGTGGCTCCAACGACGTAATGAAAGTCTGATGAAAAAAAGAAAAAGAAGGATAAAAAAAGAAAACCAGCTACGGAGCCCGTATCGAAATTTATAATTTTTCTACCTGAAAGTTACACAAGTCTCCAACTTAATTTCCTATCGTAACAATATTTCTGTTCTGGCGAGATATATTCTCGAATCGGCGTGCAACGTGTACCACGGTGTTCCTACTCGGTGTTCGGTAATCTCGCAATTACTACTTGCAACGATAACGCGTTTCAAAATAACAGCTTTTCACGCCGACCCTTCGACGAGCTAACAGTGTCGCTATTGTTAAGCAATATCCCTAATGCGGTGTCGATTCATAAATAGCCGCACACTCACACGAGTACACACAGGATGGTGGCCAATGCGACATTGCTGTAAATGACGACTATCGACGAGCCTGTATAACTGGACGTTACATGGCTGGCACATAAACGTTGGCTCCACCACTCGGTGGACAGTAATTACGCGTTATGCGTTCGCGAGCGATTCTCCCTCCGTTGAAAAAGAAAATTTTACGCCGCGGAATCGCGAATGGATACGCGATGAAACCTTCCTCGCCGCGTATTGTCGTTTTTAAAATAAACGAATATCAGGGAAGCTACTTCGGAACGAAATTAAAAATTACATCACAGTTCGGAGGTTTTAAAATTTTGTGCAATAACGTTAATATAAATGTGGATTAACATTGCTGGTTAATATAGAGAAGTAACATGATAATTTGACGATTATGATTGTGAAACAAAATGACTCGGTTTTCAAGTATTCTCTCAGTATTATAGTATACGTTCGTATTAAGTATAATTATTTTAATGTTACAATTTTATATCCGCAATGTCAACTGTCTTATTTACTTCAAAAACAGAAATCTATTCTTAACGTCAACGCACCCCTTTTTCTATCACTGCTCTGCCATCCACCCTTCCATTGTATCCATTTTTCCGCAAGTCAATTACACTCTTGTTTAATTTTTATAATTTTTATAATTCACCTTCCGTGCTCAAATAATACGCTCGCCAAGAAGAAGAAGAAAAAAAAAAAAATTCCTCGTATTCCAATCAAACAACCCCAGTAATCTCCCTTCAAATCCAAGCAAGCATAACGTGCAAGCTTATCCAAGGTGCACCCCTTGCTCGCAATCGCGTCAACGGCAAACTAATTTCCAGGCTCTCGAAACCCTAATGGCCCGGGGCTTGCTTAATTTGCGGGGTCGCGGAAAAAGTTAGACGCCGCCGCCGCGTCTGTAGACGCGGACATGGCAAATTTGTTTATCGGCATGCGAGCGACCGGGGCATTAATACGCGGGGCGTCAGCGATAACCATTCTCAATATCCATAATTATTATCAGCGGCGGGAGCTGTTGGCAGCCCCAGAGCGCGCACCACGTGACTCGTTCCCGTCGAAATAAAATGACAACGTTCATTTGCAAATGCACGAAAGTGCATTATTTTTATTGGGTTTGTTAGTAGCCGAATCGTCGGTGTACCACGCTTGTACGTGTGTCCGTGCTCATCCCACGCATACACGTACACGAAACATCGTGCGTGTGGTGGAGACGAAAAAAGGGGATGATCGTGTGCGTGCGAGCGCACGCGTCAGCTTCGTTCTACAAGCCGGCTAAAGGGAGTGTGACAGATTCGCAGGGGGAATACCGATGGCGAGCTCGTTTTTTCCTTCTTTTCTCTCTTCCTTTCTTTTTTTTTTTTTTTTCTTTTTTTTGGGTTCATTCTCTGTTTCATTTTTCGTTACGGGGGTGAGCAACGAAAAACTGCGTCGATGTTTTGGCAACGATCCTGGGACCGAACGAATCGACGTGTCACAGGAATTTATCTTAATTTATGGAACGACCACCGGCGTACTCGAGGAGAATCTTTTTGTTCCCCGATTAATTATTCCCGGCCAGTCGACGTCGATCTCGCTGTAGCAGAATTTTAATAACTTTGTGCCCCTTTCTCGCGGCACAAGGGGCGGTTTCTTCGGCCGGATGACGCGAAATTGATTGGATCGCGGCCCAAAGACATGTGCGACCGGCCACCGGTGTATTAATTCGTGTCTTGCAAATTTTTGGCCCCCGAATGATTACGATGGTCCTTTTGATGAGATATCTGAATATTTTAAAAGCTCGCGTATCATTACAATTCTCCAGTGTTTTATGCGGAAATTCTTAAACGCAGTCATTAGTATAAAAACGATTATCCAAGGGACAAAACAAGCGTAACGATGATGTACAATTTCTTTTCCGCAACCTATCGTTAACATCCATTCTTTCAGTACATATGATTCAACTTCACGTGTAATTCTAATTCCCTAAAATTTTCAAGACTATCAACCTTCCTACCCAACTTTCCATTCGTCCATTTGAACACAATCGAACGTTCAAATTACACCAAACAGCGATCCACCTTTATCATCGCGTCAACAATCGCGACAGCTCGTCGAAAAACAAACGCAACCAACGAGCAGGCCTTTTTCGTGTCCACGATTCCCATGGAAATCCGTTAATTGAACCCGTCTCGTTACAAGTTTTTCATAATACAATCCCGCTAATCACAACGATATTTCCTCGGTGGTCGAGCTGGTTGTGTAATTAAAAATTCGTACGACTGCTTGATTCACCACACAGACTTTCTCGTGCACCACTCGGGCCGGGGCGAGGGGGTTAATAAACGGAGGGTGTCGCTGGAACGCGGCAAAAAAAACCACGAGCAACACCACCTGGACGCATCTATGCGCTTGGACGCGCGTGTCGCCCGGTCCAGGCTGATTTCGAGAAATCCGTCGGTTTTTGCGAATTATCCTGGCCACTACACTTGGTTTCGTCGGGGAAAAAAAAGCGGCGGCACGAGCGGGAAATCGGCGCGGCCGCCGGCCACTTTTCGACTTCGCTATGCAAATCGCGCAACGCGAGGATTACGCTTGGTTTTGGCGCGCGCGAGCGCAGCATGGACCGACGTCGCGTGGAAAAAAGGAGCGGAAAAGGAAACAAAAAAAGGTGGTTTGCCTGGCTGGCCTCTGGCAGGCGCATACACGTAGAGATACAAGGGGTGCGGAAGGGGGCTGGGGATGCGCGAAAAAAGTCGCGAATGTTGTAAAAATCCGGGACCGCCAATCGGGCGCATTGTGTCCAGCCGGCGAACAATACCGACGGCGTTCGGGTGACTGGCGCATTTTCCTGCGAATTGGCCGGCATTGTTGGATTTTTCAAATTGTATTTTTAGTTTACGCAGCGACAAAAATTGCCTGTCGTCGTGGAGCCCTTTCGGGGCTCTGTCACTCTTCGATACCGTTCGTATTTTTCAATCTTCTATTTTGTCGACTGTAATTGTTGCGTGTTAATTTGGTATCCTTAAGCTAGGCTCGGATTACTCGAGATATTCTAAAGGGTGTATGATCGAATGGCTCTTGTCGTGACGGCTGTTGCCATCTTGGAAAATTGTGCGCCAAGAATTTGTCTCGTTGCAGGGTTTTTGAATTAAATTGAATTAAAAAAAAAAAAATTACTCAAGACTGAATTTTTTAACGATCTCAAGACTGATCGAGCAGCTGATCTTAGAAAATACTTCTAACGATCGATAACTAAAGAAGTCATTTTAAATAAGCTTTAAAGGATCGCGAAATAGAAGCGAGAAGAAAAAGAATTGTTTCCTGTTTACGCGAGACTACCTCTATCCGCGTGTTCGAAAGAAGCCCGACAAGAAATCTCCCATCAGCGAACCACCCCCGAACGACAGTCAAACGCTACAACGGCCGCAGCCCCGATACAAGTAGTCGCGGTACAGCCGCTTGTCTGCACCGGGCATTCCTAGAACAGTAATCTTATTAAATTTACATATTAATCAACGGATTTTAATTATCCCCAACCCCCGCCGAGGAAGAGAGAGGCGAGGAGAGGCTTGCCGAAGGAAAGGGGTGGAGGACAGCAACGGAGAAGAGTGGTGGAGAAAGAGAGACGACCACAGAGACAGAGAAGTTGAAGGAGGAACGATAAGGGGTTGAACAAGATAAAGAGAGAGCGAGAAACTGTCAGAGCAAGCCAGAGGAAAACGGAGACAGCGTTGAGATTGAGTCGAAAAGAGACGAAATACGATTGGATAGAGCGAGAAAAGGGTCTGGAAAGAGAGACAGATATACATGGGGAGAGAGGAAGAGAGACAGCTCCACCCTTGTGCGGCGGTAGCGGTAGCGGTGGCGGAGACCGAGCCAGCTCTCGTAATTTACATTAATCCAATAATTGCATGGAGGTTTCCTAATTAGAAATTCAAATGAGGTGGTGGCAGGCAGGCACAGCCAGCCAGGGCTACCAACTCAGCAGTGGGAGAACACCATCGCCACCGAGCAAAGTCCGTGCACATCGGGCGATCGTACGTCGACTTGCCCTGGCCTAACACGAGTTCGGGCGATGCCAGGATGGGCGTTAAAAGCTACCGGAATTCTCGAAATTCGGATCCGATGGTCCTGTTACGTATACCCCGGGCTAATGCCCGCTTGTAGACGCCCCGACCTACCTAAGCCTCGCCTTTTAATCATTCTCCCCCGCCCTGCTATCCTTCCGCAGATCGAACGGCGTAAAAATTGAATCCTAATCTGTTTAAGCTTGGTCTGGATTAAACGGGACTGGAAAAGGGTAAAAAGGATAGTTTTCTGGTAAGGTAATTAAGAATAGTAGGTAGATTATTATAATCTTTTATCACGAGGTCGCCTCAACAGTTGTAACAATTTTTATCGGCTTATTATTCATGATAAATATTTTTCAAAAAATCAAATATTAAACAAAACCTTCTCTAAACAGTTCAAGATGATTGAAAAAGGGTCGGAATTTTTTATTCGTGGAAAAAAAATACCGAATTTATTTCACTTCTCCGTGAAAAGATAAAAAAAAGGGGAGCAAAGAAGACTCAGGAGCTAAATGCATCAGGGGAGAGCAATTTCAGTGCAATATAACGTTGTCCATTGGTACGTCCCGGTGCGTGTGGTCCTTTTGTTGTCCCCGGAGGGATCCCTCGGCAAACCTAACACGTCCCTAATATCGTCACAGGTCCGTCCCTCCGCCGTCACCCAGGGCATATCATGGCACACGGTCGAACCGTCCGTGATAGTCCCAACGTGGCCGATTAGCGAAGGTGTCAACCTATGAGTACGACGCGTGCATATCATTTACACAAGCTGTCGCAAATCTTTCGAGATGCTAGCGCCTCTTCTACCGACTTTCAAACAATTTTCAAAGGAAAAATTCTGAAGAAAGATATTTAATTCCTCGAAACGACGATATCTTTTTTTCCCAGCCAGTCGCAACTCAAAGAAACGCAACTGTTAAACAAATCTGATTTTAATTCGGCCGATTATAAAGTGCAAGAAAGAGTACAACGCGTTTACAGAGACTCCTCCTTCATCGGAAGGAACCGCCTTTGCAACTTTATTCGCTATGATAAAGGAATCCTCACCCGAAGCAACAGTGGATCTCATCCCTAGACAACGCGAACAATTTTACCAAAGTTTACCAAGCCTAATCGCTTGTATCTACCAAAATTCTGGTATCTATACATCCTTGAATAGAATATACGACGGTAATCGAAGAACAAGCACCGAGACACCCAATTCTTTCCGGACAGGAACCACAGTGGCAGAGTTCCAGCAAAAGATTTTAAGCTGGCGCGCGCACTGATTCCGGGTCACCGAAGAGATCATCGTCTATTCCCATTGCGACAGGTCAGCCGAGTTTCGTCGAAGGAACTCCACGTGCAATTATGATAATGGCGACCGTAGTCGAGCCACCTAACCCGTGCTAACTCCGTACGTTAGTTCTGGTAGTTCTGATATCGTCTGTGTTTAAACAGCCAGGCGGTGCTGCGGCAACCGTCGTCGTCGGAACGAAGGGGTGAAGAGGGGGTGGAATAGTGAAGGTAACGGGAAGACGAGGGTGGTGTTAAGGGGGAGGGAGTACTAGAAGGGTAGGGAACGGGTGAACACGAGAAGAGGGGGCAAGCTGGATGGAGGGGTACGAGGCTACGACGGCAAATCTACATAATATAACCAACTATTGTTCAAATAGACGGCGCTCCGCAGATTCAATTACCATTGTGATACAATTAATGTTGGGAATTTCATCAATTCGAGTGCCGGGCACGGCTCTTACATATGCATAGGAGAATCGAACGTGGTGCGGATTTCGTCCGCGAAGAAAGTCGACGACAAATATTATTCAAGCAGCTTGGGCTCTAATCAGCCGCTAGGTTTCGGGGATTCTGTACTCCGGATTGTCTCCCGATATCCTGCGACTGTACGGTGTTATGTATGATGACATACGATCGGGATGATCAAAGAAGAAAAATCGGTTATCGCTATAACAATTAAATAGTTTGAGCACAGAATTGAAAACTGTCAGAAATTACTAGGAATCGAATGGAAAGAGACGAAACTGTGCTAGATAGGCTTTATTATTGGATAATCGATCACCCGAGAATCATTGTAATATTAATTTAAGACAAACGGTAAAAGGAGGAGAATTAGAATCTAAGAATGATGAAAAGAACCTTGAACTTTCATTTAGATCATCGTTAAACATCAGAAAACCAATTCATCCTGCCCCGATATCGCACCGCAGAGATCCCCAAGCAGCGTTCCTTGAAACATTAATCCGCCGGAGGTTATATAATCGACCCGTATTGCACTGTCGCCGCAGCTATATTCGACAATTATCGTTTTCACCAAACATCGGCATATTCCATGCCCGGAATCACGATCAAGGTCTACCCTCATCGTTATTACGCAAAAATGATAACGACGCGTTATTCAATTAGATTATTTTCATGGGACGCGTAGTAATTTCATTGCGTGCGATGGGCAAAGCGGGTGGAAAGCAGGGGGAGAGGGTGGTTGTTCGACGGACAGGGGGATGGAAAAGGGGGGGAGGGTTGGAAGAGGAGGAGGTTTTGAGTGAATTGGCGAGCTGGACGCCAGAGGCGGGGCGATGTAGGCGCCGCATCATTGCTGGACGTTAATCGCTGATATCGTTGGCCGAATTAAGTGGTATATCGAGAGCTTTTAGAATTAATCGTAAACCGACCGCGGCCCGAAAACAGATCGTTCGTATCACGAGGCTCATTTTGCCGGACAGAAATTGAGAGCCACTGGGGCCATGGCTCGCGTGCACGGATCCATATAAATTCTAATTCCGCAATCAGCGGTATCCAAGATAGTTCTAGGCCGATCCTAGCCGGCTAATTCCAACTACCTAACAGCGCTCGCGCCCTACCTACCTTCTTATATTTGCCCGACAGTTTATAATAGCCATAATCAACGGTTATACCAATCCCACGATAATAATTACCGGGGAAGGCCGGCCTGAAACTTTCAGCCGCGTGTGTGAACTCCCGTGTCTCGTGCGGCTAATTCGCCTGCACACGCGTCGTCGCCCGGCCCGTTTCTAACTTCTTCGGTGATTAAATTTCATTTCGAGCGGACGACATGGAAAAGAAGAAGGCACGAGGGGGTATGGAGATTTCTAGCTCGTGTACAGCTTAAACCGCGACGTCGAGACGACCGGAGGCGCGTTAATAATTGCTCCAACGTTATCGATTCTACTTTTTCAACGCGAGCGAATGTCTTATTTCCCTGGAACCAACCGGGTGGCGAGAATGATTCGAGGAATCGTTAAATGTAATTGAAACGGTGAGAAATCGACTATGGAAGTCTTACGTGACAATAGTTACTGGACACAAATGACTATTCTTCCGTGTGGGATAATATAACGATCGAACGAACTGCTATAGTGATAGCTGCCAGTCGAGGCTATTCGTAGACAAGAAGATACCGTATTCCGTACCGTTGAAAGGGGGACCGCGGACCTTGAATTATCGAAAATAGGATGGATCGATTCGAGTCGAAGCCAGCCAAGTTTACTAGACACTTGGTGGGGACGAAGGGAGCAATTTTCACCACCCTCGTCTCTGGCCCCCCGTAGGTCTCCTAGAATAATCGATCGTATAATTATCGTGATGTACCTGCTAATGCCGCGAAAATCAGCCCCTCGCAACGTCCGCCGTGCCGTGCAGACGGCGGGTTAAGCGTCGGTAGTAGGAGCACATGGTAATTATATCACCGACTAATGGATATAGTTAATTGCTAATTATGAGGCCTGCCGAATGATCGATAGTACCGTGAGGCATCGCGGCCCCCCTCCGATCGTTGGTTGGAAACGACAGGGAAGGGCCGGAGGATTACCAAGAGTGTCATTCTGGTCTACGCTTCGCTACCCTAAGCCGGCCCCTGTTCGTTCTCGCTCTGTAAATTAGGCTATGTTCACCGGTGATCAATAATTTCGATTGATAAACGATCTCTGACGGTCCTGCGGAATTCTAAGAGAAACCGAGGTGTTGGAGACTCGTGTACTTTTTCGTCGATTGGATCCGCGTTGTTTGATTTTAATTGGTAACCTTCCTAGGGGTTGCTTTTACGGTGTTTTCGGTTGAAAAAATTTAGATGTATCGTAAGTATTGCACAACATTGTTCTATAATAATCCAACGTGCTCGGGAAGATGAAAACAGACCTTAATAACGCAAACTCACAGAACCCAGTTAATAGTAAACTACAAAATGTTTATTACCACGCTCCGTAACACGAGTAACGAACCACAAAAATCGTACAGTCCAACAAACAACGAACTCGTGAAACCATGTAGAAATTTCCATACGTGAACGAAGAAGCACTTCTCCGATCCTCTACGAACACACCTTTCGCATACTCGAAAAAGAAATTAAAAGCGAAGACGCCAATAGCAGCGCGAAAGGCTTACGTTCACCTTTGGGACCTCACACGAGATCGCAAAGCGAGTTGCCGCCGACTATGCGACTAGGTGAAAACAAGTCAAAGAGCGGAATAATGTTAGTCTCCCCATCCAAAGGAAGGGACTTTATTAGATCGCGTCGACGCAAAGTCTTTCGGTTCGCAAAAGCGGAGTCGCGTGACTCTTCGCGCGCCGCTTTCACGTCGAAATCCGACGCGTACGACCGGCAGTGGGATGGGCGACAAAACTGCCACAGGGCGTTCAAGGTGTTGAGAGTAAGAGTTGGGTGTCTGGATTGGAACACGCTGAAATTCTCTCGCCAAAAATCAAAGACATGGAGATTAACACCCCTGAGCTGCGTCTAGGCGCAACGACGAGATTAGCTAATGCGATTCAACGTCGTGCCCAAGGATACCAGTCGGCGATGATTATCCGTACATGTTACATGAACGGCCATAGATACGGTTCGAGAATTTTACGACCAACATCTGACGGATAGGTGTGGCTGTACTCTATTGGTTTTCAAAATCTGTTGGTTTTTTGATTAAATAAAAAATTATATTTGCAAGTCACAGGATTGTACGGTATATCTTAAGCGTAATTTTTTTTACGCAAAGAATAAATATAGTAGATGCAAGAAATATTTTCTTTTTTTATACAAATTCTGTGTGGTAGAATTAAAGTATCTCTGGAACACTAGAGAATCTAATACATTTTAACTGAACTAATTAAGTAAGAAAAATTTGCAATCATCAAAGCAAAAAGAACGTATAAAACAAGAAATTTTTACAAGAGCACCGACTCCAAGTTTCCTTGATTTATCATGCCACTGTTTTTTCTTTTTTTTTGTATCAGCTGTTAGTTGCTTACCTCAACAGGTAACACACATATTTTTTAACGTCCAATTACTTATACCACTTCATTTTCATCAAGCACGAGACTTGAGGATCCAGAATAGCTCATTAAACGATTTAAATCTCATCTCAATATTGATCAACACATTCCTACACCATCATGCCTCTCTATACTCGTTCACAGATCTGACCTTACCCAACCATACACGATCGGCGTGTCACAAAAAAGAATACCAAACTAGGATAAACTCATCTTAAATGCAATCAAGAAAAGAAGAAACCGATCGTTTCTTTATTCTCTTTTTGTCGAGAAACCATTTGATTTATAACTTGTTGTTATAAGAAGGCAACAAGAGTACGTCGTAACTCGTAGAAGGAATAACATTATTCCGAGGAGGTTTATTATATACGGCGACCGATTTCCGCGCAGTCCTTGAGTTACACAATCCGGAGCCAAGTAAGATCATTAGCAGATGCCTCGGTGTTAATGAGCGTAATTCTAGATGTTCCAACGATACTGCCAGCGCTCTCGCGGTTCTCCTGCTAAGACGATTATTCTAGCTACGTTCCCCCCCGGTACAGTAACCAAGAGTATGGCCATAAGTAGGTACCGGTCAATATGGTTCGCGTTGGAAAAAGGTTAATCGGTACCGAGGTTTCTCCATTATCATCGTCAAGGCTGTGAAACGTGACTATCAATGTCAAATCAATTTTCCTTCGGTTTGTTCGCGCGAGGCGACGCGTAGACGCGAGAAAGAGAGACGACGAATTAACTCGCTCGGTATTTTTCATTGTAACCCGCGACATCGTAACAGCCGCGTCGTAATAACGTTCCTCCCGTTTGCTCCTCGCGCGATCCTTATCGGAAATTGACGTTCAAAATTGCATTTGCCTCGTACTTTACTCATAGAATACACCATACACGTGTGTGCGCGTGCGTAATTTAACCTCCTTCTCCTGAGGGAATCCACTTATTTGCGCAAGTGTTTTAACTCGCGACACGATAAAGCGTATCTATTATTTAATGTCTTCGCCTTCCATTCTAATTGATTTCACGTGTGTACACTCTGGACTGAAAATTTTGTCTTGCCCTTTTTATGGAACAATTCCGATACGTATCTCTCATACATTGTAGCTACTAATATATTATTATTCTTATATATATATATAGCACACGATATATGAGAAGTACGGTTTTTAAAAATAAGATATGAGAATTAAATGTTAGTTGCTACGAATAATTCCATGAAAAATGTACATATTAGATTTCTGGAAGTTAATTTAACTCCATCCATCGAACCACACGATTCTCTAATTATTTTCGCCAATGGATAAAAACAACTTCAACTCGAGAGTTCCCCGTACGAATTCCATGGACCTTCGGCATGCGCACAGCTCGATAACGTCGTCTTCCTTCAGCGGGGCTCCCAGTTAACTTGAACTTGCGGTTCAACGAATGAAGACGCCATTATTAAAGGAAATGTCAAGTGTCGGAACATTCTGTGTGGATTAACGCACTCCCATGCATCTCCATTGCGCCCATTGGCGGTGTTCATCGTCATCGTCCAGCATCGGAGTCCGTCCACGAGATTGACCGGATTTACCAGGGTAATAATAATTTATTCCCTCTTTCCTCTCCTCCCGACTCCTCCTCCTTCACCTCCTCCTCCTCCTCCTCCTTCTCACTGCTCAACGACAAGTGGATCTCTTAACATGTGCTGAACGACTCGTCCACGCTGATGACTTCTGGGAAGCATCTTCACAGCAGTTGACTTGGACGTTACCGAGGAAAACGTCAGCACATAATTACTGCTACGATCGCGATGGCCGACGGAGACAACAATACCGCTGCTCCTGGCCAACACGATCGTTCACCCCTGTCGTAATTCGAGCTACGTTCAACATTCGATCCCTCGATAGGGAGAATTCGCGAACACGCTGGATTTCAAGTTCTGGGAGGGTGTGCGTGTATCGAGTTCAAAAAAATTATACAGTCGGGTAAATTTAAAAAAAAAAAAAAAAAAGACCGTGTATCGAATATGGTGATATTATTGTAGATTTATCTTTAATTGTTTTTAGCTTCGTGTTGGTGATTGAAAATTTGTAAAGCTTCTGAGGATAATTGTTTAAAGATATGTTAAAGTACTGTGTATTAAAAGAAGACTAATCGTACAGAGGCAATACAGAATAATTCAGAATATCTTCAGGCATCGGTCTTTGGGAGAAACTAGCGAACACAAATATTCTCAATCGCACCCTGCAACCCCCAAGAATTTGAACCATTCTAAATACAGCGCTCTCAAACTTTAAAGTCAGCGTTCCTAAATTCTTCCGATCAATTCGTATTATTCATACATCTGCTATCCTTGCACAACCCAGATCTAAATTAAAATATACAGGAGAACCAGACTAAACTTAGACAGACCCACAAAGCTTCCCTTCCTCATCCTGCATCCTTTCTGTCGGACAAGATTCCAGCGAAGCACAACGTGAACGATTCCTCCGCCTCGAATCATCCCCTTCATCGATACTGTGTCTCGTTACATAATTATACAACCAAAAAACGGCAGCCATAGGTCGGAAAACTCGGACCGTTTAATGAAGCAGCAGAGGGTGTCGGTCGAAAGGCGCCGCGCCGAGTAAGCGGAGAGACCAGGCTGAAGAAAGTGAGAAGGGAAAAAAAAGGGAGTCGAGCAGGATTGGAGAGAAAGAGAAAGATAGAAGGTCGACACTTCGTGCAGGATCGACGCGGCCACGGTCGGTTTAATTAAGTTGCGCGAGCCAGGCAGAAGTTTCGTCGGGTTTGTTTCGAGGCGGTAGAGATGGCAGTGTACAGCGACACAAATAAATTTTCCCGGAATGGCATTGTCTTTGAGGTCGACACATTTGCGGAATAATACTCGATAACTCGGGGGCCGAGGAGAAGTTATATTAGGACGGCTTAATTAACCCCCTACCATCACCCTCCTCGTCCCACCAATTCTATCACCCTATACTCTGCACCGTCCCCCGCTGCGATTCTCTCTTTCTCCGTCCTTCAATGCTCGGTGTTCACCTCGTGAACTGCTAGTAGAACGCATAACTGCGTCTCCGGTTCCGAACGGAACCCTCCACCAGCGGCAATATAGATGTCTGCTTCGACTCATTATGGATTCCTTATTACGGGAATAGATTAACGGATTAAATCTTAACCGACGACAGACAGGGTGGAACCGAAGGATGGAAACTGGCGGAAGTTTGACGCCTTTCAGCAGATTCTATCCGCCGAATTTATTGCTTGCCGCTGGTTTTCTATAATTAGGGAAATGGGATAATAATCGTCTTGGTGAAGATTCTTATTATTTTCCACGTCAACAGCCATTTTAGTTTCGATCATTCGCCGATTATTCGCGACTCCTAAACATTTTCAAATCTTTAGATTCACTCCAGGATAATTGTTTTCCGTTGTTCTTCTTTTTTTCTTTTCTTTTTCCTTTTTTTTCTGTTTGTGGGAGGCTGAATTGCGCAGTGGTTACTTTGCGAAGTTGTGTAGGATGGTAAGAGGGGAGGAAGATTTTTTTTTCTCTTCTCGGTGCTCTTAACACGACGTACCGTTAACGCGCGGCGCACGTTCAAGTGGAATCGCGTTTCACCGGCGCGTTTATCGCGACTGGTATGCGCAGCATGCGGACAGGCGATTTCGCGAAGAAAATCGAACGGTACAGCGTGTCGTGCTGGTCTCGTTGAAGTTGGAGAGGGAATAGAATGAGAAAAGCAGACGGGAGTGTTAAATTTGATTAACACTCGAAGCATGATGAGTTCCGCGAAGAAAATTCAGTGATTTATGATTCATTCCGTTCTTGGTAATTTTTAAGAGGAAATTTTTACGAGAATTTGATTAGTCGGTGGACGCATGAGCGACGTTTTAAGTTTTTCTCAGCTATGGTTTATTAAAATATCGATTAAGCATAGAGTGGTACCACTGAACAGAGGATTTTATATAATTGTTCCAAGAACTCTTTGTAGATTCTCCTGTAAATAATACTTTAGCTTTAACACATTAAATACAAAGAGTATCTCGCTTAAAACAGACTACCTAATTATTCTCCATAAATCTTATAGAACCCTACAATTTTACATGAACCCATAATTCTATCACAAACCTACAAAAACTTTGAGCGTTCAGCGCTATTCTGTACTAAACGAAGCAACAAAAATTATCACAGCAATCTTGGAAACGATTAAAGCACTAAATTTTACCATTAACTCGCAAGAATCCGGGACACGTAGAAACCTTTTTCCATAAAATAATCTGAAACGAGACAACCCAACTCGGGGCAATAAAATTAGCGCAGTAATCGAAGAGAAAGGAGAAAGAATTAGCCGAACCGAAGAATATAGGAATCCTTGCACCAAGCAAGAAACGAAATGAAACGAATGGCCACCTTCGTCGAATTAACACGTCCCGATGAAAATTGAGGCATTCGATCGAACGTTACAGTTTCCCGATCGTGGCAGTCCCTCCGTTGACCTCGTAAAGTCGGATCGGTAATACGGAACACTATTTATTCCCGAAGTTTCGAAGGCTCGGGTGAGCCGAAAGCAGCTCACTTCGAGGTAATTACGAGGATTCGCCGTCTTTCTCGACGGCGGCGGCGCGCCGGCTATCACCGTCTCTCTTTCTTCGCTGGCGCAAAGTATACCGCCGTCTCGCTCCCGCCCGCCGATTCTATCGGGCATAATTACCTTTCGCTGTCCCTCTCGGATAATCATTGTAACACCTAAGCACCCTACCTAACCTACCGGAGCCTAGCCAGCGTTTCCAGCGTTATTCGCCATCGATCGACCGCCCTGACGACGATTTCCGTGCTACGACGTGGTCATTGCTGCCGTACGACTAGATCGTTTCGCTAACGATTACAGTGTCACTCGGCCAATCTAGGATTATCGCTATTTCGTACCGACATGCGACCCGAACCGACGCGGGTATCGATATTACCTTCACCATTTTACGGATACACTTGATAATTGCTACTTCCTGGTTTCTTTGAGTCGGTCTGTCTTTGAATGAGTTTCATTTCGTTGTAGACGTATTCCTTCGCGAAGGTGGTGGTATTGTGGAACCGTAACGCGTCGATTCGAAAAATTAATTTTATAGCTGTTCAATAGCCGTGTTTTTAATGTACAGTAGTTTTGTAAGTGTTAACGGTTTTATTCTTCTTTCCTAAATTTTGTTCCACGAGAAATACAATACTGAGTCTTAACCAAGCGTTAACAAGTATTTTTCTAGTAGCACAGAATTTTAAAAGTTGTAAACAATAGTTTAAAAGACCGGTTGATTTCGCACTTTCTAAATTATCAAACGTTCGTCAGAAACCCATCGCATCGATCAAATAATTAGCGAAGGAAGTTCGCTTCAAAGAGCTTTGGTCTACCAAAAACATTACTTGCCAGTTCGCCAGTCTCGGTTTACAATGTTATTACGTATTCTTGCATAAGCGCTTGCATAACGCTCGGCCGTTCGCTGGAGAAGGTACAAAAGAAATTAAACGTTTCTTTTGCCTGTTGCAGGCGTGCAAAGACGTCCAACAACGATTAATCCGGTTTCGTCGGACCACGGTTTCTAAAATAAAATACGTTTCCCCCCCGAATAATCGCCATCGGCCACCACGTTCCCTCGTTAAAACGTTTGACCCAGTGACAAGAGGGAACGACAAACATTTGCGCGTAGGATCGATGACTTTTCGCCCCGCGGATCGATCCTAGCTTTAGTTTTATCGATCCCTATATTCAATGAGGATACGCGGCAGCATGCGCGACGCATTAAATCATTGAAATTTATGCAGAGCCGGACCCACTACGCGCAGTATCTTTCACTTTTCATTACGGGATCATTTGTCATGCGTCCGTAGATCCCTTATCACTGGCCGATCATAAACAACCGAGACATAAATTTCAACTTTCGCGCATAACCTGACGGCGAACCATCGACCGGCCACCGCGAAATTTATTACTTCAAAATCTACCGATCGAGTCGTTTGTTTGTTCTTTGATCGAGAGCTTCTGCGCTGCGTTTCTTACACAAAACTGTGTTTTCGATTATACACCCGATGATCGATCGTTTGATCTTTGAACGGTGTACGAAAGGTTGTCTCCGATTTGTGACGAATGGAATTTAGAAGATCGCGATCTTTGCTCGAGGAAAAGTCTGTTCGAGAACGTTTCATGGCGATCACACAGCGTTCGATGGTAGAGACTGGGAGAAGCTTGGAAGGTAACTTTGAGATTAATGAAGTGCATTTACGTATGTTCTTTCCACGAGAAATATTGATCAATTAAGAAAGATTTCGCAGTGACTAATATATTCTAACTGTACAAAGTCAGTGATTTGTAAGTTGCCAACCAGTGTTCCGACTGTGTAATTGAATGTATTTGATAAAAGTGCGAAGTGTTTGAGTTATTTCAAAACAACTCACACAAATCGAACGAATGTAATATTGTACACGTTAACTCGCAATCTTTCAAGCGATTCAAAATTTTCCTTCCAATTCACGCGTCAAGGAATCACACGTTTAACAAAAAAAAATAAATAAACCTATGGTATTCGATAAAAATAAACTTTGCGCAAAAATTAGGCAAAAATTAAAAATTTCCAAACTTTTCCCGACTCAGCGCATCATCGACAAAATCGAGCGCCTGATCCATCACTTACGAATCCGCATCACAGACACCGTGACGGGGAACGACGTTTCACAAAAGGATTTAATGCCCTGTAAAAGAATCAGCGTCCCGCGTTCGTTCACCCCGCGCCGCATAATTATGTGTCTATGCTTTATGGCAACGATGTAACGAACGCGCGGGTGCGCTTTCAGACGCTGTAAATTAAAGTTGAGAAAGTGCGCGGTACGCGAGCAGTCATCGCGAGCGAGCGCGCGTTAATTAAAGCTCATTGTAATAAAGAGCACTTTTTATTCACTTTGCCTCGTTCAGCCAGCTAGCCGGTTCGGGCTAGCGGCAGGATATTTTTATGTTTAATTATATTAGGTTTTACGAGCTCAGCCCCGACCGTCTTGGCCGACGTAAAACATCCCCGACCCAAAGAGTTTTCAACTTTAATTGTCGACCAGTCCTCGTGGTTTATCCGGCTATAAACACAGACCTGGCGACACTTCTTCGATGAGAATTCGCGACGATCCTTGCGCCTTCGTATCGTCTTCATTATCTGCCTCGGGGGCTGAATTAATTACGATTTCGTATCGAGACACGTCCGCGCGGTTGTGTTTTATACTTTGGAAGAATTTATCGTGTTGCGCGGTGGTAACCGAGGTTTGATTGCTTCGTATCGATAGAGAAAATCATGATAGATGCCTCGAAGCTTGTAAAAATTCAGACTAATGACCACAATTATAAGTTGTTCTTTCATCGAAGATTGAGAAATTAAAGATTTAGAAATTATTTGATTCGTTTATACCATGACAAAGGTTGAAGAATACTTGCTGATTTGAACTTCTACCGATGTTCAACTCGTAGCACTTGTTTAGATTTTAATACCGCGAGAAAGGAAATAAAAGAGGATGGGAAAATATCTTTGTACGCGAGGAATAAATTCTGTTGCATCATATTTGTAAATGTATGTTGATATTCAACGGAATTATAATGTTTCAAAGTGAACAGTTTACAAATTTCACAATGACCTAATAGAAGTTGCTATTGAATCGTTACGAGCGAAGAAGTCAAGAGATATGCAAATGAATTTAGGCAAAAAGTTCATTATGGTCTCGATGATTAACAACGTCATCAATCCGTGCAATCATCGAAGATTAACTACGAAGAATTTCATTAATCGTCAAATAGAGAAACCAACGCTTTCTCTTCCGTGCTAAATGATACATCGGACAAATCCGTCCGCCATAAAACGCATCTATCAACCGTTTATAGCGCATTCGCCTCAATTTTCATAAAGATTGTTAACAGAAGAGAATCAAACTAAATGTGTAATCGCCGTTAAAAGAATTTCGCAAACTGTTAATAAAGAACACAGCCAAGATTGCCAGCTATACGTTGCACCGTTTACAAGCGCGTACACAAGCGATAGCAATGCGACACTTGTTACATAAGTGTCAAGTTAAATATAGCTGAAACACGCGTCCTATCTTATTAACCCCAACTAAAGAGATACACCATCGTTTCGCTGGAACATATCATTCCCAACTCAATGTCTCAACGTCTAAAACGAATCCACCAATTATGATATAAAAATAAGTCGTCGAGTTCATCGTTCTTACCTATGCGACACACAGGTTGATGATTCAAATCGATTTTCTGGCACCCGTTTACGAGGCCGTCGCCCAAAACCCTTCCCTCTAACCATCGAATGAAATATTCCGATTTTTGCATCGAAAAAGGATAACTCATGTTGATATCAAGATTCGAACGGTTCAGGGTGCAGCTGCGTTGTAAGCTGCGGATCTCTCTGCCCTGTCCCTCCACCCTGGTACTCATCCCTCTCTCTCTCTCACTCGCTCCTGGCACCGAGAGATATCAATTAGCACTACGTCCTGGGGAATTAATCTCGGGAATTAATATCGCGACGTTGCCAATTAATTTTCGTTAATTTCGAATCAGCAGTTTCCAGAGCAGTGCCAGTACGGCCCCCTAACACAAATCCCTATCGCCTATGGTCGTACCTCTCTGTTCCAACGGAACAGACAGAGACCCCGATCAGGAAGTAAGACGAGGAAGAGACAGAGAGACACGTACGAGGAGACACAGGTTGGAGAGAGCGAGATAGGCACGACCGTGGTTCCAACAGCGACGCTGTGTAGACACTTCCACGAAAGTTTCCAGCGAACAAGCGGTTGCCTCGTCGACCGTTTCTTGCTTGCACGCCCGATCGCGAGCGTTGCGTGCGGCGTTTATCAAAACACACATTTAATTATGCCGCGCGTTGCCATCGGCGTCGAAAGTGGTCTTCTCGCGGCTGCGCTTTCAAAAATCCCGCCTGATTGGAGATTCACCGCAAGTTCCGGACGGTTTATACTCGGTTACGACGAATTATATACACCGTTGCTTGTAAATATTAGGCCGATTCGGAAAATGTACGATTCAAAGGCGTTTAGTTTATTTAACAAAGCGATTGAAAATTTTACTCTCGTAATAAATATTGGAAAGAAATATATTTGATTTCAATAAAGGGTTCTGAAACGATTGGAAACAGAGTGGCCAAAGCTGCGTGATTTTTTTATAGGACACCCTAATATTTGTTCACCCGCGTAAATTTTAATAAACCGTGTAAAATTGTTCGATATCGTCCACCGATGGAGCACGAAGGCCGTACGTCGGGACTATCCAAGGAGAGACAGGTATACGCAACGCTCGTCACTGCGCGAGTTTCCAAACACGACTGACGATTTTATTTTCGATTTCGGCTACGAGTCTTATGTATGGAGGGGGCAACGTGCCTCGATTCGAGAGACGTAAAATTATTTCCCGGCTACCTCCAATTTTCTTTACATCCGTTTAACCTTCCGATCTCATTTTTTTACGCGAATAAAAAAGCACTCTCAAAAATATCATGCATCCATTTTTTTAAACTGAAAATTAAAACTCCAAAAATTTTATATATAAAAAAAACAGGTAAAGAACCATTGATAAAAATTCTATAAAACATCTAAAAACTCTATTTATCCCTTCTGAAATATGAACGATAATAAATCACCTCGAAACTAAAAAATATCCAACCACCAAAAACTAATACAGAGGGAAAGGAATCGGCCTGCAATAAAATACACGAAAAATATTAGCATAAAGATCACCACCGTCGAGGTGGTTTGGAAAAACTGCTGTCCTTCGGTGGACCGTGAAATTTCGACGTCGTGGTTCGGAAACGGCCAGGGAATTGCGTGTTTCTTGCGTCTCTGGCGGCGCGAAGGGTGGCCGGCCGACACGGCGACGGTTTCGTTTGCGTTTATCAAAACACACATTTAATTATTCCGCGCATCGCCGTGGGCGCCGAAAGTGGATACGCGGCTGCTCGCTTATTCCGCGCTTAATTCACACCTGGAACCGTGACGGAGCGACTAGAGCCGCTTAAATTAAAGCGACGGATAATAAAAGCGTTAGCTCGTTGGAGCCCCGGGTTCAGCGAATCCCTTCCACTTTTTTTCCCTCCTCCACCCTCGTGCACCTTCTTTTTTTTTTCTTTTTTTTTCTTTTTTTTTGTCCGACGTTCTTTTTCTTCTCCTTTTTTCCACGTTTTTTGGCTGTGCTTTTTTCACTCGTTTTCTCTCTCGTTTCCGCCACGTACGGGGCAAGTTGCGCGTCGTTGCAACTTGCCTTTTGTTTCCCGCGCCCTTGCCGAGGTTTTAAAACACAGGAATGCGACCGCGTGCAGCCGAATTTAGGGGCGGCCCGTGGTCGACGAAAACTGTGCCATTTTACCGTGCCCCCACCGACGGTACGTTAATTGGGAAAGTAGGAAAAATAGTTGGGAACTGAGTCACGCTCGATTCGGTAGAATAATGCACTCGTTGGGCGTAGAATTTCTGTGTGCTCTCTTGATCGTGAGATTGAAGATGTTAACTTTTTTTTTTTAATACGCGGTTTCTTGTTCTATTTTTCAGCATTGAATACTTTCGAATATGTAAAAAAAGAGTTCCCGTATAATTTAGTTAAGACGAAAACCGTGTAAGGTTAATTATTTCGAGCGAAGTTGCTAAGAAAAATCTATCGAAGTCTTTGTTGATTCACTTTTTATAATAGAAGCGCTCGAAATAGAAGCTTTTAGATTCGGTATTCGAATCTGAATTTATCAAAAAGTTCCGTAAGACTTTTTGCGATCGCTTGGTATTTCATCTGCAAATCGAATTTCTGAGGTTCAAACTGAAGTCCAATTTTACTTAAAGAAGAATCCTATCTTTAGACGCTTTGAATGCTTTAAATGCTTTAAAAACGGAAAGAATATTTGCGGTTGCAAGGGATCAATAAATGATTGAGATAAAACAATTTTACGATGCGTTTCTACGAAAGCCAACGTGCGACTTTAAATTGAAATACGCGCAGGAAATATGTGACCATGGAAGAGATTACGCGGTGGTTACACCGAGTGAAACGCTTTAACACGCACACGCGTCTCGAGTTCGCGCGAATTTACGCGTGCGCACGCTCGTCGCAGCCGGTTAATGAGACACATTCACAAAGTTTGCCCTACGCCGAGACGAGTCGATTGTACGCCGAGAATTAGCTTTTCAATTCAGCTGGTCCCGGCCCGACCGAACTTACGGCTCCAAAGTTCGACTGAATTTAAATACGTCGTCTGGATAAGTCGCGCAACATGCTCACGACCACCCTCGTCCATGTCGTTCGTCTGTCTCTTTCGACTTTCCCTCTTTTCACCGTGGTTCTTCGTATCCATGCTTCTTTCGGGAGATGGAAATGTATTTTGGTAAGAAAAATTAGAAACGACGCAATTATTAATTCTTCCGTGATTCGAGAAACTTGAGACATTAAATATTGTACGTATTTCTTTCTTTAGAATGAAAGTATCCGAGGACATTAAAAATTGATTGGTTATTTCTTAAAAAGAACGCGAAGTATTACATATTTAAGGGTTGCTTTGAATAATAATTAGGTAATTAAAAATATCAAATATTAATGAATTATTATCCTCCTTATATTATTATTATTCCATTCAAATGCATTAAACATCACATGTAATTCAATTCACTGTTCCTTCTCCGAAGTATAGATCAAAGGTAGCTATCTGCAGACGATTTTGCACGTCACTATACTTTCTCTCGTCACTAAACGACTAGTCATTTCCAAGGCAGTTTCCACAACAAGCTTCCAATCGTACACAACGCTATCAAGATACCGTTTCAATTTTACGATGAGAAATCGTGAGAATCTTTCTAACGTGTCAGCAAAACACACACCTTTCGTTAATACGTGACTTTCCTTCTATTATTAATAAAAAAAAAAATAAAAACAGAAACAAAAAAAATAACCCTCCCAAGTATCGGTTCTCAAAGTGTTTTCAACTCGTCGAAACACTTGTAGTACAATTATTCAACAAGGATCCGGTCCACGAGCAAATTACGTGTATCCCTTAGCCGTGAATTCTAATTAACAAGCGAAAATGAGATCGAAGAGAGGAGGAGCATCGCGGGAGGGTGGCCTTCGATTAGCCGAGGGACTCTCGTTACTAAATTCAAAACAATAAGTGAGACAGAGAAAGATAGAGAAAGATCGTTCGTCGTGAATTTCACCCGCGCCTCGTAATGGAACTTCTGCCGCTTTTATAAAACGGGCAGGGCTTTCTTAAATAATGAGATACATTTAATCAGAGGATTAATGAACGCCAAAGAAGTGGAATGAATTATGAATGATATTTATTCGTCGAGTACCGAAGCGACTTGGGAAAATGATAATGTGGATCTTCGTCACGATCGTAATAATAATAGCGGTAGCAACAACAACGACAACGAAAACGAGGGAGGAACAAACGGAAGTAAAAAAGAAGAAAGAAAAAAACAGGATAGAAGAGGAGAAAGGTATAAAGAACGATGATAATAAAGGAAAGGACGAAGTGTAGGAACAATAAGAAACGTGTTCAGGAAAGCCAGAGCCAAAGAGGGGGATGAAGAGGGTCGAATGGGGGTGGGGAGGGACGCGAAACTTCGTCTCTCGCCTCTATTTGCATAAAATCGTCGTAGTCGACGCCTTCGAAGATAATGAAATGAAACTAAACAAATAACGCGGATGCTAAACATTAATTACATTCGCTGTGGAAAGCGGAGAGCGACAGAGAGGGTGGATGTAGCAAGGGTTTCGTGGAAATTAAGAGACGTCGAGAAAGGGGATACGAAATGGTTGCACAGGGGAAGGAGGCCCGGAAGGTGGGACAGAAACATGGCCGAAAAGGTTCGAGAAGGCAGTACCCTAAGGGGTGGCGAATTAAGAAATCGTTTAAGAAGTTTATATCGGGCACGCTGCCAGAAAGAAAGGGGTGAAACGCCCACTTTGTGAAAGATACTACTGCAATTTAAGCAACGATTCTGAAACCTCGCGGGAACCACCCTTCGCGTTCGACCCTCGTTTCGCGATTTGCAATCGCGTTCGTAAATTCTGATCGACGCGTCCAATCTTTTACAATTTCCACAGATCCTGCATAGTTTCGCGATACTTGATTCATAAGTAAGTAGACGGAACGGTACGAATGTTAACAGCAAAGAGTAATGAAAAAAGAAAAGTAGAGTTAAATTTCAGAAACGTGTACTATTTGTTAAAATTAAGTACGAGCTCTTAATGAACGTAGGTTGAAAAATAATTTTTTAAAATTTACAAAACATTTTCACTGCTGAAATATTATCTTCGTTGATGTTATATTGCATATTTTGAACATCTCTGTTCCCCTGCATAAAGAAAAAAAAAAAAAAAAAATGCAGCATTCGCAAGGCACGGAGCAACGTATCATAATTAATCATCGAGGAACCGAATCTTACTCGATCGAGGCAATTATGGGAGCCGAAGAAACGAAAGGGAATCGCTCGTTACACTCGAAAACTTTATCGAAAGTCCCTCTCGCGGTCGCGTAAGTCCATCGAGGCCCGTACTAAATCGCCTCAAAAAATATGCGAGAAGAGTCCTGGCTCGGTGAAGTCCCCCCTCGCATTTTCTGCAAACGATAAACCGCGCGATGCACAAGCACACGTGCGCACGTGTACATATGTATATGCGCACGGGTGCAGGGTAGAGGAGGACGAGTTATACGATGCGCAGATCCTCACGTACGGATGTATGATAGCCACTGACCGTTGCATTTCGTTGGGTATGCATTTACGAGCATGTTGGACCTCTTTCGCGGAGACATTGATGGACAAGCGCAGCTTATATGGCTACTCCAAGAGAGGCTCGTCGTGGCCGTTTACATATTTATGTTATGACTCCGCTTCACTCGACTTAATTGACGGAATTGCCATAAATTTGCGAATATCGCGTGGACGAAGACGACGACGTCGACCAGAGATGCGGAATGTACGTGTATATTTATATACATATATTTATATGCACGCGTATGTATATGTGCGGTGTGCATGTACATCTGGGATCGGAATGAATTCCAATGAATACCGATTAGGAGAGTCACGGAACGTCGTTTCGTATCCGACGACCACTAGGTGGGAATTCCAAAAGACGGGGCTGTAATTGACGGAATTCCTGCAAGTTTTGAGCACGTTGAGCTTTTACAGTGATCGATACACTATTTTGTGCAGGGTACTGGTCGACGATCGCGAAGTTTCCCTCGAGTTTTGGAGGGTTTCAAGACGGACGTAAGAGACTCGGGAAGAATGGTGTCGTTCAGGGGCACGGTATTTGCGGCGAAATTGTTGGAGTCCGGAAATTTTCGATAGAATCCTTGATAGAGAGCCACATTACAATCTTTGTTGATAACAAAAAAAACTCGAAAAATATCTAATCCGTTAACTAAAAAGTAGACATCTAACTAATGAGTTAAACGTAACTTCTCGGAAGTCGGTTCCCTTCCATCGAATCATCAACCTTACAAAAAAATAAGAAAAAACAATAGAAAAAGGAAAGGAATCTTCGCGATCTATACCTTGCATATTCACAGAATACCAAACCGAAGATCAAGAAACTAACTCTATCCATCTAAACAAGCAAACCCCTGCCTGTCAAAGCAAAATCCTGAAGCTGCGCTAATAATGAACCTCCCTGTACATTCTCGGATGCACTAAAACACTCGCCAGTGTTTATTACTCTCCAGCCTCTTCCTGAATCCCGACGTACAGTTACTCCTCGACTACCAGACGAACGGAAAGAAACACTGAAAAAAGGACACCAGCCGATAGGTTAAAGTTCATCGTGAAATTAACGGTGGAGGGAACCGCACGCTTCGAACGTACATTTCTACCAGGCTGGAAGAGTCTCCGAGATCTTCGCATTTATGCGATTCGTCATTGTGCAACGATTACTTAGCCGATGCATGGTAGCGTGCGGCTGAGATGCATTCCAATGTATACCGATTAAGAGAGCCAAGGGAACGTCGTCTGGTATCCGAGAGCATCCTGCGACTCGATGGGAATTCGAAAAAGTCGCCGATGGCGGTTTATCGTATAGGTTTAGCGGGATTCGTCGGGGAATAACTCACGTATTCGGATCTCTGGCAGCGGCACGGAAGATCCATAGAGGCACAGGGAGTACGAAGAAGTGGGAGAAAGAGAGAAAGAGAGAGAGAGAGAAAGAGAGCAGAGCGTTTCTCTTTAATTGAATCGGATCTACATATCTGGATGGCTTCATTCGTCCGTGCACGGAACGGAGATTCTATAACGAAGGCGGACGCGTTTCGGTCTCGCGAAAAAAAATGGATATTTGCCAAAGCGTTTATCTTCGTGTAATTGCGCTTTTAAATTTGCTCGTGCCCCTTCAGTCACCCCCGCCCGCCCACACACGCCCCCATTTCGTGCCGCTCTTCCCCGTTGTTACGTTTCCAATTTCTGCCTGCACTTTTTATTAAAACATTATTGCTTTGTATTATTGTTAATTGTCCTGAACGAAACGTACGCTAAATTCCGGTCCAAGCTATTCTCGCAATTAGCTCGCTTGTTTATTGCTCGAATAGGGATCGATTCTACGTTTCTTATGGATTTTGAGGCAATGTTAGGGTCAATCGTAAGTTGTCAGTTTATGCGTGAAGTTTGTATCGTTCTGTAAAAATTCACGCGGAAATCGTTGAACTTTGGAATAAAAATTATCGTGTTTAACGTTCTATGTACATTTTATAATTCGTGTTTAAACATAAAATAAAAATGCGGTACATATATTGAAAATTTTACTGCTAATATACTTTAATCAGGCAAAAGCAATTTTACGATGGTTGTTTTTTTTTTTTTTTTTTTGTGCGTGATTATTTAATGACTCGTAATTATCGAGGACAAGTCATAAATTATCTGTTGCAATTTGTTTTTAACGGTACGTGTGTATAATGAGGATAAAATACGAAGCTGTTAATTTTCCAAGGAATTCCAGGAAGTTTATAGAAATTTAGCTGGAAAATATGTTATTCGCGAAGTTTATGATTTCACGTAGAATAGAATCTTTGATTTCGAGTAAAAATGAGGGAGTTATGTAGCACGTGAACAGATAACCGCTGCGAAGACGAGATAGTGACGTTTCCCAAATGATGTAGACGGGCATAAAGTGGACAAACTAGGGCCATTTGTCTGCTTTCCTGGGAGTCTGCACTCCACGATGCCTTGCCATCGAGAGGGCAGCGTGAGAGAGGGAACGGGCACTGGTTTATTTCAGGGATAATCCAAACAAATGTACTCGGTGGCTCGCGAGTAAATAACATGCAAATGCCGTAATGCTGGTTGACCGATGGTTTCACTCGTCTTCGGTCTCGGACGTGCCTCGCGAAACCTCGTGTCCTCGTGAACCTTTACCCTGTTGCCTTTTTTTGTCCGACAAAAAGAGTTTAATACCGATACTTGACTGCTTATAAATTTTTTAACGCTATACAGCAGAATAACGAAAATAACTTTTACAGAAATTGGAAATAAATTTTGGTTTATGAAATATGGTTAAGTTGTTTAGAATTGTCACTTTGAAACTTTCGATGGTAATTTCTAATATTAACATATGATAATTAATTTGGCGAGAAGCTCGTAAATTAGAATTTAGAATGTATCCTTTTTAAAATATTAATTTTGGGTCTCCAATAATAACTGAAAATTATTAAAAAATCAATGCACGAGTTGACCGTAGGGAAGAAAAAAAAGATCGGTTAATTAAAATGTGTAAGCGCACATGCATTTTGCAATATGAACTTTTTTATTCGTACCAGTGGTGGTGATGTTACGGGTGAATATAAATATTATAAATTTTCCACTCGAATATAATACCATTTTTTTTCCAGGCCAGAGCATCGAAGAAGACTGATAATTTAATGCATTACGCACGGATTGCGTGTTTTCACGTGTTTACCTATCCGTATTATGTTAAAAACCGGCATCGATTTCCATACAAATTTTTATTCATTTCATAATGGTACTTTTATTTCATGGAAATCACAGACACGAGTTTTGTTTGCGTTGCCCAATTAATAAAACGAATGCCCGGAAAGCGAATGTTGTATTTTAATTCGACGATCGTAAGTCGCATTCTCGGTATGCCGTGTCTTCATTAATCACAATCGTTCCTTTCTTTCCCATTTCGTATTTCATTGGCGATACTCTGTCTCCGTTCTCAATTTCACCGCTAACAATCCATTGCGAAGATCGTCGAAGATTTCCTTCAAAATTAATATTCGAAACAAAAGTGATTGAAATCACCCCTTCCTATTTCTCACAACAAATTGTACAAATTTACAATCTTTTTTTTTTACGATCTTCCATAATTTCCCTACGATCCTTGCTCATCGTATTCTTTCGAACACTTGTGACAGTGATTTCTTCGGTGCACACAGGTATACTTTAACTATCAGTAGTTCCAGTGTTAAACCTTCCTACCTCTATAATTTAATATCACCGTCGTCGAAAACCACTAAGTACTTTCTAATTCTCCATCTAACTACCAAGTTTCTCCTAAAATGGCACCACGCCTAACATGTCCCCAAGGGACGACACGTAATCAGACGTTTAATCTCTGTGAGACTTGGAGAAAATACCAGAGACAAGCATATAATTCCGGAAGTCTTTCAAGCATTAACAATTGTCTCGATCACACGGAGGGATGCGCAACGTAGTTCCCGGCTTCTAGCCGATTCTCATTCGACTCTAACGGGGGTTGAACAGATAACCTGGTTTCGAAAGGGGCAGCAGATGGGGTGTTGGCCACTGGCTATCTCAGACTTCCCTCATCTTGTGCCGGTCTGCCCTCGTGCCCGCCTCACCCCTTACGAGGAGAGCTACCCTGCTTTATCCGCCCGCTCACCATCCACCCCCATAGTTTCCTGGGAGATCGATTGTTATGCATAGCCTGTATTTGCCCGGCCAGCTCTGTAACCAGCCCTAGAGTCTAGAAACTCGGGGAGTCTGCAAGAAGCGACTCTGGCCGACTCGACCGATTGACCATCGTCCAGAAGGGACCCGGTCGAGACGCTCGCGAAGAAGACAATTTCAAATGGACAGGCAAATTAGACGGGCAGAGTACTTTTAAGGTTTCGCAGGATACGGTTGGATAAATCGATAGTTGAAACGGTCGAGTTTATCGTTGTCTCCAGAATTTTAAGGGAAATTGATTATTGTTTTATAGACGATCATCAATTTTGGAATATTTCTGTTAGAGACATGGATTGGTTTTTGGTATTGATAATTGGTATTTGTTTAATATTATATTGATGTGGGTATTATTTGTGGCTATTATTTGTCTCCAAATTAGATCGAATAAAAATTTGAGAATCAATGGAATTTAAGAGATCGAGAATAGATAATTGGTTGAATTGTGAGCTACTTTTGAAAATTAGTTATGGATAATTTAATCGACGTTGATTTATGATTTTCGATTAATTGTCTAACACAAATTTGGTAGAATAAGTTACGAAATCAATGGAAATGATCTCCAGAGAATATTGAGAATTCAGCCAACTGACATGGGCCAAGAGAGACCACTGTCCCTTCTAGGATGTTTATTCTTGTGTGGACCAGCCTGTTCCAAGCAAACAACGAAATGCAAATCGAGATTATTCCAGGCTGCGCTAACCGTTAACCTGAATTATTCGAGTCTTAATGATAGCTTAGGCACCAGCCCACTGATCTGAGGGATTAGAGCGTGAATATTGCCAGGGCTAATGAACACACCGGAGTTTGGTCCTATTTTAAACGTTCTCGATGAAAAAAATCACTCATCCATCTATTTTCCTAATCTCTTTACATTCTACCAATGAAAATCATTTCCAAATTTCCCATTATAAGCTCTAAACTGGTGTAAGAAATTCCACGGAAAATTCCTGCTAACCCCATTCGATGGTAATAATCGGCCAACGAGTCACCAGCGGACTGAACACAACGCATCCGCGAAGGGGTCGGAAAACCGCGATATCAGATATAGAGGTGTTGCACGAACAATGGATACGGAATACGGTTAACCGAAGAAAGCTGAAACGGGAGCCGGAATAAACCGAGAAACAATAAAGTGGAATGGTCGAGTACGGGTAAATGGGTAACGACGTTTGAATTGTCGAGACCGAGAGAACACCCGAGGGAGCGAACAGTGTCGTCTGCAGTGAAAGTGTTCGCACGGATTCCTTTTTTTTTTTCTCTCGGCTACCGCCTCCCTTTCCTCCTCGTTGCGCCGCGAGAGTTCAAGTTGTCGATGGAACGTTTAACCTTTCTTTCTTTCCTTTCTCACCCTCTCCCGGTACCCTCGTTCCGTGTACAGAACGAGCTTCCTATAGATAGGAAACGCGCACAGTCAGAGATACAGAGAGAGAGAGAGAGAGAGAGAGAGATAGATAAATATACGTATACACGTTTCACACAGAAATCCCGCGTGGCCCGGAGCGTTTATGTGTTCATAAAACTCGAAGGATCGCTTTGAGTCGTCGAGGTACGCGCGTTGGCTGCCTCGTAGGAGCAACGATACGCCGTGGGATCGTGAGAGGATGAGGAGAAAAGGAAGTGGAAGAGAGGTTGCCTGGCGCACGATGCCTGTGCAGCAGGGTGCTAAGGGGGTGGCGAGAGAGCGAACGAGGGTGTTTTTCCACCACCAGTTGCTCGCGGCATCCGCAAACCCCTCTCGATCCTGATGCTACACGGAAAGAGAGAGAAAGAGAGAGGAAAGCTAGGGAACGAACGCTGCCAGACCGTAAAAGTCCCAAACTCGCTTCCACCGTCCACTTGCCGTTCCTCTCTTCGACGTTCGGCCTCTTCGACCTGGATACACACACCCGTGGCCACGTGTGTACAGATGCGCACACAGAGACGCGTGAGATTCGAGGGCGTAACGAGGAACTCGGCACACAGACGCGGAAAAAAGTCCTGTCACGGTTCAACGCGTCGAGCGTGAAGGTGAACGACCGTGAAGGAGGATCTGACGATGCTGATGGAATTTAGATTAATGGACCCTCGATAGAGATTGCGGGGGATGTGTGGCGATATGTTGTTCTTCTAATACTTGTTTCTCGTGTCGTTTATCGTTCGTTCGTCGCGCTTCTGTTTCCGCAAGAGTGTCCACTTTTCTTTCTCACAGTTTAACTTCGTATTATTAAAAGGATAAATGTTATTAAAATATTTTTAAAGGAAATATTATTAAAAGGAAGTTAAATACTTCTTTTCAACGATCTTCCAATTTCCCACCTTCTCATCTACTCGTCGAAACAGAAAGAGTAGTAGAACGCTGTTGGAATAATTTTACGCTTTTTTTCTCTGTCGAACAGCACAAGGATGTCCAAGGGAGAAAGAGGGTTTCGGATAGCCGTTGTCAACGCGTAATCGTAAACCGATAAAAACGAACGCAAAGATTTCGAAGAAACTCGTCGAGGGTTGGTTTTTTTTCAGCCACCAGTTGCTGCCAGGCCAGAAAACCCCACTCGAATCGACGCTGCATTACCGTAAAAGTCTGAAGCTCTCAGTTACCGCCGTGGTTGCCGGTGGCTCCTCTTCTTTTTCCCTTTTCAACTCTCCCTCCACGGAGTCAGACTCTCTTCGGCCACGAAACTGGGTTAGAGAATAAAACCAGGGAGGAGGGGGGAAAGGGAAATGCTGGCGAACGAGTCGATTGCGAGCTAGGGGAACGAACAACCGCTGTGATTCCGTGATCTCGCGCGATTCCGTATGTTGGTTGAAGTTGCGCAAAAGCACGGAAACACGGTTTCGTTAATCGGGACAGGGTGGTAAAAATGGTTCAAGGTCGGTAAATTGAGGGCTGTTTATGACTTATGACTTCATCGAAAGATTTAATAAAAATAATTACTTTTTGACTATTTTCCTTTTTTCTTTCTACGTGTCCGACGCATCTTATTGAGAAATAATTTTGACGCGATTCAAAGGAATGAAAAACGAGGATTTAAAGAATTAATTGAATTAATTTTATATCAATTTTTAAACCATCCTTTCTCGCCAAAGACGATTGTCCCAGCTTGACGATTCCTATTAAACATTCGCTCTCGTATCTCAGCTCATTTCGAAGAATTTCCATAAGAAACATCATTCCGCGCGAAACCTTCCATTACTGTCAAGGCACCCGCTAATTTTCCATATCCACCTCGTACGAAATAGTTGCAATAATTCCAAGTCACTGGTCAGAAGAAAAATTCGATGTCCGAAACACGCCCCAAGCGAGACACGTTCGCGGAAAACATTCAGCTTCCGGCGGTTTCAGGTTTATACTCGACAAGATAAGATGTCGGAATATATTCAAAGCCGCCTGACCGGGGCTACCGGGCTTGTATTTTATTTCAAGCCGGCTGCGCCTTGGCAGAAAATTAATTTGCTCAATTATGCTGTTTTTAGTCGTACCGGTTAAGAAGCGCGTCCTGACTCGCGATCGCGAGTCGTGCATTATGCTCGGCCCGAGGGGCAACGCGCACCCTACAGCAGTCTCTGCTTACATTAGCCACCCTTATGCAAATTAATACGAAACAAAGTACACCGATGCGATCCTTCAACCCTGTGTCAAGGAAAAGATATACCTCTGTCCCTTGTCTCGAGTCTCTGTTCACGTGCACCATCATCGTGATTCTTGAAATTTTAATTAAAATCTAAAGCAATGATCTGCTACGAATACCGATCTCCCCTGTTCCAATGTTTCCGCGTCGGATAGTTGTCCATCGATTCGATTGGAGAAACTATGGTCTTATCGAAGGGATTTAAATTCGTTAATTTGAAAATTTCTTTTTCCAATATTTATAATATAATTGAGCATTCGGAGGTTCTGAGAAGCTCCAAGAATTATAAAGAGAAAAAGGCAAAAAGTTTTATAATAAATAGATGTAGATTTTTATACTTATGATAAATTTCTTTTTAACCTTTTTTGAATCTTCTATTTACACCCAAATTCATATGCGA
>SMSQ01025946.1:95458-237525 GCA_019453375.1 Ctenoplectra terminalis
TTTTTTTTTTTTTTTTTTTTATCCAAAAATATTCCAAGTATTTAAGTACAACAATTATCAGAAGAATCGTTCGACTCTTTTGAATATTGAAAGGTATTCGATCGAAACTAAGTGTTCGCCGACAGACGACCATTCTATCCGGAATTCCAGCGTCGTCTCCGTGCTAGGACAATAGAGTGAGATGTTCCTGCTTGAGAACCGTCCACTTAGCCGAAGGGTTGCTAGTTGCAGATAACTTATTCCAGCTTCACCCGCCGCCCACTCACCCTCCGATGGAACCCTCCTCTCTCACAGATCTTGGCTGGCGAGCAAGCGGTCATCTTGTCTGCCTGGTCCCTCCGTAATATGGATCGTACTGTGCGAGCCATTTCCACGAGGTCTTAACAACACCGTCGGTACAGGTTGTCGATAAATCGAGAGCCGTCCAGTTCCCTCTGACACGCCTTTGCGAACCGAGAGACGTCCGACACCTGCTCAGACCTGCTCCTCGGTCAGTTTCGGACAGTTCTGGACGAGTACCTTCTCTTCGAGGTTACTTTTTTTGTTTCTTTTTTTTCTCACTCTCTCTCCGTCAGTCAGAAACACAAGAGAGGATGCATATAGTCGTGGAACCATCGACGCGAGATGATTCGTTGAAAGGGGGATGATTCTTTGACGCGTGTTGCGGATCAAGAGGCCCTGAACCCTATGCCTTGCTCACTCTCTCTCTCTCTCTTTTCCTCTCTCGTCGCTACAATGCCGAGCACCCGAAGAGGGATTTGCGAAGAAAAGACGTGTAGTGCTCGACGCTTCAGCGTCGGTTAGCTTTGAATCGTGCGCTGCTGTTCGAATGAATCAACTGTTCTCTTTGTTGCTCGAGGACTTTAGACGTGAACGAGCTTGCACGGGTTGTGTGAAGGTACCAGGGTTGTAGGCTAATTTTTGTAACGGTGCGATGCATCAGATATTTTATTCGCAGCGTTATTACAGTATACGGATGATGACGTTAAAGGTGTTAAAATATATTGAAGATGATTGAAGCTTAAATCGAGACTCTTGTATTATTCAATTTCAAAGATACTTTTTACGACGTTTAAAAATAAAATTTGCCATATATCGTTCGAAGTAGGTAATTAAATATCGACGTCCTTTAACAAGACACTGGATTCTCGTCAAACCCAAAAGTTAATTTTTTTTTTCCAATAAAACATTGTTACGCATTGCACGATGACATTTTCGATAAACGCAATCGTTCCTTCGGATCCTTTGACGTAACTGATAGCGTATCTCGGTGTGCATCAAAGATAGTGGCGTTCTCATTCATCACAAACGATTCATCGTCGCGTCGGTATCGGCACGAAAAAGAAAAACGAAAAAAAAAGGGGAAAAAAGAGAAGAAAGAGAATGAACCAGAGCAGAACGAGAAGAGCGAAAGTCGGAGAGAGATGGGAGGTTCACACGCAAGAAAGTTCTTTGATAATTCTGCAATCTCATTCCCCGGTTCATTTACTTTCTTTCCCCACCTGTCTACACCTAGTTAACTCGGCACCAGGCCGAGAGTTTTGCATCCCGCTTCTAATAATAGCTATCGCTTCATACATTTTCATGGCATTACAAAATCGGAACAAATAGAGTGTACACGCGGCAATTACGAATGCATTATGCAATATAAATATTGATGCTTCCTGTAAAAACGAAACGCCGAACGAGGCGAACGGAATGCAAAACGTTCCGTGAAGGAACCACCAGCCAGAGAGCAAAAGGGGATCCGAGACGATAACGTCTCTCAATGGTCTCGATCTTTCGCCTGCATTTTTGTGTTATTTCTATACCTCTTTCGTTCCTACTAACCGTGAAAAAGCGATTTTATTCGGTACTGCGAGACCATTACCGGTGTCCACCTCATTTACTTCCTTTTCCTACGTTTTGAATTAAACGCGCTCGATGCTGTGAAAAAATTTGTGGTTCCAAATAGTAGTTTAATTGTACCGTGAATAAATATCGCTGTTACGCTGATTTGGTTTCTTCGTTATTTCATTTCTCATTCTTGTTCGTTTAATGAAACTTGTGCTTCTCGTATCTTTCGTTCGACGTCGACGAACCAGGTATTAAAATAAGCTTCAACGTGACCACAAATGGAAGCTTGAACATTTATGAGCAATTTCTTTCCACGTACGAATGCTTAAGGAGTTTCTTTTAGAAAGCTGAGATTAATGGGATACCATGGGTTGATAATGAATTGTCAACCGGTAGAAAATCTGTTTAGCTGGAAATATATTTAATACCAGCGTCTGGAAGCTATCGTTCGCTCCATCCGCGAGCTTCTCCTTCCTATTTACCCGCTGGAAGTTAATCGAATTTTCAAGATTCAGGACTAGTATTCGTTTCGTCTTGCTGAATCTGTTTAATTCCAAGCGAATCACATTGTGTACGTTTTACGGTGACTATCTAAGTTGACAAAAATTGAGCGGAAATCAGGTAATTCGTGCGGGGTAATGAAATTTCATTGCTCGCTAAAACGAACGCTCATAATAGTCGTTCGTTAGTCCTTACGAAGTTCTATTTTTCAGTCTCGTTGCTGAACCAGCTTTTGTACGATTGTCACCGAAATTTTCATTGCAAAGTCGTTTACTATTTTTCCAACAGTTGCTCTTCTACATTCTACGTTTCAAGTGTAAAGGGTATAATTTTGTCTGATCAATTGAAAGATTGCAAAAAACGTGACCAAATACCTTTGCTTGCATAATAAACATAAATAAGTCAAAATTATTATACCGATTCTTTTGACCATTCTTTCCAACTAATAACGCGTTCTCAAAAAATTTCTTAAAATTTCCAGCCCTAACAAACAAGTCCGCTTATTTCTAAGAGTCCGAAAATTTCCTACCTTCCTCTACAAAATTTTCTACGCTCCTTTCAAAAACTTTCTCCAATCTCTCCTATCCTAAAATTTTTTCTCAACTGTTTCTCCGTCCCCAAGATCACCCTGAAAGCATCCGAAGATAAAGTAACACGAACGCTCTCGAAAACGAAGGTTCGGTATAACGCTAACAAGTCATCGTAAGCACTATCAGTGTCGGTCCGCTTTTATAATTCGACTTGCCGGGTGTGCGTGACGCAGACAGGCGCGAAAATCGACCGGTGGCCGGCTAAAGGCCAATAAAACTTAACTCCTAATTAAGAAGCGTGAAGGATGAATCTATTATCCGCGGGGGCCTTGCCAACGCAAATACGCCGGCAGTAATGTCGTCGGTTGGTACAAACATACCTACGGACAGAGCCGGGCATACGTGTTCATTAGGCGTATTTGCTGTTTAGCATTTCAAATTCGGCGAGAGAGCGCCACAGCCAGCGCGATACTCCAGCCTCCGCCAGTCTGGCAGAGATCGCGACCACCGCCCGCTGCCAGAACCCTTTTGCCAATCAAATATTTTAATTTAATCGCCCTACTAATGATCCGTCTTACATTCGGTACACGTGGCCATTTCGGGGCCTCACACTTCGGGATATACCTCTCAATCCGTGCCAGGGACTCGGTGATTTAATTATCTTATTATCGAAGACCAGAGGCTCAGTTTGAGATTTTGTGTCGCTCTGTGGGCGATATTATTGGTCAGTCGTGGGTGGATTGGGTTTACGGTACACCAGGGAGTGGCTTTCGTTGATTGTAAGTAGGTTGGACGATCATTTCTCCGTGGAGATTACATTTTGATTGGGATTTAAAATTTTCACGGAAAATTAACAATATTAGTAATATAGGAAATTAAACAAAAGATAAAAAACAGAAAAGCGGTATTTTGTGATACTTAAAGTCACATGTAAGTTGTTGAATTTTTTTTCTTTTTTTTTTGGAAATTAAAAATGTCGCGAAAAGGTAGAGACAAGAACGATAAAACGAAGGTCCGAATCATTCTCTGCCAGCGTCGTTAATAACACCTTCGCAAGGCAGCGTGGAAAGACCGTTTTTAATTTGCGACCATTGAAATCTCCGACTTAATTACGTCTTCCAGCAGTCTCGACGCCTCCAGGACCGTTCTCATTGACGCATTTAAATAAACGTCCACGGCGGGTACCAGAGATCACCAGGCGTTTCGCGTTTAATCGTCGAAACCGTAAATATTCCGGTAATTCGTTTTATCTTAACGTTTGCACCTCGATGTAGCGGTCAATTGCGTGGCTGTGTGTGCGTGCGTAAAGCGATTTTGAGAACGGCGCGAAACAGCCGAATATATTAATTTAATCGTTCTATTAATGACCCGTTTTATATTCAGTACGTGGGTGTTCATCTTTCGCCGTTCGCGTTACCTCCACTGTATCTTTTAATTCCAATCATCGGCTGACCGAGAGTGCTATCATCGATTTAATTATTCCTCCATCTCCGAGGGGTGGATTGGTATGCGAGTGGCAGATTTCACTGAGTTGCGTCCAATTTCTCATATATCGATTATTTTTATATGAAAATAATCACCGAAAACAGCAAGGAATTTTAAATCGTTGCCATTGCTAAACATTGTTATTCGATGGATTATAAAAACCTCATATTTTCACAATCTCAAAACGATTACACTTCATTCCACTTCCACCTTTTTTCTTTTCTCTTTTCTTCGAGTAAACATCTTCAACTGAACCATCGAACGAAGCAACCTGCGCTAAAATTAGTTCAGAAGTATCCCTTAAGCCCACCCATCAACACGGCCGAGCATTCCAAGGCAGCAGAATCAAAGAAACCTCTTCTTTCTCGCCGGTCATCCCCCGGATCCTCGTTTAACATGTTATTTTCACCACACAACCCCCCGCGGACGCAATTCTTGGCTCTAATTTGTATTTAATTAAGCAAGTCTCGGGCCGTCTCTCCCTTAGCCAGGACCGAGTTCGCCTGGTTTGGTCTGCGCGTTGGGGTTCATTAGGTTATTGAAACCTTAGACAATGTAACTAGTGGCTGCCGGGTACAGTGCTCCAGGGGCTTCGTAATGCCCGCTGCCTCGAGTGCTCGCGCGTACGACATTTTGCATCTCTGGCCACTCCCCATTGCGAACGGTTCTACGACCGTTCTCACTCACACCGAACGACCGCGGCCACGACCGTCCCTCTACGATCCGCTGAACGCCGCGGGCTGGTTACGTCCCCGGGAAGCGCGAGTTTATATGCTAATAAGCCACATTAATTAAACGGGCCGCGTATGTCCAGCAGCGGTCGCCACCTTTCAGCCGTAAGCTCTCTAATTCTTCCTCGAAACGAGAAAAAACTGTCCGATGCTAAACTCCCCGGCTAAATGACAGCGACTGCTTAGGAATTGCATCAAGCGACTTTGACCAGTTTCGAGTGGTGCGGTTGTCTCAAGGAAAATGATTCTTTTTTGTCCGTTCAATTAGCTGTGTGGTCGTTTCACCCATGGTTGGCTTCCAGGAACCGTGATTGACGTAAGGATGGACAAGTTGGTCGCGTCGATGCATAATTTATGAGAGAAATAACGGCAAAAGTTCGTGTAACTTTCGGAATGGAAGAGTCGACGAGATTAATCCGCGATATATATTCCGGTATAACTTTAAAAGTGTCGCGGAATGAATGGCTCGCGTCAACGGACGCGCAACGAACAGCGCCAGAAGCGTCCAGATCGAAGGCAGATAGACATCTGGCCGGCGAACGAGTCGTGTGACGATGCTATTTAGCAGCGGTGACAGGCTCGATAACGCTCGAGCTTTGAATTCTTGTAATTACACGCCAGTGTGGGACGCTATCGGGAACGCGGACTAAGAAATCGAACGGTATCGCTCGTTTGTTGCGTAAACGTTGCCATTTTTCTAGAGACGGACAGTGTACTATGATCGGTTAAAAATACGAAAAAAATGTTTCTACATCGATTATTCTCTGGGTTAAACTATACGTATATGAATAAAGGCGAGCCTGTGGTTCGATACAGCCAAGAGAAATGCAAGTGAAAGTTAAAAGGTAAAAGAAGGGATTTTTTAATTCCATATTTAAATCGGTGAAAGCAATGATAATGGTACAATTAATTATACCTTTCAGAACTTTGCTTTATGTAAATAGTAACAATTCGTTGTTTAAGATTCTTTAATATTAACCACCTTCGAAATGCAGGAATTTTGACAACTTTCTTACTATTGGGAGTTTAAAAAATTATTAAAAGGTGTATCGTGTGCACAGAAATTAGGGTTTATTCGCTTGAATATTCTGTTCCATTACCTTTTTTTACTAACCAAGCGTGAAACAAGCGAAAAGGGAAGGAAAACGACATGGAGCATAGTTACCGATAAGCAGTTTGGCATCGATAGGCTCAAGGAAATTCCAGAACCGACCCGCATACTAGTTTCCCTTCGAGACTCGAGAGAACGGACATGCGGGTGGCGAAGGGATTTATTTAAGAATCGTTCGCGTTTTTCCTCAGCCTCCCCATCTCGAAAACAAGAGACAGGATGGAGACGAGTTGAAGAGGAAGAGGGAGGCGCAGAGGAGCCATCTCGAGTGGGAGCATACGGTGCCGTCTGCTTCTTTTTCATTTCCCTGGGCAAAATTTAATTTGGAACGCGTCCAGTTGCACCTTTCCGCTCCGGATGACTGGTACGAGGAAACGAAGCCCCGGAAGATCACACGAAAAATGTACGTGCTTCGCGTCCTACCCAGAGATCTCCGGAACCGGTAGGAACGAATTAGGAATTTTACTAACTCGGATAGTCGCATTTAATTTTAAGCCGGAAACCATACGAGTCATTACTGTCTCCATTTTCGTGCGTATATTAAATTACAGGGGGCCGCGAGAGACGATTCGACGAGAAACGGGGTACAGAACGCAACCGGACATATTATAAAAGAGCACATGCACTCGAGGATTAGCCGAAGTCGTCCTGCTAGCACGGGATAAAACGTGTTCTACGTCGACCAGAGGCTCGAACAATCGGGAAACTTGTTCCCCTGGCATGGACCGAGGAGGAATGGTCCTCTGGATGCTGCGAATCGTTTTTAGGTTGCCATTTCCAGAAAATGGCGACAAAAGTGACATAAGCAATGTATTTTTTTTCTCTTCAAATTTTCGACTACTTTACAGAAGTGATACCATATTTTTATAAGATAAATCTGACGGAAAATTTTATATTTTCGATGCAACGTTAACAAAATTTCCTTTGGAGTACGCTTTTGAGGTAGCCGAAGAGTTAGACGAATTTTTATTTCTGATGACACTTTTGATGGATCAAAAAAGAAAAAAAAAAATGGATAAGCTTATCGATTGAAGATCTTCCGAAGGTTTCAAACGAGAAAGAATCATTCGGACGACAAGATTGATTGCGATATGAAGTGTTTGTCACTCTGCGTAACAGTGAATGCTCGTAAGAATTTCGAAAAGCAACTTTTCACGCGAGAAATGGAAACAAGTGGCACAATTAAGCGGCTGAGATGAAAATTAGCGGAGGAAGGAGGCTGTAACATTATACACATTTTTAAGTTCTATGCAGAGTTTACACGCGACGATAGCATATATTTCGTGTTACTTAGTTTCTGTCTGTAGTCGTTTTTTGCGCATCCCTCTTTCTGTTCCCTGGCAGCGCATATTTAAATATAACTTCCCTCATGAGAGCCCGCACAAGAGCTCTGAAACGTACGAAAATTAATGAAAGAGTGTGTGTTCCCGTTGCCGCGTTTGTTCCCTTTCCTCTCCCTGTCTCGCTTCCTCTTCCCCGCATTGCGACCAATAATTTATTTGACTTTCAGTGCACGTGACATCATCATGGACGCATTAACCGCGCTTACAATGTAACGCGATAATAAACATTAAGCGCGCTTCCAGAGCGCTGAATTAGCTTCCTGCTCGCTTAACCCTCTGAATCGTTTATCTTTTTCGCAAACAAAATATTATTTCTCCTTCCTAGTCTTTAAAGAGATTCTACCCTGGTATAACATTTTCTTTTAAAACATTTTATTTCGAAAAAAGATAAATATTTTTATCGATCGCTAAAGGTAACTTTATTTCCTACCCTGTTTTATTATAAAAATTTTCTTTATAATTTCATAAATTCTTTATAATAATCAACTTTCATCGAGATTCGCAAAAGAAAAAAAGATAGAAAAAAGTGGAGGCTTCCATCCTCTCGAGAAACAAAAATTAACATCCGTATAATTTGCTAAAAGCAAACGCGATTCCCAGGATTAAAAATTCACGAGCGAACGTGAACGCAGTCGAAGATTAAGACGTTTCCATGATCGTTCGACATGGTTATTTCTCGAAGGTAGCCCAATCACGATATGTAAAAGACGGTGAATCTCCTTGTCCCGGATGCGATGACTTAATTACAAAGGGTACTCTTCCGGTGCCACTCTCGGCTGTGTCTGATGATATCTAGCCACGATCATAGCCAATTATTAATTTATAACCGGCTGCTGTAAAGCCCGTCGCGCACGGATTCGAGTTACCGTGAACCTCCGTTAATTAGGTTCTTCAATCGGCAGTTATTGTTTCGTGGCGGCCCTAATTTGGCAGCCGACAGCTGCCACTGCGAGTGGAGGCGCTAATTAAAACACCTAATTGTGGCCATTAACGCGAAATGCGACGTAGCGATGCGTTGCCTGCTATGCGGTTCACACCGATCCACGCTCGGTTATGCCTGTGCTTTAAACCGCGCTATAAATACGATCTAATTAGCATTTCTCGGTGTCTCGATTGAAATTAAGCGGCCCGCGGAGCCAACAGAAGCAGAAAGAGAGAGGGAGCTGTCGCCTGGTTAAGCTCAAGTCGTCAATTGCCACTCCCCTTACACATTTAACGGCCACTTAAAGCCGGAGAACGAACTGTCGTGACTCGGTTCGCAATTTTATTTAAAAAAAAAAAAGAAAAGAGTAAAAAAAAGAGGAAGAAAAGTAAAAGAAAAAAAAGAAGAATTCTTGTGGAAGAAGACGCGATTATTATTTTGGATACTCGCAGCTATGCTTCCGATACAAAGTCTTAGGACACACGTTGCTTCTAATAAAATTAGTGTTTGGTAAAGATCGTGTACCTTGAACTATGATACATGTACCTTTTAATAAAAGTGTTGATTTATCGGCACAGATAGTTTCTTCATCGTATACGGTACCGAACGAAATAATGTTTTCTTCGTACCTTTCAATGGTCGCCTAATTTTTTCCAAATTTAAAACGAATTAAATAACTGTTATCAGATTTTTGATCGTGGACGAGAATAAAATATAGTACACGCGTTCTAGTATTATTCGCGTTGCTATAGCTACAGCTGTTTTGCGTTTTGGAGCTTTTCAGATGCGTTTAGATGATAAATTTAATTATAACCTAGATCGCAGGGAATGTCCCGTTTTAACCTGTATATAAATGAACGTATCTGGTCGAAGGTAGATTGCCGAGGTAGTGGGATCATTAGAATATCGTCGAGTAAAATCATCAGGCAGATACGCGAAGAACATATACCAAGCTTTTATTTACCCAATCATAAATATGCTTTTCCTTTTCGCAAATTCCTTTAAAAATTTATCAAACGTTTTATCCTACACAAATCGATCAAATACAGTGACTTTTAACGGCACTAATCTGTCATTTTCTTCAAAATATCGCTTTTCCGCGAAATAATATTATTTCTAAATTTTTCAACGGACTCGTAGAAAGAAAACTACAAGACCCGTAAAAAGTATTTCAAGCAGGTACATTTGTAACGGTACAATATTTTTTTTGTCAAGTTGTATTTTTCAAGATAACACTGAATTAAATGATGACACAAAATCCGAGGTATCACATGCAGGAAACGATTTTCTGACTTCAATATCCTTCAGTGGGTTCGCGCAAATCGCCGCATCGTTAAATCCATGAGAGAACGTGGCGGCTGCAACCAAATGTTTTTCCGGTTGCACACCGTGCTTCCCAGTCGAGACCCGAAACTTCGTCTTCCGCGTAGACCGCGAAACCGCTCGATTCGATCCAACTATAGGCCATTCGCACACAGGCAAACGTGGTGTGTCGTACAGAGAGGATATATTTCCAAGATCGAGCTTCCAAGACCGTACCCGTTCGGCTCGACCTCGATAAAAGAATTTCCTCGTATTGAATTAAAGAATAAAACGTGATAATTGTGAGAATTTAAAGGCGGCGTCAATCGTACGTCAATTACATTTTAAAAGCATTAGAAAGCAAAGTGGACCCGACAACTTTCTCGACTTTCATCCAATCATTCATACTCCGCGACTGGGAATTCGCGTCGGTGTAGGAAGTTTAACGATTCGTATTCTGAAAATTCTTCAACGACTCTCCTCTTAGATGGAAATAAGAGTTTGCCTTTCTAAATATCAGCTGATCGCGTTAACTTCAATTTCCATCGGTTTTCAATTTGGCAACATTCTCTGCTCGCACACCGCACGTTCGTTCTTATTTGGTATATTATAAATATAAGTAATCAAAGATTTAATTATTACCAATCTAGAATCGATTACGAAAATCCTATTCGCCAAGGTCCAAACTCAAACCCCAATTCGCCCATTCCAAATGCAACAAATCGTTTTCTCAAATTCCTGATCGGATTTCCCCTATTAAAACCAAGCGCAGCTCGATTTCTCAGCGCCCTACCAAAACCAACAGCCATCATATCCCGATACTCGTAACCTCAGCACCCAACGCAAACCGCAAATCCTTTCACTCTTTCCCTCCGGTACTGCCAATACAGAGCACCTATGTACCTACCGCGATACAAAAGTCAACATCCATAGCTGTTCCCAAAACTGTCCCTTCCTCCTTATCACCGATCGTATTACGAATTACACGTTACGGAATGATCGTTTCCATGCCATTACGGAGATCCTAATTATCCGGGAACACGATTATTCGCAGGCCTCGTGGACACGGCGTATTCATAGAAACGCTGGTGTATCGGGCGTGGTCTCGCATGATCTCGCGTCCACTACACGTTCCGCATGCTCGTGCCTGGTCCCAGGAGCGGGTAACAACGCCGAGTGTCAAGTCGCCGGCAACACAATGACGTTATAATGACTAATGATCATATCATTTAATTAACATCGCGCCTAACCAGGCCAGGCTTCATTAGCCTGCCGCGGCCTTAGACGGACGCGTACAACGCCACGCTTATTATGTATCTATCGGTCGGCGATTGTCCGCGGTGCGTGTTAAAGCCACCGCGTTGTACCTGGCCGACACGGTTCCTCGGTGTGCCGCTAAATTTCAACGTTGTACGTATGCCACGTGTATACATATATCGGCGTTGTTGCGTGGCGTTGGCGCGCAACAACACCGGACAACGTTCTGCTACGTCCTGAGGGAAAAGGAGGAAAGCTCGACGATCGATCCAACGGGTCGTGGATCACCTTCGAGACCGACACGAGAGGCGTTTCGTCGGATATAGCGATGAAAGGAGAGGCTTCGGTGTGCTTGTCGTCGGTGGCATATGTAGGGTAATTGAAAAGGTGTTTTCGATGATGTTGGTAATTACTGGAAATATTTCATTGATATTTGGAATTTTTTTAACGGTTAGAAAATATTTTTTCTTTTCGTTTTTCTGGAATAATTATAGTTGTAGATGGTTGGAATATTTTTGGTTTACGGGAGATTCATTTTTGAGTAAAAAGTTGAGGTAAATATAAGGAATGTGGGAGAGTGATACTTAAATATTGTGAGGAGATTCTTCTGGCTTGGTACTAGTTTTGATGGTGTAAAATTATCACCGGGAATCTTCGAATGTTAATTTTAAATTATTAATAATTATTTTTGCCCCAGTTCAGTAGCGTTTAATGAATGGGCGAATGTATCGTATTTATGATAATCTTAAAGCTTCTAAATAGTGACAGTCATTCTTGCGAATGCATTAACTGGCAACTCAAAAGTCATTGATAAAAATAATGTTCTAGAGCTCGAATGTAAAATAGGTACATTAAACAGATACTATTTTTGTTCATTAACTTATCTGTCTCGTGTGAAGCGTTTCAAGATTCAAAAGTTTCTTATATGTGTCACTTAAATATCTGACAGGTGTTTTAACACCCTGATTAAGATCTTTCGCGCAACTCCATTATTCAAGATGTTTTTTCACAGAACTCTGACATGGGTTGTATGGTAAAAATATTTCTGTTTTACATACTTCAGTTTAGCTTAAAAGCAATCCGATGTTTTGAGTTTCTTAAAAGAAACTGTTCCCTTAAATTTCGTCTGTATGCTAACTTATATTTCTTTCTAAATTAGAATATTTCAAAAATTCTAACCATGCACAGGCATAATTTAACGCAACACCAACGATACTTGTTGATCTTTCCCTGGAATTATCGAATATTCGCAAACGGATCCGTTCGGCACCGATAAGATCGAAGACTCCGCGTCATCGCGAGACTTCATTACCGCCCATCACATTTGCTAATTAAGTGTCAAGATTTTTACCGATCACCGGCTCGATTCGTTCGTCGAAACTACCAAAGAGACGGTCACTTTCCTGCCCGTAAAAAGCAGCTTATTCGAACCGATCGTGCCCATCTGCGCAACCTTCTCGACGTTTATTATAATTCGCTTTTAATTAAAATGCGGCCAGATCCTCCACCTCCTCTTCTCCCCCACCGTCGACAATTTATGATCACCGTAACTCTTTTCTCTCTCTCTCTCTCTCTTTTTTTCCTTTCTTTCTTTTCTTATCCTTTCTCGCTATTCAACCCATATATAAAACGTGGTTGAAAAATCGAGTTCTTATCCGAGACTTGCACTCGATCGGACTTCATCGATCTTTCCGAGTCATTCTTCGCTAAAAGGAGACAAGGAAAACGAAGACGCGGCGTATTCGTGCTATAAATCATACATCGGCATATAATTAAACCGCCTTGTAATTAATAACTCATTTACGCTGAATAATTACGCTTCTTGAGCGTTAGGGAAAGGGGAGACAGTATCTCGTTGAAGGATCCGGAAATTTGAACCGATCGATACCTACGTACCTGTAATAAACAGTGAAGATTTACACGACGACGGGTGCTGGTAGGACGCTAAACGCGAAAAGTCAGTCCGAATGGAATCAAAAGTCAATGCATACGTAATGGATCGGTGTTATCCTGATCGCCGGCAGCGATATGCTAACGCGAGCCACGTTACCTGTTTACTTATGATTATACCGCAATTATTGGATTTATCGACTACCGTTTCGAAGCTCCTGATTTATTTCAACATTAATCACGTTAATGATGCGCCGGCTAGGCAGCCTTCGAGCCACCCTCCCTCCCCTATGCTCGTTCCTCTCTACCCTTTTCCCTGCCTGGTCACCCAGTTGCTAACCCTCCGAACGCTCCTAGCGGCCAGGCAAACAGGAAATGAGCATTTCGATCAAGATCGATCGTCACAATTACCGATGATTGCCGGAGCGACAGCGTTCGTCGCGTCGCGCGAGCCTGGCGTGAACGGACACGCTGAACCTAGCTAATGAGCCGAGTAACCTTAACCCACTCTTCCATCGGGGCTCACCTTCGCTGCGAATTCACGTCTCAATTTGCTGCGATTTTTCCTGCGACGCTCGTGGCACGATTGGAGCGTTTGTTCAAAGGATGGAGAGAATATGGAGTAAATGGAGGATTGTGGGCGGAGACGTAAATTGGTAGCTTTTGGTTCATAGAATTATCCCAATGTATTTTTCTATCGGTAATGTTTGCGAAATCGACGTGAAACCGTTGAAAGAAGATCGAGCGATATTATTCTCTGCGTGAAGTATTTTTTACTCCTGTAGCATTAAGTAATCCGAAACGTTATATCGCTGGCCGAATTTATTTTCTTATTAATCCTCCGTCGAATATCTTTACAGTCTTCTATACGTTATATAGTTTCCGTAATTAATGTACGAGTATTTTTCATCGCCCAAGGGGCTTTGAAATTTTCGTAATCAACATTCAGGAATATTTTATATCCCAACCTTATTGTGATTCAAACGTCGACGCCAATAAAAAGTCGATTAGAAAATATCGACTTTCATCGAATAAAAACCAGAGGACGAGTTTTTCAGCGGGAGTCAACGCCGTTATAAATCTCCGGCGATCTTCGTTGGGGTCTGGTCGCTGCATGGTAACCGTCGATTAAGAATTAGATAATTAATTACAGCCGGACATGATGTAGCAATGCTGCGACGATATTATCAGCGCATATATTTGGCTACAGGTCAGGACATACCAGCCGGGGTGCGAGTGTTGAGTTGATGTTTGCCAGCTGATTGATGATGTAACATCATCCTGGTTACTCTCCCACCGATTTCCACCCTTTCATCCTACCCCTGCGACCCCTTCATCTCTCTCACTTTCTATCCTTCCGTGCTGCGTACGCGGATACCTGACACTAAACAGCTGGATCGACTGCGTTAAATGGATTTCGGTATTCTAATAGCAAATTAGTTAATTAATTTATCGATCCTAGCAATGATTGTGAATTTTCCTGAATTTTCCTGGATTTTACTCTGGAGCGTAAATTTTCGTTGATTTTATCCGTTCGAAATTGGGATGAATATTAATCGGTGATAATACGATGTATTTTTTTTTTTTTTTTTTTTTTAGAAACAATGATCGGTTTCGAAATCGAAAATAGTGGAATAATTTGAACATTAAATGGACTGTACGTTGTTTAAAATTTTATATTCTTCACAAGGGGTCCCAAATTAGAGGAACACATGGGACGCATGAATATCAATCGCCGTTTGATTATGCCTCGAGCTCCGACGATAGTGAGTTATTTAACAACGGTATCGTTTCGCCTCAGAGGAAGATTATTATGAATTGGAACGAAAGTATCGTGTCAAGGCGAGACGAAGAGAAATGGGTGAAGGCTACCGGACTCGTTATTTCCAGTTCCGTAGTTTTCTACGAAAAACGAAACCTACTTCGATTCATCCCTATCGACCATAATACCTCGTAAAAACACGCTAATCAATCCTAATAATAACCAAAACTCATCCCATCATTAACAATCCTTCATCGACCCTACGTATCAACCCGTATCCATATCTAACCGGTAATAAAAATACACATTTTCCAGGAACTTTGATAAAGGCGAACCAATCGATACACGAAGCTCGCAACATTCATCGAGTCAAAACTCTTTTTCCTGGCTCGTTTCATCGGTGTTTATCCCTTCAGGGGTGGGTGGTTGACGCGGATCGTACATGGGAGGGATGTACCGTAGGTGGTCTCCACCTATGATAATCTACCCCCGTGGCCCCCATAATGCGCATCCCTCCGGCCGCAATAATGATGATTTATTTCAGAGCTAAAAATTGCGCGAACGCCGAGGTATGAGTAATGTTCCAATGTGGCCCCACCCTCCTGTATACTGGGCCAGCCAGCTTTTTTATCCACGCGCAAACGTTATGAATTCCATTGACCCGTTCGGTGGTAGGGGTCCCGGCAGCAGCGTCGAGGGCTGGTCCTCCAGATAATGGCGGATCCCTATTTATTTATCCGAGCATGCGAGCAGACACGACTGATCGTCTTCCATTCATCGGAAGAGCTTTTTGATTCCGCAGATGTCGGCTCGGGTGCTTTAAACCGCAGCCACGACTATCGTTGCGGGTACAAACGACGCAAGCCATCGGGCTTCGACCTCCAACGTTGGAGGGGGCGGTGGAAATGTATTTCGGACGTTCGGTTTGATAATTGTGGCGATCGGTTATATTTTGTTCGCCTCCGTGGTTTCCTATCGATATTTTGCAACCGCGGCGTACACGTTCGATTTATCCTGGATACCGATTCGTTCTTGGCGAAATCATGCAGGGAACCGGTAACTGGAAACTTGTTACGATAAAAAAAAAAAAGAAAAAAAAATAAAGAAAACGTGGAACGTGTTACGCCGGTCTCGGATAAAAATGTTGGAACGATAACAATTATCTTGGCAAAGTATGGCACGAGGAATCAAAACATTATGAACGCACAAAACGATTGTTCGGTCGACGTCAGCGTCGTTCGACCGCGAGAATCAGAGAAAAAGAGAGGGCAGGGAGTGAGAAAGGGTGAAAAAAAACGAGGGGGCTTGATATCGGCAGGCGCAGGGCGGGTGGAAGCCGACGACGCAGCAAACAGCATCGAGATGCACAAAAATCGGTCCTTTCAGCTTAAAATTACGGTTGTCGCGTGGGTGGCGGAATAGCTGATGGGGTGGTATTGTACGGGGGTGGCGTAGACGGGAGCAGACCCGGCCACCACTGGGGAGAACGAGGAGGGCGGGAAACGGGAGGTAGAAGAGCAAAAGGTAGGGAGACGGGTGCAAAGGGGGTGGTGGTGTGTGTCCCGGAAAAAAATCCATACAATCCGATCAGGACAATGTATTCGTGTGAAACGCTCGATTGTCTGGGTGTTCACGTGTGTTCGGACATTGATACGGAAGCCAGATCTGAGCGTGCACTGATAAATGTGAAAAAATCCCCCATTTTTAAAACCAGCGACGCCTGCCGGCGCGTGATGCTGCTGCTGCTGCTGCTGCTGCGTGAACGTGTGGGCGAACGTGTGTTGCCCGAAGAATCAGCCCTCGCTCTATGCCTCCTCCTCACCACCGCACACAGAGCCGTACCTCTTCTATGTATACGTATATACACCGTTCTCTCTACGTATTCTATCTCTTTCTAGCCAGTTGTTTCCATCTCCTCCTCCTCGATCACAACCTCTCGCTTCCACTCGTCTCGATTCTCCCTGTTTTTTTCCCTCTACTCAGCCTCTCGTTTTCTCTCTGTCGGCCGTCGCCACCCCCTTTCGACGAGCGGTATTGTCGAAACAACGAGAGCGGCTTTGTCCTTTGGTCCCCGCTGTAAAATCCTGGGCGTATTTTAAATTCGCGGCATTTTATCGCATTCGCTATTTATCGACGGGCTGCACGTCCAAAGGACGCCGCTTTCTCTCTCCTCCCCGCTGTCTTTCTCCCTCTTCCCCTATGCGCGCCAGATAAAACACCCCGTGCTGGATGCGCGATATCGCAGGCCGATCATCGCCGGCATGATCTTTGTTAGGCACGGGGAATTGTTGGTGTAGCACACGTTCGCGTTCGTTGTCAGGGGTTGAAGCACCGATTTCGAAGATCACGTGTCTCGTTTCTCGTCTACTCTTGTCCAGATACCTCCTTTCTTTCTAGTGTCGATTTAATTGGACGACTTCCCTTTTGTTATTCTTGTTCTCCTTCTATTTTTCTTTTCTTTATTTACTTCTACTTCTTCGTCCCTCTTGTTTCAGTTTATTTCTATTTTTTTTTTTTTTTTTTTTTTTTTTTTTTTTTTTTTTTTTTTTTTTTTTTTTTTTTTTTTTTTTTCCCTTTTTTTTTTTTTTTTTTCTTTTTTTTTTTTTTTTTTTTCTTTTCTTTGCTCGTTTAATTATCCCACCACGTCGCATCTCTTATCGCGATAAATTTATCGTCGATGAAATGGATCCGCGAATTTCCACCCCCTCCCCATTCTACGGGACGGTTTCAAGTTGCAGGATTTCATAACCAGCGGTTGGATTATCGAGGATAGCTTAAGCAGATGCGAAGAATGGTTTTAATTAGTAAGAGGCACGAGTAGCACGGTCTCTTCACGGAATAAAATATTCATGTAATTATGATGGTATAATAAATTTGCGTAAGGAGTTGCAAACGGTGGTTACAACTCGCCCCAGGGAGATTCGTAATTAGTTATGCAATGTCGGCGAAAGTAATTGGACGTACGGGGATTAAGAACGAATTAATATATACGTACACACGTATTCTATGTAGAACTCTTCTTTTTTTTTTTTTTATCCCAGTATTTCTTTTATTTCGACATTCCCGATTCGCGATGTTTCGTCTCGCTTGCTTTTGCCGACCAATTACATTTACTCCCTGTAAATTGCTCGCCCCCATTCGCGCGGCGATAATTATACCTCGTCAAAAGAAATACTACGTTCGCGATACAAAAGTGTGCTAAAAGCGGGAATTTTTGACTTATGACCGCCATTAATACACAATTATCGCCCACGGCAATATTCACGCGCGTTTAATCGACGCCGGTTCCTCGGACTCGCGATCGATGGAACGATAAAATCGATCCTGTGATCTGTACGAGATATCCTCGAAAAAAAAAAAGAAAAAAATTTAATCAGCAACAAAAAAATCGCATAAGAAATTCCTTATTCCAACCCCTGTGGTCCCAGGTCATCAATTTTATTCCTTCCACGCCGATTCAAAAAATAACGACTCCCCCATTAATCAATTCTCGATCCGGTACCAAATTTCCCCATCAAAATTCTCCCAGCTCTGGGACTGCAGGCTCAGCGACATCGATTTTTGCGAAAAAAGAGTCACATCGTCGATTTTATCCACGATTCTCCACGCACCAGGACGCGCCTGTTGGCGCTGGAACACATAGACTCGAAACGAAAGTGTTCCACGCGGCACTTCCGGTTCCCCGTGGTACCACGAGTCGCATCAGCAGATAGCAATTCTAATGGGATAACGACGTGTTCCAGATTTCGTTATAGGAGAGTCTATACCGGAGCCAGTTTCGAGCATTGCTCGGCTAGAATGGCATAGACCAGGGGCGTCGAATACGATCAAGAGAGGGATGAGGAGGATCAGCAGTAGGAGAGAGCATCAAGAGCAGTAGCAAGAGGAGGAGGAGTAGAGGGTGTTGGGATATAACGCAAGGGGTGAAGATGAGGACACGAATAGTCGGATTCGTTGATAGCGAGTAGGTGTACGTTCGGCTACCAATCAAGCGGCCCCGAAACCTCATCGGTTTTTTCCTCCTGTTCGATCTCCCTTCCACCCCCTTTTTCCACCCGCTCCCGAACCGATCGTCCGTCGAGCTCTCCCCTCGCCCCCTTCACCTCCCACCTTTCTTTCACTGTTCCTCTCCTCTCTGTATACGTGTGTCCCTCTTTCTCTCTCCCTCTCTCCCCCTCTCTCTCTTTCGACCATTTTTTTCGCCCTCTTTTTCTGTTTCTCTCTCTTTCCACCTCGTTGCGAGTCTCCTCATCCTCTACGTTGGCCCACCGAACCGGCGCACCAACCCCATACCCCGGCAATGTTCCATTTTTTCGCCCGGCTATCCCGCAACTCGAACTCGCGATGCAATTATAATCCAGCTTTATGAAAAAAGAGGAAGGAAAAAAAATGCATCGCAAATGTGATTGAGCACCGATACGGTGGCGAGATTGGTCGATGGTGGGGGGAGAGAGAGGGCCAAAGATGGGCGGAGGAGAGGGCAGCTAGTCGGTGGGCTAGCACCAACCCTGGGGTGGGCAGGAAGGGTGTTCAAGGGGGTGCGGAATCGGGGTACGGTACAGGTACAAAGGGGTTCGAAGAGAGGGAGGGATGGTGCGAGAGGCGAGCTATATAGACGGTTTGGGAGGGGGTTGAGGGATTGGTCAAAGCGCTTGGTTGCCGGTGCTGATAAAAAATTACACCCGAAAAAAGTATCGCCATCACCCCTCACCCCCTCGTTTCACCCAAACCATCGTTGTTCTCTTTTTCTCTTACTCTCGTATCGTTACGCTCTTTCCAGCTTATGCCACTCTGTTTCTCTTCACCCCTTGGCCCTCTGAACGGCTCCACGGCTCGACAAGCCAGCCAAACCTCGGGTATACATTATTCCTGCCGGCCAACCCCTTTGGACGGCGGAACACCGAAAATTGTTCGGAAACAAATTCGTCCAACGCCACCTCCCACCCCTTTTCCACTCGTAGACGTGCTTCATACGCGACCGCGCGAAACGACGCTCGTCTGATTGGAACCGCGCGTTTTTTTCCATCGTTTCTCTGCTCCTGAACCGACTGTTGATCGTCACGATCTTTAAATCCTGGGATATCCTTAGAACTCGAAGGCTGTTTCCGTTCGAAGACATCTTAGAATCCATTCCAGGTTTTATCGCTCGTAATCACTTCGTGCATCCCTTCTTTCTTCGATTATTATTCTTACTAATAAAATTTATATTTTAGGATTCTTATCCTGTATTCCATCGTTGGAATTCAATTATTTGTGCTCGTACAAGAATTTTTTTTTTTTCCCATATACAACCTTTTCTTTTTTCTTAAGAAAATATTTCTACCGACCGCCTATTAATGGTTACGGCTAATTCATGATATTATTTAAATTCTTGAATATCGCGGAGGCTACTACATGCGCGGAACAGACGCAACGCGGTTCTTAATCGATTTGCTAGCAGGATTTTGGAACGACGGCGGTTCAGCTCGTCTCGTTTGCTCGGAGTTTGCGTGAAACGGTCGCGCGGTTTCGCTTGACATCATTTAGCGGTTAATTTAACGCACCGCGGCCGCCGCGGCGAGGCGACTATCGCGTGCTCGCATGCCATTTACGCTCGCGCGTTCCGCGATACCGCGAATTCGCTGAAATTAAAACCCCGTTGAATATCATTTAATATTAAAATAACATTGAATAGCGTTTGACGCCGACTGAACGGGAATTCGTTCATTACGGTTTAGCGGATTTTCGGGAAACCTATCTGCTGATTCGTTCCCCTCATTGTATTTTCGTGATGAGTTTTCTTAAACGGCGTATGTCTGTTTCTTTTTTTTTTTTTAATGAAATTAATCGAATTTTATATCATAAAAAAAAATTACCGTGCAATATGGTTTTTTTTATGTATCAGTGGATAAATAAATGTTAAGGCGGACAGATCTTCTNAAAAAAAAAAAAAAAAAAAAAAAAAGGAAATACAATGCATCGACGAGATAAAACCATCAACTAAAAGAAGTACCCCATACCAATTGTATCTCTTTCCAATAAAAAGACCGACAAAAAGACCACGGCAATCAACCTTTAAAACTCATCAGAGTCGATCTTTTTTCACACATATCAAAGTGAACTCGAGCAGCAACGTTTCATCGTTTCTTAGGCGTTTAATGGATTCTATTTTCGAGGCGGCCGTCAAGGAGGACACCGAAAGAGGTCGATGCAGCAGCGGCAAGGATGGAAAGCCAGCCGATAAAAGGTTTACAGAGCACGTCGTATGAATTTTTAAGCGAATCACCGGGTCGCATGGTGGGGATGTGATTTCGTGCCAAATTTGGTTCCAATCGGTCGAACGACGTGCTCCCAATCCACCCCTTCCTGGCTTGCAATTTTCTGCCCACGTTCCTGGCATTAGTTGCGCGATTGATACCCGCCGATTCGAATTTGTCTCCTTCTGAAAAAATTATGAATGTTGCAAACCGGCTGTCATTCAGTCTATTAGCCGGCAACGTTCGCCGCTGTTATCTCGCCGCCTCTATGCAAATTTCCATCGATCCGCGCGGGATAAAAAGTTTATTTCATTTCGGCAACCCGCTCGATTCCTCCATGCTCGAGTTTCCTCGATGAATCGACGATGAAACGACACACCACGGTTGTTTGCTGGTTCTCAAAGAATCTACCAATGACTCGTATTCGACCGTTATTAGTCGACAAATTTGTATATTATAATTTTTCCAATGCTCGTAATTAACGTTCGGATACGTTGAAAATGATGAGGACAGTTGTAAATTGATCGATTTGAAGATTCGTCTGTTCGAAGATAGTTAAGAGATATTTTTGATGTCTAGACAGTTTCTTCCATCAGAATGGGGTCCGTTCTTATTATAAGTAAGAAAAAATTTCGTTGATTCGCGATGAATTAAATAATAATAACGTTGAGGTTGCGCGTCAAGAGTGATAGTAATAGAATAAAAAAAAGTACAAAGAAGTAATAATACAGAAAGAGTGAATTTACGAATTAAATTATCAAGCTAATTATTTAAGACAACTTAAATGGATTTGGTGGATTTAACGAAGCCGAAAAATTGAATAAATTATTAACTTGGAGCTGTATTTTAACAATGGAGTTAAGATTGATATGACCAAGTTCTAAATGGAAAAATTCATCAATTTTTCAGCATTGGTAAATTAATAATCTTTACTACAACTATTAAATATAGAGCTTTATGGAAAATAATTACAAGATAAAGTAATTTTTCCCCAACAATAATCTCTTCTCATAATTTTCTTTTTTGATCGACGCAATCAACGTCATTTCTTGACTATCGAGTTCTTTATGCTTTAGAGTGGACCCACTAATTGATTTTAATTTCGTTTGTTTATATCGCGGCCGTCGTCGGAGGAAGGGTTGTTGGGTGGCGTTCGTTAAAATTTTATTTCCCCGTGCAAATTCGAACGAAAGCTGAATACTTTTTAAATTAAATTTAATTATATTATTCCTCTCCCGTTCTCTCTCTTTCTCTCTGTCTGTCTGTTAATGTCTGGTGGCGGAGTCGAAAACACCAGCACCGGCCGATACAAAGTATCATCCGGACAAAGTCATTAAACGGAACTAATATGATTAAAAATTTTTTCCGCGGAAAAAAACATTACATCAAAAAAAAAAAAGACAAAACAAAACAAAAAGGAAAAAAAAAAGAAAAAATACCACCATCCCTGGGTGCACCGCAGATTGCACAGTTGTAAACGTATCGTGCAATATTTTCCCTGTGGCACAGGCGGCATTATCTCGAGCTGTTTCATTTACTAATTAGTAACGCGATATCATGAGCGGTTTTTACAGACCTAAATGAGATAGGAAATGAGCACGGGTCCCAAGACCTTTGGCCGTGCTTTATTTCGAACGCGCAATTATCGTGCGGCCGGGAATTTTTCCAACGTTACGCCAACATTTCATCGCGAGCCGACAAACGTCGCTTAAAATCGCAACCCTTTGATATCGAATGAAAACCGACTTCACCTACACACGCCTAACGCACACCAGTTCCCCCTAAGTTGATCTTCGACGAGAACAGAGAAGCTGATACAACAATCAACCCGTCCTCGATGGAACGAACCATCCAATGGGTTGATTCGTTCAACGTTTTTCGTAAGGTAACGAACAAACCTACACTCGTTGAGGCAAAGTGTGGAACGGTAGCTCGTAACGTAACGAATAAACGATTAAATTCAACGGTAACAGCAGCACGAACTGTCCTCGGGGCAATAGCAAGCAGTGATTAAACGCAACAAGTAAAATTCGATACTCTATGAGGCGAGCTGTACGGCTAATTGGAGCGTAGTAAATAAATTATGCTCACTTGTAATGCACCAGGATTATGTGGCGTTGGCCAGGCGACTGATTACGGTTATTTTCGCGCTTAACACGTAGATAACAGAAAGCGAGAACCCGTAAGGTGTGCAACGTTACGCCACGCACGCCGATCTTCCGGCCAATTATATTTTAGCTCATTACATCACCCGGTTATTTGCAATAATTTTCAAGTGAAACGCCCAGTACCACTCGTCCCTCGGCTTATCTGTTACGTAACTCGCGGGGTATTCGAACGAACCAGCTCGGTTATGCGCAAGCAAACGGACGAGAAGGGTACCGTTTGGTCTCTCGATTCAATTAGAAAAACGTTAAAATATTAATTATTGCGTGTAAATCAAACATCCGTGGTATCGGTTCCAGGAAGCACCGTTTGTTCGAGGACCACTGAGAGGTGCGATTACACGCGCGCATAAGGCGAGATTACGATCGACCTGCTTGCGTGAACGTAATTACTCGTGACGAATGGAACCGTAGGTGCATCGCGTTAACGCCTCTTTTCGATCCCTATCTAGGCCTGAAATTCTACAATTTTTATGATGCATCCATTCACTACGCTCAAGAAACGGAATTCTTTGAAAGAGGCTTATCCAGTCCGATGATCGTTGTATACGCACGCAGAATGTTTCATTAACTCTCGTTTAGAATTCTATATAGCTGAGAAGAAGAATTTTATGCTCCGGTTAAAAGGATAAATGCAGATTATAGATCTTGATGTTCGAGATATTTAATATGTGTAAATGATGGTTCTAGATCGATCTCGGCATGGTTAAACGTACACGGTTAAAAGTAGGAAATATCGTGGAGCAATGCGGTGCAATGTTGCACATATGCCCAATTACAATCTCTTTTCTTAATGTAAACTGCATTTTCTACCTTATGCAATCTCTATAATTGAGAATTATAGAATTTTAAAATTTCCTAGTACAGGCTTGCAATGTTTAATTCCAAATTTGAACATAAATTTTCGAGTTAAGGAGAAGCATTAATTGGGGAAAGTTTCGCTCGAAACAGTTCCTTAAGTAAGACCAACGAATTCGCGGGAATCCAGATGTCTTGCGGCTGTGACTATGTCTGACCAGATACGATCCGATTCCCCTTACTACTCGTTTCTCTTTTAATTCGCAACTGCTAATCTTTCTAATGATTTTATTAACGTATCCCAATAATTGTAGCGTCCAGCTCCGGTACAGCGTCTTGTGACTGCATTATTTAAACAATTTGTTAAATACAAATTAGTCAAACGAAGAAAATATTAAGTCGCAATAACCGCTCCAGTTTCACGCGTAAAGCGAATTTCAAAGTTTCCAAACCTATTATGTTTTTCCATTACAAAAAATACTTGGCAACAATTAAATTTAAGAGTTGTACCAGCACTGCAAGATCATTCACAAAATTTCCTCGCAAAGATATTAACGAAACTTAGTAACCGTTAATCTTCCACTCAACCTGGGTCTCGAGTTCTTCAAGTTCACGAAACGTCGCAAACTCGACCGAACCCGTGTAAAAAGTGTCGAGCAAGCTGAAAGCGAGGCCGATACTCGACGAACCAGCGTGCGAGTCGCGTAGTAGGTGGCAGTAGTAGCGCGAGAAAAAGAAAAAAAAAAAAGAAAAAAAAGAAAATGAAGGGAAAAAAGAACAGAAGTGGGCGATTCGAGCAAATCCAAGCGTGACATCCGACGCAAATTAAAAACCTCATTACCGCGGGAACGCGTTTCTCGGAAAGCTCGTTACTTCCCGGTATCCCAACAAAAGCGCGAGCCGATCGTACACACACGAGATCCTAATCGGCTCGTTGCGTGAACGTAATTTCGCACTACGAATGCGGCTGACCCTTGAGCGGACGCTTGTCTGTGACATAACCCATAAAACTGTATCTGAACGAGCCAGTTAGCTCGTCTCCTCTCTCCGGCTTTGGAAACAGAGACGGTACACGTACACACGAGCGCGTGTTTTTATTTGCCTTGCCGGAAAACGAAGTTACGCAAGCATCCACGCGACAACGTCACCACGGTTTTATGTTCTTGCATCCTTGTTCATTCACGTTTCACGTTTCCATAAATTAGCCAGACTAATTCGTCGAACCACAGAGACACAGAGGAAGAATCAGGCTGGGTAGACCAGAAGGAGACGGAGACACTAATTTTGGAATATTTCACACTGACCGACGATAAAAATCGATGTTAGCCTCGTTACCGTGGCGGCTCTGCCGACTCTATCGCGCGTTAATTGCTTTTTTCATTATACTTAGAGAGTACCGGTCATTATTTTCTTTTTTTCTCTCGTCAATCTTTTTTTTTTTTTTTTTCGTTTTTGGTTCGACGAATGGAATTGGAATGGAATTTCGTGAAGCTTCTATCATAGTCATTTGGCGTGCAGTGTTTGGCTTTTAGCTTGACTTTTTGAATTACACCTCGAAGTTCACGACCCCTGATATGGATCTACCAAAGGGTCAGAAAGAAGATAAATTGAGCGATCCTTTTAATTAATTTATTCAACGAGAGTACGAAGAACACAGTCTTAAATATTTTTATTATAATTCTTCCCTTTAGATCCTCCTGAAGGATTTCAGTAAGAATCAGGCCTAACTTTACCGATCAAAAGTGTGAAAATCGATCTTCCTTAGGCACACCTTTCGGGTTCCTGTTTTCCCTCGCAGGTTTCCCATGCTCGACACCAGCCGTCGTCGTTTAACGAACATCGCACAGCTCGGTCGTATCATACGGAAATAATACGCATCGTGAAACGTGCAAATTGCTGACCGTTTGGCGGCGGCAAAGTGTACGGGATACATAGTCGCGGAGCCGAACCGTAGATGTATTCCTTGCGCCGCGGAGCTTGCCACGGCCAACCAGCGAAAGAGGAAAAGAGAAAGAGAGAAAGAGAGGGCGGCTCATGGTAATTGTAATAATTGTTATTATTCGGTGTATAATTAACGCCGCGGCTCGAGCTACCGCAAGCGGCCGCGCTCGGGTCTCCGACGAAAAGTTTAAGCATGCTGCCCGCCGGCCATTTGCATAATTAATTAAAGAAGGAGTCGAGTTTTCAACAGATTTTCATGCTGCGCCTTCTCTCCTCGTGCAGACGAGAACCTTCGAGATCCTCTCCTCGGTCTCCCACCTCATTCTCCTCTTCTACTCCAGGTCAGACGATTCAGAACAGTCGGAATTCAGTTTCAACCCTGGAAGGATATTCTTTTTTTTTTCTCTTTTTTCTTTTTTTTTTATTTCTTCGAGATGAACCAGGAGGTGGATAACTGGTACTTCCCTCTTTTGCCTCATTTTGCGAGCCTTTTTCCCCGTCCATCGCATCCCTCGACGACATCGTCAACCTATGCCCGCCTAATCCTATATTTTTCCATTGATTCCGTCCACTGTTCGTATCAGGGTCGAGGGTGGCTCGTAGGAGGGACGAGACGCGGACGAGCTCCGGACTGAAGAGACGAGGGGAGCAAATGTAATTAATTATCCCGGTAATGACTCTGACTGATGAGCGGCCGGACAAGTCCAGCCAGGTCGAAATAGCGTAGAAGTGGTGACGGCCTCGAACTACCATCTCGACCGACTTATTTGCTCCCGCGTTTTTTGCGGGACCTACGCGCTTCCCCGGCGACCGGTTTCTAACAGTATCGTGGAATCACTTCCAATGCGATTTTATGTAGCGATGCAATCGTGTTTTTACGCGGCACGCGATCGTACGGTGTTGGATAGTTGAGTGTGAATGAATAGGTTTAACTAACCGGTTGTTTGTTTCGTTGAGTATTGATTTTTGAGATTTGCTTGGATGAAATTTTTTTATTCCTTTACAATTTTTTTTTATCTTCTAGCATTGAGTTTTTTTTTTTTTTTTTACTTTCTTAGCCCTTTTGTTCGGAAATCTCTTAGATGGTTTATCGTCAAAGATAAATCAATCGATCAAAATTATATTCCAAGTTTTGTGAATTTAATTTCCCATCAGAAGTAAACAGAAATTTTTTCCGATTCTTTATTTGCATGAAAAATTTTTTATAGACAGTACTGACAAGAAGATGAATGGTAAGTCGGTGTCAGAAGTTTCGTTCTTGGAGAAAAGAAAGCCGCGGAACGAATTGTTTCATCGATCGATCGGACGCGTTCAAGGACCGTTCATACCTGTTCCTGAAACACCACAGCGGAGAGACAACGAGAGAGCCGGCACGAAGAGGGGCTGTGCATGACAAGGTAGATTTATTTTTTTCACACCCCACGCCAGGACTCACCAGGGGCTGGACGAGGTGTTTTAATATTTTAATAGGACGCCGGAATGGCCGGTTTCGTGACTTGGCGTTTTATAATGATATTCTCCCCGCGTTTCGTTCGTTGTAGCAGGAGAAAATCAACGGCTCGGAATAACCCATTTCGTTGGCAACTCGTTCTACTATTCTCCTAAAATAACAACCTCGACTCTTTACGCTTTACATTACTCGTTGCTCGATCATACCTTCTGCTTCTTCTTCGTTCACTTCTTCGTCTTCTTCTTGTTCTTCCTGTTGCATTAACGTCGTTTATGCTTGAATCGACGTCATCCCGTGCCACGTACTTGTACAAAGGATTATAAATTTTCATTCGAGCGGCGATTGTCTCTGAAGTGCACGGGACAAACGAATGATTGCTCTGTGATGAACTAAAGTATCGGGCGATGAGTCAGACGATTAAACGCGTGCTCCTCTTGCCACAGTCGATACTTTCAATATCTTAGCGGACCTTTAACTTTTTATTTCTCCGTATGGTTTTGTAACAGACGTTTTAGATTTTTATTCGATGTCTGGTCGAAGAGTTATTTTAATAAAAAGAAAAAAGAAAAAAAATAGCATTTGGTATCGATGAGATGCAGGTATTGAATAATATACCTTTCGTTAATCAAAATATCGATAGACTTTCAATAATAATTTGCAACGATTTCCAACGACGTAGGAATTTGTAGAATCAGTATTTTACTGTTCAAATTTTTCTGTATTTTATAGCGTACAAATTTCACCAAAGCGTTTACAATTTATTGGCTCAACAATGAAGATGAAATATTAATTTTGCTTCGTTTTTTTTTTGTTTTTTTTGTTTTTTTTATTTGAATGATTTACACAGAAAAGAATGGAACTAGATCATTATGTCAAATTTCGACAAAAAGAGCGAACGTGGCGAATATTTTCACGCTGCTCGATCGCTTTCACGCTCGAAGCGATCTATAAAGCGAGAAGATGGTATCGCAATTTCGATAGGCGAACCGAGCTGAGTCATTCCACATCATCGTTCGAGTTCTTCTTTCGCATTCATCCAGAACCACCTTTCCGTCCCTCATTTCCCCGTTTCAATCAATCGTCGAGTCCAATTTCATTTCTTCCATTATATCATTTCGCTACGAAGTCGATTGAGACGGGACAGTTAAGATCTAATTACCTTCCGTCAAATTAACTGCACGTCCAACCCGGTGTGTGTACTTTACAACCGGTGAAACAATATTTATCGTTACCGTTACAATTATAATTTCACCTAGTGACAACTTAATTAAACCTGCAACGATGTGATCGAATAAAATTTCGATTAGCAGGCTATTGAGAATTTTTTCCTCCTTCAAAGTGTTCGATTAAGAAATTACAGAACATTCTGTATCCAATCTTTAAGTAATTCAAGAATCGTTTCATGGTATTTTTCTATACTTTCCTTATACATTACGGTTTAATAACTTGTCAGCTAGAGTTTGTTTTAATTCAAGCCTTCGCAGCTTCGTCGATATTTAAGACGACGAAATGTAATTTTCATATAATTAGTTCCGAATAATTATACTTGCGCGGCACAGAAATTTCAATGTAAGAAATCTACTTTTCTTCGTACTAAACACTAAAGCAGTAATTCGAGTTCCTTCATAATTATCGTAATTCCTCAAAAATTAAATTTAAAAAAACGAAATCGTAAGAGATGCAAAGTACAACGAATGAACACAGGTGAAATTAAAATTACACTAAATTAAATTAAAGCATCCACCCATGATACAAAAAATTCATTCTACACGTACCCCTAACTCTTCCACCCCTAAAACCCAGCACGATTCTCCACAGAACCTTGCTCAACCCATTTCAATTATACAATCTCGAATAAAAAAAAAAAACAGCCAAAATCGTAAAAAATACAAAACACTGTAAAACGAATGGTACTATTAAAATTTCACAGAATTAAATTAAAATATCTATCCGTGACACATTCTTCGCGTGATCTTAATTTTACGATACCCAGAACTCCACCAGTTCGCCGCAAAAACTCATTCACCCCGTAAAGGAACATTCGTCTCTCAGAACAGATCTCTTCGACGATAGATCGAAGTTGACTCCGTTCTCGCGAATATTTCCCCGGGCAGTGGCGAGCAGTTCGAGATTGATGCGTTAGGCAAACAGCGTAGGCGCGTCCTCGTTTGTAGCGGCGGACACGACGGCTCGCAATTAATTGCAGGTAGGATCGTTAATGCCGCCTAATTTCGCGGAAGGACAGAAACGGTTCGGACGGAGAATCACGATTCGTTAGCGCGAGCCGGCGCGCAATTTTTTCCCCAGGCCCCGACGTTCGCCGGCTGTCACCGTGTATTCGGAAATATAACTAGATTTACGTCGCTCTATTATCTCTATCGTCGAGGCCGTATCCTAACGGCCAGCCGAAAAATCCGCCAGCCAGCCGAAAATTCCCCGGATTCGATTTTTATATATCGACAACGAACCCATCCTGTCTGGGAGAACGATGGGGGAAAAAAAAAAAAAAAAAAAAAAAAAAACGACAACAACTTACGATTTATAATGCGCAAGATAAAACGAATTAAAAGCGACGCTGGTGGGCTGAAAAAATCCCGACTGGCATCGAAATAAAATGCGTTGCCTGATGGGGGGCGAGCATTTTTCGCGTAGCCGTGTGTATAGAATTCGTAATTAGTGAAGGGATGAGGAGAAAAAAAGAGTTTGTGTAATTTTGGACGAAAAATTGGTCGAAAGGTTTTAATAGATAGGAAGATCAATTTTTTTTTTTTTTTACGATTGTGTTCCTCTATTTTGAAAACTTGTCTTGCAATTTTTTTTAAGCTTGCGCAGCACGCTATTGCTCATAATTATTCCGACAACAAAAATTTTCTACTTTAATTTTATTACCGTGTAGAAGTTAGGTAACTGCCGCTATTTATTCAAATCATTAACAGTATTTTTACAGTAATTTATTTGCAATTGCACGTATATCAAACGACGGATATCATTCTTGTATCCTAATTCGGAGAAACGAAAACCCGTGATCCTTACTCTTCGCGTACACAGAACGCATCGATTCCAACCCACCATAACCATTCCCATGCCGCGTTCCCGGAAACGAGGGCTAAAAGCCGAGCAAAAATCAAGCGCAGAAATAATACAGGAATCGAAAATGAGCAATAAAAAAAACAGCAAACAAAAAAAGAAAAGAAAAAAAAAACCGAAGAAAAAAAACGGGGAGGAAACGAAATGAAGAAAAAAAGAGAATTTACGTGTAGAGGGGTGGTTAGGAGAGGGGATGAATTCGAAGAGCGCGGTCAGAGGATAGAAATGCAGCGTGTTGGAACAGAGGGGGAGAAAGAAGGAGGTGTGGGGGTGGCGAGGGCAACCTTTTATAATCCGGCAAAATGCGAAACGCGCACGCCATTTTAATCGAAATAGGTTTTTGCACCGAAAAAAAAAAAAAGTTCGTATTTAGAGAGAACGAAATGAGTTCACCTCCGGCTCGATGAAAGACCGATAAGCATAGCTGATTTATACGAGGGACGACCGAACCGAACCGAACCGAAGCGAAACCGTTTACTCGGCGTCCGTTCGTTCGAACCCGAGCCATCTCCCTCGCCATCCGGCGAGATGCCGTGCGTTTACGCGGATATATACGATTTCGTGCATCCCCTCCGCCATCATACCCCTTTCTTCCTCTCTCTTACCCTCTTTTTTCCACTCTTTCCAGCCTCGGTGTTTCGTCTGAAAGTGTACACGCCAGAAACATGCGCGTGGTGGTACCTGTGCGCGTCGTTTAAAAAAAAAGTGAGAGACGGGGGTAAAAATGAAAAAACATAGCAAGAAAGGTAACAGGAGAGGTAAAAAAAAAAATAAATAAATAAAAAATGAAAGAAAAAAATGCGTGGCGCCTGTCCCCGTGCATTCCAATCTAGAGAGGTTAATAATATCGAAAATATTGCTCTCCCATCGGTAATTTAAATAAAAATACGTTTTTTCGCCGAGTGTACAGGCCGATGCGAGCGCGATCGTCGCCGGAAAAAGTGCTGGGAATTAGAGGGACAGTAATTTCTGAGCCGGAATCAACACTTATTATGCTCGCGTCTATTGCTCCCTGATAAACGAAGGGTGAGAGTGAGCACACGTATATATTGCACCCTGCTCGGCTTGAGCACCGATTATAACGAACGATTATTTTTCATATGCTTTTTTTTTTCGTACGGAATATTCTGATCGGAAAAAATACGCCCCCGTGGGCTGCCGGAAAATTTCGTGCACGGCTTTGGAAGGAAATCAATTTTATTTGCGCTCCCGGCGCCATGTAAAATCACCGGGACTTCGAAATGAATGGAAAGCCTGTTTACTTGTCTACTATGGTGGAAAAAAATGCAGATAAAATACCTTGTTCTTTGAAGATACGAAATGGCGTATTGTCAATACTTTCCAAAAGAAGCGAAATATATATTTTTTTAATTATTGCAATTATTGATGTATTGCAACGTAATAAAATAGAAAAGAATTTTAGCTTCTTATATACAGTACTTTGTTGGTTTTTGAGAAAAAGAATTCAGAGTTGATTATTATTTTTTACATTTTAATCTATAAATTGGATATTAATAATTGTTACAAATAGACTGTTTTTAATCGAATACAATAGCACAGTAATATATAAATAAAAAATAAAGTTTAAAAAACGCATCGCGCTATGGAGAATTGATACACGACTGATAAAAAAAATATTCGCGATGTAACAAAAAAAAATTTGAACATATCAAAGTTCAATTATTTCCTTTAAACATTCCTCGAAAATGTACACTATGACATCAACGTATAAAACTCAGACGAGAATTTTCAAATAAACCCGCTCCGTCCAGCAATTTTGAAACTAACTGGTTATCCGAGTGTCGTCTATGCAAACATATGAGCCTTGATTTCTTCGCTCGCCCCGTTAAATCCAGAAACGTCATCAAGTACCAACGGAAAGGAAGAAAGAGCACGGGTGGCGAATTCCGGTAAGCGTACCCTCGTTTTACATGAGAATACCTTGGAAACCTGTTCTGTTACTTTGTATCTACGATACCGAGTTTATTATATCGACGTTATGTAAAGAAACAAGAGGAAAAAGTGTAATAAGAAACAGGAAAATTAATGTTCACGTCTGTGTCGGGCATTCTAATTATAATTAGATTGGCTTGTGCATTAGCCTCGAATATTTATGCATTCGCTTGAACGTGAATTGTGTCAGACACTTTCCCAGTATCTTTCAATCGAATTTTCCTTGATGTATATAATTATTTCAGTTTTAACATCGAATAGTAAATTACGGCTAGTTCCGCGTCGTTTGTGATTTCATTCTGCAACGAAAATGTTTCGAAATTGTTTCCAAGTTTTTACAGTTTATGCGTAAAGTTTACAAATTCTGCAGAAATTAAAAATTATACTGTTCTAGCTCTTAAACCATTCTTCTTTTTTTTTTTTGTTGTCGTTTGTTGTGAGAGAATTTGATTATTTTCAATATTTTTTAATCAACCGACTCAACCGTTGGNCGCGCTATGGAGAATTGATACACGACTGATAAAAAAAATATTCGCGATGTAACAAAAAAAAATTTGAACATATCAAAGTTCAATTATTTCCTTTAAACATTCCTCGAAAATGTACACTATGACATCAACGTATAAAACTCAGACGAGAATTTTCAAATAAACCCGCGTGTAAGTAGAACAAGTACGAGCGTCGACAGACGGACAGAGGTGGAACAGACAATTTTCAATTTTGTTCGACGGTCATCCTGCCGTCCAGCAATTTTGAAACTAACTGGTTATCCGAGTGTCGTCTATGCAAACATATGAGCCTTGATTTCTTCGCTCGCCCCGTTAAATCCAGAAACGTCATCAAGTACCAACGGAAAGGAAGAAAGAGCACGGGTGGCGAATTCCGGTAAGCGTACCCTCGTTTTACATGAGAATACCTTGGAAACCTGTTCTGTTACTTTGTATCTACGATACCGAGTTTATTATATCGACGTTATGTAAAGAAACAAGAGGAAAAAGTGTAATAAGAAACAGGAAAATTAATGTTCACGTCTGTGTCGGGCATTCTAATTATAATTAGATTGGCTTGTGCATTAGCCTCGAATATTTATGCATTCGCTTGAACGTGAATTGTGTCAGACACTTTCCCAGTATCTTTCAATCGAATTTTCCTTGATGTATATAATTATTTCAGTTTTAACATCGAATAGTAAATTACGGCTAGTTCCGCGTCGTTTGTGATTTCATTCTGCAACGAAAATGTTTCGAAATTGTTTCCAAGTTTTTACAGTTTATGCGTAAAGTTTACAAATTCTGCAGAAATTAAAAATTATACTGTTCTAGCTCTTAAACCATTCTTCTTTTTTTTTTTTGTTGTCGTTTGTTGTGAGAGAATTTGATTATTTTCAATATTTTTTAATCAACCGACTCAACCGTTGGAAAACCACTTCTCTCGAAAAATCACCTTTGATACACTTAAATTTCCATTTTCTCGCTAGTGAAAAGTTCTTCCTTTTTTCATCAAAGTGACAAAACGTGGCAGCGTTTCATTGGTTAATTCGTGACTATAAATTCCTGTCCGCGGTACACTGTTGTCGAGGAGGTAAAAAATATAAGAATTGATGGGACAGTTGCACCGAGCTCGTGCTCGTTAATTCCTAGCATCCGTTCGACCACCTTGGCTAGCAGGGATCGATCTTGTCCATCGCGATCCCCTCGAAGGGTGCAAAAATAATAACGCCACCGTTCATACCCATTCGAGCAAAATTACTGTTATCGTTATTATTATTACGTTTTTATTAAACCCGAGTAATTATATAAACGATAAAACAACAGGACTAAAAAATGAATCATAGGGGTGCGAAGGGCGAAGCTGGGCAAAATTATTTTAAAACCTAATCGTGTTAAATTTAATTCTTAGATTAATCACAATGACTAATTTATGTAATTTTCATAAAGTTTCTTTTAAAAGAAAAAAAAGAAAAAAAAAGAAAAAAAAATGCAAAAGGGTAGAAAACAAACGAAACGAAAGGTGACTTAGAAATTCTGATGATAGTTCGCAAAAGGCCGAAGTTATTCTGACTTTACACGCATTTTTATGAAAATCCCGTACTCCGTGGCGGTTGATTAAATATGCGTGCGAATTTACGTGCGGATTGTTCAAGAAATTTCGTGCATAACCGAGCGTCGTGTGTTTTCGTTCGGTGAACCGTTCGGTGGAGCGGAAAAAACGAGAAGAAAGAAAGGAATAAAATTGGAGGAGGAAGAAGCAAAAACGAACGTTCGTGTCCGAGAGAACGGGATGAAGAAAAAAAAAAAAAAAAAAAAAAAAAAAATAATGGTATAAATTGTTTGGCCTCGAGGGATGAGCAAGAGTACGTTGATCGGTAACGAGGGAATGACAGAATATGAGAGATAGCAAGACGAAGAGACAGGGGGAACAGGTGAAACGAAAGAGATTAAAGAACGAAAAAAGAGCAACGAGCAGCGGCGGATGAAAGCGCGAAATGCGGGACAGTTGGACACGCCAGACTTTTCGTCGTACATAGGGAAAACCACTCGTTTGGAACTCTGCTTGTCACCCCTTTCGCCCGAAATAATTGATGCTAGTTATTAAACGAGTTGCAAAATGGCGTAATTTAAAGTTACGATACGAGTAGCACACGAGAGAGCCAGCCTGCTGTCCGTTTCTTTTCGCCGACCGTTTTAAGTAGAATGTTGAAAATAAAAGCGTCACGCCTCTGCACCTGAATCGCTAATGGGAAAGCTAGCGATGCGAGATACGTTTGCCAAGGTGGAAGGAAATTAATACGCTTAATATAATGGATTAGCGAGACACTTAAAGCGTGACCAGGGAATATTTTCTAAAATTGTAGGTGATTTGTGTCGTAAAATAATTATAAGTATTTAAATGTATAATACTGTATAAAGATGAATGGATGTTCGAAAACTTTCAAATTGGTATAATAAATTCCTTCGATAAATTACGAATTACAAATTCGTTCTATTTTACTCTTTTTTTTTTTTTTTACCCTCATTTTAACCCTTAATATTTAGAAGCAATTATAATATCGCAATGGAAAATTTCTGAGAAAATTATCTTAAGGAAGCTTAAATGTAATTGAAATTATAACAATTTTTTTATCTATTTAATTCTTTTACTTGTTTAAAAAAAATATTCTTGGAGCCAAAGATGGGCAAATAACTCGCAGATGTTCGACACAAAGTGTAAAACAAAAAATTGCTATGATTAATGATTATTCGGAATCACGTGACAGTGGCGACGAGAACGAAATTCTCTCGCTGGCAGAGGCACGCAATGCAAATCGGGATCACGCTTTCAAGAGTCCTAGGCATTCGGTACTGAATGGCAGCGACTTGAACTTGGCCGTCAACTTTAAAGTTTTCTTGTTGGAACGGCGCCTTTCAGCGTCGAGAGCGAAAGCGTCGACCGCCTATTTCTAGCGTCTCGACGCCCCTTTCTCCTTGCGTCCCGACTGGTCGTCGCTCGTCGGCTTCGTCGTCGCCGTCGACGACGACCAGTCGAGTCACTGGGTTAAACCTACCATCGTCGAGCTGCACTCCACGCCGTATTATTCTCGCTAGATTTGCCTCGGTTATCCCTGGTTATGTGCGCTAATATTCCATTCATAAATTGCGCCATAATAACCGCGCTGCATAACCGTGGTAAATGTTATTGAAGACAGTAATAGAAAGCTGGTTAATGGTGGATAAGAGCGGAAAAAGAAGGATGGAACGCGTGGAATGTGGATCGTGGGTTGTAAGGTACATTTAATTATCGTTCGATAAAAATGTGAATGACAGTAGGTACGATCGTTGAATCGGTGAAGATAGAACAATTCGCGGAACATCATTTTGGCGCGTGTTTAATTTATAAAAATAATGCTTCGTGTCTCTATCGACTCAACTTTTCATTCACCTCGCGAGTAGATAGCGATAAATCAAACGAGAGAAAGTAGATACTATCGGGTGTTAGTGTACCCTATTGATCTTGAATCTCTGAATACATATTAGCATTGAATGTAATTTTTTGCACACGTGTCGCTACACGAGTTCATTGAATCTGTTGAGTCATTAGTTGCTGATGTATGCTCTTACGAATAGAAACATACAGCCTAAAAAAAAGGACTGTCGAACTTTTTTCTTACCATAGAAACGTCATTCATGAATTTATAACTTTTCTTCCCTAGTCATAACCATTGGAATGTATCGTGCTGGGTAAATAAAAAAAATAACATTTAATTTTTCTTTCTACATAAGTCGTACAAAAAGAAAGAACAAATCAGGAAATACAGAACAAAATGAAGCAGTGAAATTTCGTTTCATTTAACGTTTTAAAAGAGACTAAGACACCTCATTCCCATACACTATTTGTTTCGCGGTCTCTCGCACGTGTGCATTCATCGTGCCACGTCGAGAGTCTCCGTCTTGGGAATTAAGCATCACCGTTGTCACCGAAGAAGAATCGCGTCATCGATCGTCACGTTCAAATATACATATTCTCGTTATTATTCCTGTCTTCGTGGTTGACGCGTGGCGGATCGTCGCTTAAACTCGCTTGCTTTTCCGAGTTACATTTCCCGCGCGTACAAAGAGACGCAGAAAGAGGAAAGCGAATTCCACGCGTGTCAGAGAACGGCGCACACGCGGTCGCGCCTACAGACCCGGTTATGAATATGTATTTTCCTCCGTTAAGTATGTGCAGATTGCGTCGCGATACAGTCGGCAGCCGTTCATTATTGTCGCTACCAGCTACTCGCCATCGCTTCTCCCGTGGCGAACTCGTACACGCACCCTGCCGAAATTACTGATACGCGTCAATTGCAATCACCGGGGTGTTCCCTTACACCGAGTATGTATGCGTGTGGACGGAAGATCTTTGAACTGTTGGGGCGGCAATGAGAATTTATTTGAACGATAGGATTCTGACGATGGTTTTGGTTCGGGGTAAAAATGCAGTAGCGAGAGGTTCTTTAAAATGGTAATCTGGAGGAATTTATGTTTGATACAAGGGTTAATTTTTGGCACTGTGGATTCATTTGGGTAATAAAATTTTGACGACGACTATAGTTTGGACAGAAGTAAAATAGTTAGGAGAGAGGGTAATTTTTAAAACAAAATATTTTTTTGGATGTTAATCTTAAAATTTAATAATATTTAATTTGCTGTCTCCCACTAAAATTCCAAAACAGTCCAAATAATTTTTACTGTCAAGCAGCCTTAAAAATATTCCATTTTACGGTTCCACGAATAAAAGAAAAAAGAAAGAAAAAAAGGAAAACAATTTTTCGTCGCGTCTGCAAGGGATGGAAGGCGTCACTTATGAAGTGCCAAAATTCAAAAGAGGGTGGCGTTACTTGATTCCGAACGGTTGCCCTCGGCTGTCAGGGTCCCTTCTGCGACGGGTAACCCCTTCCGCGAGTAGCACGAGGCCCGAGAGAGTCTCGGTGTAAATAGGAGCGAAAGAGGAGCACGGAAAGAGCGTGCTTACGGTTCTCCTGTTTGTAATTATTCATGAACAAAGGCCCTGATAATTGCGCTGCTTGATTGCACACTCGTGTACCGATGAGCGGCAAAGACTTCTGCAACGTGTATGGAAATGAGCGGCGTGTTTTTATTGTCGCAGCGCTCTCGTGTCCCTCGCCCTCCCGCTTCACTTCCGGTTCGGTATAATTCGAGAAACGCAGCCCGAGGGTTCCTTCGATGCCTTCTCTACGCACCAAATTTATTTATCTTTTTTCACGTTGCTTTCTCCTCGGACGGAACAGTCGTCTATCCACCGTATCGCATTGCAAATCACATATTTCGTAACGAACGCATTAATAAATTAATCGGAGAACCAGAGGCTGTAAAAGCGTATCGTTGCGATTGACTTTCCTTTCCACGGTTCCTTTCTTTTTTAGAAAGCGCGCCGCGTTGTTTGAATTCCTGCGGTGCTTGTTGCGGATTAATCATAGGAAATTAAAGCAAAACACGCGCTTAGAAATAAGTGTACCGGTACCGTTATAATTAATTATCGATTTCATTTTCTTCATACCTGTGATTACAATTCGAGTTTCAATTTTTCTAAGCGTTTGTACCATTTACATTATCTCGATTTCGATCCAAATCGAATGTCGCCTACCCTGCGTCAACAATAAGTATCCGTACACGTGCTCTAATTACTTGGTGCAATTCTCGAGTCTTTTGTCGTCCCTTCAGAATCTGTCTCCATATCGACGCGACGGAACATCGGTTGGACGTGGCGTGAAAATCTTTCCGGTGGCAGGAGAATGAAAAAAACGCACGCTCGATCCCCGAGATAAGTAGTTTAGTTGTACGCGTGTCGCCGCAGAACGGTGCTCAGGAAGCACGAGAGTGCACCAGAAGAAGAATGCTCGAGACTCGTCAGCGAGACACGCGAAAAGAGAACCAGAGGGGATGAGTAGAGGTAGGAAAGGGAGACGTAGAGGCCTGGTATCGCATTAAGGGGGGCTGTCAAAGAGTAGGAGGAAGGGTTGAGGACGGAGGGGAGGGTCGTCGTGAAGCTCACCCTCTCGTTCTGCAAACAATGCTCCATATCGTCTCCATAATGAACGCGGGTACCAGGGACATGCACATGCTCGTCCCCTTGCAGTCTTCGGTAATAATGAGCACGCAGATTATGCGTGGTGATTGGTGCTCGATATACCTACCCTCCGGAAAGGAATGAGGAAGAATGCGAGTGTACGGGGACAAGATTCTATTCGATGGATACAAAAACGAGCTGCCTTCGAAGATGAACGGTTTCAATTTATCGACGATCATCGACAACGACGTCTACGAGTTTTTCATCCCGATGATCGGTGGGAAAATGATTGGAATTCCGAGGTGATTTTATTCAACGATGAAATGGAGAATCGTACGATCGCTGCTGCGATCAAATTTTGATATCTAACGAGAAAATTGTGGGAACATATGAAAGCCTACGCTGAAACGGGACGTCGAAGGTGATATTGTATATTACGAAAAGCGTAGAATCGGTGAAAGCGGTCGCTTTGAAGCTAATTCCCGAAACATTGAAAAACGCATTGCCACGTTTAAATCCGACGATATTTCAAGGCGGTCGTTCGCCACCGGGGAGATTCCGGGCGCGCTTGAAAAGCAATTTCAACTTTAATTACCGTGACCGGGCTAACGAAGAATTTCGATCCTGAAGATACGTACATGATTATCGGCATAATTCAAATTGGTTCCGTGGAGTCACGCTACGACGACGTTTACGGATACATGGACGGACGAAAATCGAATTGGTACATACAGATTGCAACCGGAATACACGGCCAACACCAGCGTGAATGCACCAATTAGAGTATCGAAGGATTCCACCGCTACCCGCCGAAACTCCAGGGATTCCTGAAGGACCTCGACGAAGGTATTTGTCCAGCATCGTGCTTGCGGTGTTCGTTCGAGTAACGATTCGATTCGGGACTACGACTCCGAATTCGTATCTGTCGCGCTCGTATTGTCTGTTACGCCTGTTTACACATTTGACCCGGATTTTCAATCTCAACTTCCTGTTCGTTCTCTTCCTACGCCCCCAACCCGTTCTCTTTACTCGTCCTTCCATTTAGATGCAATCGAATTCGATTAAGGATATCGAAATTAACTTTGCGTCTCTGTCCAACGGTTCGGACGCGTGACGTCGAGAAGGAAATGCGTAGAGGGTTGACAAATTTAGATTTCAATTGACTCTGATGAGCGGTAAATGGAAGATCCGTGGGTTTCCTTTTTTATTTTAAATAATACTCTACTAACGGTAATCTGGATGTACACTAATGTACAATAACAAGGATATAAAGTTTCATTTATAATAAAAGGGTTCTAAATCTGTCAGCTGTCTCTTAAAAAATTAAAGAACAGAAGAGGATCACGCTCAATTATAATTCTTTTTAAAAGAAAAATAAACAAAAAAAAAAAAAAAAGGGAAGAAATTTAAAAACATGGACTATCAAGATCGCTCAATTTTTTTCTCGGAACAAAAACCCGCAAAAGGAAAGGAAAAAAATCGAGGAAACACTGTTCACGAAACCGCGACACGGGGGAACAATGCCAACAGGCGCGGTGACGGCGAAAAGCGAGCGGCGATTCTCAGAAAATAATTTACGGTCGCGCAAAAAGAGCCGGCGGACTGTGCAGAGGCAGAGGTGGAGGTGGCTGCTATCAAAAAGTCACGCGTCTCCATTCACACGGTCTGGCTGGGCGATTTTTCGAAATATAAATTCCGGGACCGCGTTACGCACACCATTTGCCCGTCGGTGTCTCCTCCGCGGCGCGAGACGCCGCTTAAACAACCGGCGCTGCGGTGCCGCCCGTTTTTTTTTCGCATTATAAATTCTCTGCTTTGGACAGCAGCCGGCCTGTGCACCCTCTTCGACCCCTCGCGTCACCCTCTTCACCCTCGTCGATGCTTTACGCCCCCGCGAAACATGCTCGTGCGCGAAAAGAGTCGATATGTTTTAAGTTGGAAGAAGATGAGTCGATTTCATACTGGTAATTAGGAACTGTTATGCTAATTATATGATAAAAGATACAACAGCGGTGGCTTTTATTAATTTTTAATTTACCCGATCAAAAGTTTTTTTTTAATTCGGAGTGTATTTTTAAGCTGAATTTTTTTTTCTTTTTTGTGCTATATTCTACTTGCAGTACGATTGAATATTAAAATTATTGTGTGCATTAAGTACGCTATAGGTGAGCGAACGCGAAGGCTGAGATTAATTTCGAAACCCAAGTCCGCGAGTCATTAGACTTAATTAAACCTCTACACTTTTGCGCCTCTTTTTGATATTGGTTTTTAATACGGTTATAAATTTACATCGCGCGGAAATCAATGAACGATTCGTTTTAAAATCAAACATAAGAACCGAATTAACAATCTATACGCACCTGTCCATTAGAATAAATACTGGACGCTACAAACTTTTCCATACAATTTAAAACTCATCGATACCAATTTCACACCCCTTTCGACCGATCTGCGTCTCCATGCGTCTATATTAAAGTTTACAAATAGGTGTAACAAATTATCCATTTAAAATTCAAGACGGGGAAACATCGATTTTCCTTCGAACCAGGAATTCTATTATTTTACAAGGGTGGATCCATGCCGATCGATGTCAATATTTCCACCATAGTCGCGTACCTTCGTTAATAATATACGCGGAAATCTGATTATTTGTCTGCTCCACTGTTTTAATTTTGAACGATTTTTTTTCCCAATCCCCGACCATCCATGATGCGCCCTTCGCGCACACCCCCTCTGCCTGGTGCAGTTCAATGTTTTTACGCGGGGAGAGGTCCGATTGGTCGGCGGCCGCTTTCCAAGTGGGGTGGGAAATGAAAGGCTGGCCACTCTTCGCCGTATACGCGAAATCGTACGAGTAACACACGTGGTCGATCCGGAACGTGTGCTTCCGTCCGACAGACAGAGAGAAACCAAAAGGGTTGAACAGAGAGAGGGCCAGAGATCGCTGGAGGAGGAGGCACACGAAGGTACGATACGTGCGAACGAGTGTTTGCTGGTAAAACAAACACGTTTCTCTACTCTCTCGCAGGCTCACACGCGTTCGTTCCCGCTCCAATCTTGAGCAGTCGCGACCTTCTCGATGCGTAAGGTTTGTGAACGAGAGAAGACGATTTTTCTCTTCGTTTCTGGGAGGTAATTTAGGGTTAATCATTGATTTTTATATTTGCGTTTGAGAAAAAAAAATTATCGAATAAATGATACGAAGTGAAAATGGTGGAGAAAAACTATCCATAAGGGGTAGTGAATTAATAGCGAACGAAATTTAAGAACAGATTTTGGTTTGTTCATCGCTGAATCGCAGTCGATTTCTTACATTTCGACAAAGAGACTCGATTTTCACCAGTTGACCGGAATCATCCACAGCGGTTCAGAGGTGCCGGAAGTCGATACGCGTTTCCCTGGTTCGTAAAATTAATTAAAAACCAAGCGATCTGTTCGCGTCTCGGGCAGCTACAATGAAAATATTATCGAATATTTGCGCAAGACTTGGGGCTCGATCATTTTTTCCGTCGATTAATTGAAAAATCGCGCGAACCGAAACTTCGTGCCGAAATTTTTCCCGCTCAACCACCCCCCCGACTCTTCGTCGTTGCTCTCTGTATATGGAAGCTCTACTTCTGCTATTTCGCGGATCGTCGAAAAGCGACGAACAATGGGAAATCGCGGCCGAAAGTATTCGATTCGACACGACTGGACGCTTATAAGCGCGCAAGCCTACCCTGTCAACGGCGCATCACGAACACACGGGGCGTGCGAGTGCAGAGCCTTTTACATTTTTACCATGGACGCGCAAGAACTCGATATTCCGACAAACACCGATTGGAAATGTTAAAAGATCGAAAGAATTTTAATGAAAACCCCCGACCATCGGAGGCCCGGCCGAACGTGCCTTTTAATAGTTCATCCGCGTCCGTTTTTTCCTTTTTTTTTCTTTTTTTTTCTGCTTCAACCCTCTCTGTCCCCCTTCTACCACCAGCCATGTCTCTCTGTTTCCCTCCCTCTTTCTCTCTCTCTCTCTCTCTCTCTTTTTTTTTCATTCGCTACGTTTCGGTCCGCGAGCGGTCCGCTGCGGCCGGACACAGAAAATATATATCTGTTGAAAAAGTAAAGCGACCGCCGTACGTTCGCCACCATTCCGGATGGACGGACGGGCGGACAGACGGACGGACAAATGGAAGGGTGGGATGATCGCGGGAGGGGTGGCTCGGCTGCTTGCACCGAAAAAAAGAGAGCGACAGAGAGGGAGCACGGAATTATCTTTTCTCATGCATGTTTATTTTTCGCGTGATTACAAACGAAGTTAATTTGAATCGAACGAAATTAATTTTATTGTCCGGGAGAGAAAGCTCATCGCCCGTTCTCCTAGTGTCCGAACGATCCTTTCCCCATTTCGCTCCAGGACACCGTGTGCTCGTGACTCCGTACACTTGCCATACCAGGGCTCTCTCTGTGCTATGACGGCGGATCTAACGGACGAACAGTTCATTTGGAATTATTACCAAGAAGTCGCGAGAGTACTGGCCGGAATTGGAATCAACGTCGGCGGGGAATGGTCTTCGCGATAGGATGATCGCTGAGAGATGTGTGGATGGATTAAAAAGCGGTATTCAAGTTATGAGTAACGATTCAATATTTAAATCTCAGGACGCGTATGTGATTCGAAAACTTCATTTTGGATCGATCGCGGTAGAGAAATGTAGAACCGTAGTTTTAAGAAGTAGGTCTGACTCAAGTTTACAAAAATAATAAAGAACAGAACTGTAAGAATCTAACGTATCGGTTTTATTCTAATAACTCTGTTCTATCTAAGGACACCCTCGTCAACCACCTTTTATTCGGAGGATGGAAAGTCCGATAAATTTTTATTTTATACTCCTGAATAGTCATAGAATGGCTGTACGTAAAACGTTAAACGTTTTTATCTGAATAAAGTATAAACTCTGAGAATCGAAGGTACAGGAATAGTAGATTGAGTTTGAATTTGGTGGCTGAATATGATATCGAGCGGGATTAAATTTCAATCCCTTGAAAAATTGATTAACGAAGAAAAAGTAGGGGAAACGATCGGAAAACGTAGAAAAAGTAACACTGTGTAGGAAGAATTGACGAACGCATGAAAAGTGGTGATTGACATAACAGGTAGAACAGCAAAAATAGTATAGGCATATCTCGTTGCTCGGCATCGTATTAAGTGGTTTATAATCGATAATTGGCAATTAAAAGTGTGCTCGCTATCGGCGGTCGAAGACCGTGAAATTAAAATAGCGAAACTAGAGACTCGAAGGGTAGTGTGCGAGCGCCCAGTGATCGATCGAGGCAATGATCATCGAGAAAAGCCGCGACCGTGATAAATAGTCCGACCACGTGAAAAATGATAATCGATTAATGAACGTACACGCACGGATATACGCAAACACCCGGCCCCGATTCGTTCGGTTGCAATGTTGACAAAGAAAATTATTATTTTCGATTCGTAACACGAGCCGCTGAACGATGACCCGGAATAGTCATCGAGAAAGTGATGAACTCGAATTCCAGCCTGATTACTCGCGCGCGCTCCATTAACTCGAATTTTGCGCGAACCAATCGACCGTGCTGTATAGTCATCACACTCACCAGGCACCCTTTCGAATGGCAAGGTTCTTTCGCGATTTTAACCGTCTATTTATGTCGGCATTGATTAGAGGAAAGCGGCCGTGTTTTTCCGCGCATTTCCTCCCTCGGATTTTCCTGAACGATCGCCTAAATGTTCGACGAATCGGGTTGGATTTTCGTGGTACGATTGCATTATTATTATCGAATAAATTGGGCCGATGTCGCGTGACATTTACAAGTCCGATATAGTTTCACAGAGACATGTAAATTTTTTAATTTCTCAAGAATTTAAAAAGTTCACAAACCGAGCTCAACATTTGTCGAAGTAAAGATCCAACTTCTAACTGCCAGAAGAAAAATATTCCAGATCCTCGGCGAACGAAAAGATATGAGAATTTAAAGGAGTGTATCTGAAACATCGACTCATCAACCTCCTCCACAATTCCACCAGTCAAGCGTATTCACGCGAAGGGTTAAACACACACAGCTTAGCATTCGCACACGTGCTGCACCGTTTAACCCAAATCGCGCGAGCGCTGCGTATAAATCATTAGGCATTAAGCGTGCTAATTACAACTGTCTCTAAGCAGCTACATTAACGGCTGCGCGGCTAAACTGATGCCACCGTTCGGGGAACACGGAACGAATTTAGCGCATCTATTACCGAACGATCCTTAACGACTTCTTGGAACGCCAGTCATGGAAGCTCGTGACGCGATCAACCATCTTCTCTCTCTCTCTCGAATTAACAACAACAACAACGATAATAATGATCGTACAAATATTGCATAAAATCCTTTCAGAGGACTTGAACCCAATAATAGCCGGGAATTACACGAAAAGGAGCGTAAAACGCGTCCAACAGCCGCGTTTGGTGAGATCCGAGAGCAGATTGCGTTTCATACGATGGCGCAACACGCGTGCCTATGCATATCCATATATGTACATACATTAAACAGGCCTGTTACACCGAGTGTCTGACAGAGCGCGTTTCCGAGTGGACCGCAGAAACGAGAAGTTTCTCTCTTGGCGGGCTAATGCAGCTCGCGCGGTGAATCATTATTTATTTTTGTGTTTCACGCTGTCCAGCGTTCTCAGTGGTTGTGGGACAAACGAGGAGCCGACGAAACGGCGACGCATGAGTACCGACTCTCACGGTCAGCCTGTGGAGAAAACGAGCTACCAAAGGGTGGAAAGGGACGACGATGAAGACAAAGAAGAAAGATAGAAGCACCGGCACCTCCGCAACCAACGGTGAAACGACGATGAAACGAAGATGAAACGACGATGAAGCGACGATGAAGCGACGATGAAACGACGATGAAACGACGGTGAAACAACGATGAAGGAAGATCCCCGACAGGCTGACTGACAGAGACAATACGCGAGTGAAGCGAGGTGGCGAAGGGTGAGCAGAATAGGGGGGGGGGGAGGGGCGCAGGGATGGCGAAGTCAGAGGGAAAAGGATGCTTCGGCGAGCGTTGCTCGAGTAATTATTACGGATTTTCCGGATCTAATTCTCCGGACGGTAACACGACACAATTCACTCACGCAGATTGCGCACGAGAGGATGTAAATTCCTGTCAGTCGGACGGTCCATTTCATCTCCTCTTTTTCGTCGGCTTCTAACCGACACCGAGGTCGACGCTGGACGATTATTCGGTTTTCCACTTTCTCCGCCATCCCTCTCTTTCTCTTCTCCTCGTATTTCCACCGTCACGATTTTCTCCCTCCACTATCCGTCTCTTTTGCACCCTTGGGTGTAGCTCACCCTTTCCTCGATCCTGGACTGGGTCGTTTCCAACCCTCCAACCCCTCCCGTGTTCTGGTTCTCGGCTTTTAACCGCGATTACGGGGATCTCGAGTAGGCCTCTCGAGATCGAAGTAAAGGTGATTCGTGTTTCCTCGTTCGCCGATTTCCTTCGTGCACGGTATTCAAGGTTACCGCGACGAAATTCTTTCTCTTTCTCTTTCTCTCGTTCTCTGTATTACCTGAATTTCCGCTTAATAGAATTTCGGTCTTCATCAACGGCTCCGTGCTCTCCTTTTTTTTCCACGCTCTTCTTTAATCGCTTCTTTCATTTCCCCAGCCCTTTTCAATTTCGACCGTTTCGCTCGGTCTTTTGAAGCCCGACCACGGAATAAAAGAACAGATTCCACGGCAATTTTTTCGAATCCAAGCTTGCACCGCGTATCAATTACGCCGATTTTTAAATTGTTACCGCTCTCCCCTTCGACTCGTTCTCCATCACCGTATCGAGGTCGTTCCTTAATTTTCTTCGCCAGAAAGAGTGAGAGGGATAACGCGTACCACCATTTCTGACCGATCGTTTCATTGAAATCTAAAATCCGTTCCTGCTCGTGGAAACGGCGAATAAGTATACGCTGCCACTTTGAATCTATCATTAAGAATACCGGGAACTGCTAATCACCAGTTGGGCCAATTTCTCTGAACTCTGTTTCTCTTTTTCTCTCTCTCTCTCTCTCTCTCTCTGTCCAATGGATGCAGAGTCAAAGATCGTTTTCTTGTATTTTTAAAATTCTGAATACCGTTCTTTTAGTTGTCAATCATACCGTGTTTAAGTTTAACTTCGAGTCTCGCTTGAAACGTTTCCCACAGATATTCGAAAGGTTCGTCAATTCAAGCAAAGGTTATATATATCCGTGCAATTATCTATTAAATTAATTTTAGCCACATTTGTTGTATCCGTGTTATCTGGTAAAATTTAAATTTAATAGAAATTCGTGGTCAAAGAAGCTATTGTGCATCAGGAACAGATTCTCCGAATTTGCAGCTCGATTTATAAACGGAACACAAATAACTGAACGAATAAACAAATTTAGCATTTCCTTGAATAACATTTTATCCGTTATGTATATTCTACGAGGATCTGTTTCACTAAGTGATCAAGCATGTCAAAGCATACCTTCGCCAAAGGATTCTAATCAAAGGAAACCAGTCTGCTAATTCTAGAATCTATTACAGTCATTCTGTTACGTGTCCATTCATCGATTTCAAAGATAAGGTTGGCATATGTCAATCTGCATTTATCGAAATAGTTAAATTTCAATAAAAACTAATCAAAATCCTAAGCAGACATTAACAACACGCTTGATAACATTAAAAACTGGTTGATCGGTCAGTGGCAACTATTAATTATTTCTGGTATAATCGACTAAAATTTAAACTTCTCTATATCACGCAGAAGCAATATAAATCAATAATTCCTAAACATAGAAATCTTGATAATTCTAATACATAGCCAATTCAGCTGTACAGTCAATCGCTAAGTCCAATAAAACCCAAACTTCTCTATAGACAAACTAAAATTCAAACCAATAACTCTCAAATACAAGGAGCTTGATAATTCTGAAATATAGTCAGTCGGCTCAACTGCGATCAAACGTTATTCATCGATATAATCTGAACCCAGTAAAATCTAAATTTCTTCTTGGACTCTTGCACAATCTAAAATTCAGATCTTACTTTTTACAGAAACAATTTAAAATGAATAACTCTTAAGTATGATACAAAAAAAAAAAAAACTTGACAATTCTAAAAGACAGGGAACAAAATTGAAGCACAGTATCGAAAACACGATTCATTTTCGTGTCGTTAATAACACTTGGCCCACGAATCGTGTTCAGATCGGAAAGAAGAGAACAACAGAAGGGGGTCGTTCCGTGCGATAACTCGCGTGACGCCTAATTAAACGTTCTCTGCTCAAAATATTATATTCAGTTGGCTAGAATGATCTAGATATTAGCCACCGTGTCACCGTGCATGCGACGACGTCGACGGCAACGGCGTTGAGGCACGCACACGAATATACCAGAGTCAGGAACGTGTGAGTGGTCATTAAGGATGCCGGGGGCCACTAATCGTCATCAGAGACGTATTCACCGACGACTCCGTACGCAGAAAATATAAAATTGCCCATGCGCGCCGGTCAATAGGCATAATGATTATTTTCCGTGGTATAATGAGCGCCAGTCACTCCCACCGCGCGCCTCTTGCGGATTACGTCTGCACGTTCGACGGATAATAAAGGATCCGGGTCAATAGCGATGTAATGAGGCACCTGGACATCGTCGCCAAGATTCATGCGAACGATCAACGTTTCTAGACGCTGTTATTTGTCTGCGTGCACTTAATCACGAAAGGACATTTAATTTTTCTTTGAAGAATATTCTTTTGGTATTTGTAGCGTTGACTGTGATTGAGATGTTCCGTATCGTATAGCTTGACTTTGGTATTAGAAATGAGAGGTATGGTTGATGAGGATGATATAAGTAACTTTACTCCAGAATGAAAATTGATAGCCTTGGTTCGAGCATTAGGGGTGGTGGCTGAAAATAATTAAAGAAACTTATTTTCACGCGTAGCTCGTTTCGTTATCTTTCTCCACGTTTACGCTTATTAAATAAATTACATCGATCTCGTATAATTAAATATATCTTTGTTCTATATTACGAATATTCCCGTAAATATTCCCAAAAACCGTAACAATATTTTCCATACACCCCTCGACATAATAAGCATAATGAAATTTCACCAACTTTCCGCAACGTCTATCAAAACTTTCAACACCAAACAACCGTTTCCATTTTCTCTACAATTCACAACGAACCCTAACAAAAATTCATTTATACTTCCCTCGGCGGTCCATGTTTTCAGCACAGCTCTCACAGTTCGATCGCGAAACGTTCGCAGGCGATTTTACTTGCGCATATTCATTAACGCGCGGGGGATAATTCATTCGGACCTGCTCGTAGGGGGATAAAAATATTTTTCGGTGGACAAAAAGTGCACAGGCCGTAGGATTCTCGCGTGACGAGAATTTCCGTGGGTCCACGGTAATTATGAGAATGCGTGTATTTAATTTTGCGCCGGATTAATCCGATTCGTCCGACAGAGGGAGGCGAACGCGTTCGAAGAATACGTGTAATCGTTAGATTTCGTTTCCCTTCGTTTCTGATTCTCTCCCTCTTCGTTGTTCCTGCCTTCCTACGCATTTTTCCTCCCCTCAGTGCGTTTTTCCTTTTGTTTTCGAGCACTCGCCGACGGTAGGAGAAATTAAATTCGACATCGGTTTTATGCGGCCGAATTAAGGCGAATGAAAGTAGCAATAGCATAAAAATAGCACCGTAAACGCGGCTGCGTATTTCAAACATTCGGTCCACCGATTCGATGATTTCGAGGGAAAATCGTAAGATCGAAGGGGTGTCTTGTTGATCGATTTTTAACTTACCAGCCAGTCTCTGCTGCCGGTAAACTGAATGGAACAATTAGATTTAATGAATTCTAATTAATTCCTCGAAAAGTTAAACCGTGAGTTGGATTATTCATTCACTTGGTTGTGTGCATTAATCTCGTTTTATGTATGTGTGTGTATCCGAGTGCAATCAATAGCGAGTAAATAAAAAATTTAAATAACCAAGCTGAATGTGCATCATCTTTGTCTAACGCTTCCTCTGGATTTCGCTTGCCATAAAACAAGAATTTTACAGCAGATTGTTCCCAGGTATATACGTTTGGCTACATATTTGATGAGACTATTCAGAACCGTTTACCTCTTTTCTACAAGCTGTGTATCTTTTCCAAAAATACTTGGATTTAATACGATACTGGAGAAAGAAGCTCCGAAAGGAACGATCGCTTAAATCCTACTTTTCATCATTTTAAACATTTTTAATATAAAATTCCCGGTATCGCGACGCAAATAATTTTTAATCCTACTTGCCGTAGTTTCTCTAAAAAGGAGACGACGAATTAAGGAAAGCACAATCGTCATCAAAGACACCACGTTCCAACCAAGTTTTAACTATCTCGCGGAATTCGTATAACAAAATTCTCGTGGACGCGAGAAATTTCTGTAAATTAGCCGGAGCTAAGTAACAGCGAAGTCGTCATTTCGCATAATTTACTCGCATAATGCCGGGATCCGGCGAAATTGAATCGTTAAGACTAACCGCATCGAAATAAATGGCGAGGTCGCAATTTAATTAGGACCAGTCACCATCTTCCGGTGATTAATTCTTGCTAAAAAGTTCCAGCAACTTTACAGACTCCTTTCTCATGGATCCTAACTTCTCGGAGTCATTCTCACCGACCGCCGACCTCCACCCTCGCCCACCCTCTCGTCCACCGAGGGCGAAGTAAACTTACGACCCCCTCCAGCGAACTTTCTTTCCCGTAAAACAGCCGGCAACGAAGTCCCCGTTCTCTATCTAACGCCATCGACACCTAATGTATTTAATTTCCAATTAACCGCGGCATAATTCGATCGATATTTATGGCTATCGAATCCGTCGAGACGTTTTCGTTCCCTTCTCATCCCTTCTTCGACCAAATGTTATCTTTTTTCTATTTATTTTAACCCTCGTAACAAAATTTTTATTCTACTGCTTGAGAAATATTTCGAAGATACGTTTGACGGAATGGAAAATAATTTATGGAACATTTTTATAAATCACTTTTCTGGCGGATTCAAGCGTAACATTTGAAGTTGCGTTATTTTAAATTTCAGAAACGAAGGAAATTTATCGTGCAAAGTAGAGTTTGGTAAGGCTGTCGTCAAAGATATTCGAGGGTAGAAGCAGGATGGGCTAAAATCGAAATAAGTTGCCAACAACTTCGGCAATTATGACCATAATTGCGACATACATTATGCTAATGCTGTGCGTCCGTTTATTCCGTGCCAGTCTTTATTCGCAAACTTTCGGATCGAAGGGAGAAGAAGTTAAAAAAAAAAAAGTTGGCGCACCGACGAAATTCATCTTCCAATTTCCTGTAGCATGAACGGTATCGCGATAAACTATCGCATTTTTGCGATAAGAATCTTCTTAACACGCATCGCACCGATGCAATAAAAGGAAGATCTATAACCGAGCTCGTTGCTAATCGTCATCTATCGCGTTTCGTGACTGAAACAAATCTTTCGTATCTTCAAATATCGCAAACAATTACTTCGCAACGAATCGTTACGCGAAACGCTTACAAAACTTTCCTCTAGTTCTCACCAACCGTTAAATCACTTTTCACTAAACAAATAAATATACATTAATTACACAATTACCGATCCTTATTCCTACTGATTCTTAAAATAATAAATTTCCAAATTATCAACCATCTAAAGTCCCCATCGACACGCAGTGATACTTTTCATAGAGAAACGAGGAAAATAACGCGAAATTGATAGCCCGATCTCTCGAACGTTAAATCCATCCGAAAGCAGCAAGACACGAGGTGAACTGGCGCGAATTGAGTTCCTCTCTGTTCCTCCTCGATACGCGCTCGTATATTGCTTAATGTTTCATTCGGCAACGGGAGCGGAAGGTTTAATAAAATACGCCGAATGAGAAACGAGAATCGTAAAAACCCGGAGTCCCAGGGCCTTTCGATATTTTTTTTCGACAGTCAGCGATGGGGTGGGTGGGCGGGGGTAGAAAGATGGTGGATAGGGGAGGGGGATACAAGTTATTACGTGACGCTTGGCTCAGACCCGTTTGAAATCCCCGAAGCCATTAAAATAGAAATGGGAAACTCGGCCCTCCCAATTTCAGCATAATATTGTGATTACGATATGCAGAGACGCTTATATATTCGCGCGGGTCCGGACGAATGCCCCTTGCCCAGTGTACACCCAATATCAGTATCGCCCTTCTCCACGTTTCTACCCCATACATTTATTCCTGCATAATCGAGCTCTCACGTCATTATTCCTCCGACGCCTAAATGTATATTTTAATAATACATCCACCGTTGGACGCGCTGCCCTCTTCTGTCTTAATTTTATTTCCCAGAGTTAGACTGTCCGTTTCTACTTTCTTACTCGTTTACGGCGTTGACCATTCTGGTTTTCTGTGATTAATTTTCAGGGTAGGATTTACTGTTTTTGTAACAGATAGAGTATATTAATTCAAGGGACGTTACGATAAAGGGATGATTTACTCGTTCGATTTTCTATTTCAAAATATTCTTTTTTTCCAGGAATTATTTTTACACCTTCTGCTTCTAATGATAGTTTAGAGGATCGTCTACTACAAATTTCTATCAAAAAACACGGATGAAACAGGAACAATTGATGAAATCATGGTTTTCTCTACATGGTGTTCTCAATTCTAGCCAATTCTGCGCAATTTTCCGTAGTGTCCCACGAAAATCCTCCAAACCCTTTCCTTGAGTTTCAAAGAGAAGTGGAACGGAACGCGTCAGTTGGTCGGCGGAACTCGATGCGGAGCCCGATGCGGAAGGGTTGGTAGAAAAAGAAGATCACGAATACCCAGAAAACAGAACTATCGTCGTACTTCCGCGGCATCACCATAAATCGCAAGTGGTATGGTTACGTAGGTCGTATTCGCGCGTGAGATAGTGCCACGAGTGGAGAATGTATCAAAATCAGGCGCGAGGTTGCTTTATGGACGGGAACGCTCGTAAATACGCACTTCTGCTACTCCTACTCGGTTACGGAACGCCCGAGACTCCGAGAGAAACTGCCTGGGATGGCTTGGCCGATAGAGAAAGGGCCACGAAATAGCTTCTACGGGATGCTAATAAAAGATAGAACCGGCTAGATAAAGTCTCGAGCGCCAGATACCGCCTCGCCCTAACCTTCTCGCTTCCATTGTTTCGCAGATCGTCGTCGTCTTGTGACCAACGTGATAGAAGGAACAGGAATTGATTGCTGGAGAGCTACGGACAGAAATGATTCTAGGAAATGGGAGTAACGAGACTTGGGTGAGCCTTGGTAACATTGGGCATGTTAACTGTTGCTCGAGGAAATTAAGAAACGATTGGTAAAAACGTGGAAAAGTTGGAGATATCTGATCGATGATCAGCGAATGTTTCGATTCAAGTAGAAACGTATCGATGATTTATGTGGAAATTAATTGAAATTTATCTTAACGAGTAACAAAATAAATTGCGAAGAGAACCTGGTAACGTGAACGTATAGAAACTATTTTTAACATAGTTAGAAAGTTATACAGTTACGAATTTTTAAACAGAAGTGTTTGAGTTACTGTGCTTGAACACTTGTAATTTTTTAACTTCGAAATTTGTATTCTTTAATCCGATTAAACTTAGAACCTAATCGATAGTACTTTCAGCGAAAGCGGCAATAATTTTACGCGAACGGCATCGCAAGCTATCAGACTCTCATCAAGATGTATTTCTTGTTTCGTGTTTTATAGGTACACAGTCTCGATTCTCAAGAAAACGAACGAAAGAATCGCGTTGTGCATGGAAATCGTGTTGCCAAGCCCCAGAGGACGATCATTCGCGAGGTGTGCTCGAGTCAAGGGTACGTTAACGATTCTCTGAAACGTTTCTCCGAGCGTTTCCCAGCCGATTCATGCCTGGAATTCCCTTACGAGCAGTAGAAACAGTTATACCCTCTTGCCGGTGTGCGCTGATCGATATCCAACGATCGAACTTCGTTTCCCGCTGTGCATTACTCTACGAATTTAGAATCGCACGATTTACCGACTCATAGTTCACCTTGTTAACATTTATTCTACTATTTATTTTCCGATAAAAAGACGAAGATACGAGCTACAATAAAATAACTAAGCGATCGGATAATTTGAAACTCTAAAATTATCCAATTCAAAGATCACTTAATTACACTGCGGCACGATTTCACGGAGAAAGAAAAAAAGGGACGCGATACGTGGCGCAAGATAAAATGAAACGTACAAAAAATAAAAAAAAAAAGAAAAATTCATCATCGGTGCGTGGAGGAACAAAAGGGAAAAACACGATTGTTGGAAGTTCCTGTTTCGCACGAAACAGTCCGCTTGTCACAAGGACAGAAACAGGCGGCATGAAAGCAGGGAGCAAGGTGTTAGTCCGCACGGAATTTCCTACGCTTGATGCCGGATACGAGGCTTAATTGCACCGCCACACAATGTAAATATTCCGCGTCAGTTAACCACTGTCCAGCGTACACGCACGCGTGTGCTACGCACGCGTGTGAATGAAACCGGCCACTCTGTCATCTACGGTAATGCCAGTGTGTCATCGGTCTCTCTCTGCTGCCCGCGTTATCGTCCACAATGAATCCTTGCAAACCGGCCTTTTTATTCTCTCCCTCCGAAACGTATCTGAGCAAACAGCGTAATATAGATGATTGTACGGCCGCCGATGACAAACGTTAAAAATACCATGATTTAGGGCGAACGCGAGCTGATAAACTGTACCCAGGGACGGGCAAGATCCGAGTATTGCATATTTCACGCGGTGTTCAACGCCAATGCGTTAGCTCTGCCGTCGATAGAGGACCATCCCTGATAAATTACCCCTTCGTTTCACGATTATGGATCGGCTAGAGTCGCTTCGAACCAAATAATGGGCGGTAAAGAAAAATTTTAAAGGTATACATTTAAAAGTTGAACAGCTTGTTCGCGACAAAAATGTTTTCTCGATAAAATGAAAATAAATATGAAAATGCACAAGACGACATTAACGCGTTAAGCGCTACACCGATTTTGAACGATCTTGCAAGAAGCTGTGCGCTACGGTGCGAATACAGAAACATTTGGTCGATAAACAGCGAGAAATTTAAGAAAAATTGTAAAAGTCTGCAAAGGAAAGTCGTATCTTTAACATATTTTAATAAAACCCATGAATGAATTGTGAGGTGTTATTTTTTTTAAACTGACACTGTTGATTCTCAGAAACCGACGATGTTAATTTTACAACATTTTTTAAATCATTCTATCTGTAAGATATCAATTTCAGCGTAGAGTAACAATTGTCCATTGTTTCGATTTTAAGTACACTATCGAACTTATTAGAGATCAATACTACTCGCAAAGTTAAAATCTTCGAATCAACACGGGTGGAGGAGCAACCGAGTTACGAATTTCTCTTTTCCTTCCGCGATATACCGATAGGGAAGCGCAAACACGGCGTGCACGGTGACCCGACCGAGGGAAGTTCCTAATCCCTGTGGCCGGCTAACGTTCAAACCCATGGCGAGCTCGCCGAGCAGATAGTTACACCTCCGTGCAGAGATACAGGTAATGCCTGTTTACAGATATTGGGGCAAACATTAATACGAAGTAGCTTCCGTGCACACCAGAGGATTATTATGTTATTCTTAGAAGCGGGAACCGTGCTTTCTACCGAATCTTATTTCAAGAATGTCAGATTTACTTATCCCCGATGAAACTCCAAAAACAACTGCCTTATAAAGCTGGAAAGCAACTTTGTTCCTCTCCGACTCAAACTTCGATAAAAATTCGCTTCGAAGCGTAAAGAATATTATCGCGATTGGCAAATATTGCAACGACACGATGAAGCGAAATGTCTTTCGCAGTGTCTCGCGATCGAGAAACTTCTTATTACTCGATTTTAACCCCTTCGAGCCACGGTTGAAGAGCAGAGATGAAGGATCGGTGCTTGCGGTCATCAAGGTGGAAAATGGGGCTGGGCGGTACCGACACACACGTACAGTATCATCCCTTTCAACCCCGTACTTAGGGTGACCATCTCATTTATATAGTAAAACAGAGTCGCGCAATGGTGAAGCAGGGACCGGGAGTTCAGTTTGTTTGTCGAGCAAACGTTTGCCGACGACACCGCCGGACACTGGTGCCTAGCTAGCTCTGGTCCTTGGTACAAGTCTGTCCGAACCACTGAAGGTGGGTCTAGAGAGGGTAGAGGCGGCAGGAAGGGGGGAGGGATTTAATACCATCTCCCAGGATGAACAGTGGTGGTCAAATAACTTCGGCCAAGTGATTCCCTGCGACAGTATTAATGTGTCCAGTCCCTTCGGGCTTCTGCTTCATCTCGAAATGTCGATAATCTAAAGGCGGTGCACCCCCTCCATCGTCATTAGCTTCACTGTTTCAAAACTATTCTCCGCGATCGTATGCATACCGGTCGTCAAAAATTTTCTTCCACATAACACGCGACGCTGGATAGTTCATTTTTTTTTTCTTTTCTCTCCCGACAGACGTTAGTTAGGTTCGTTTAATTAAGCAGCTTCGATTACACGGTCCAATAAAGGCGCGAGGATTAAATTAAGCGTAGAAGAAGTCCACAGTCACCACGGTGGCAATCAGTATTAATTGAAAATTCTCATCGACGTCCCTCGCTGATGGAACGGGTGACTACTGACGTCAATTCGAAGAAACAAACACCTCATTCTCGAGCGGGTCTACCGGCGGAGAGACAGAGCACAGGCTGGACGGTCGCGCAAACGAAGATTAAACACGAGTGACGCTCGCGATTTCAAGATTCCATTCGTCTTACTCTAAGATCTAAACATCAAGGTCGTAAATCCATCAATAAATCCCGGCGCCCTCCTCACGGTGACCACATTTGCTTAGGGATAAGAAGCAAAGACAAGCACACGAGGGGGCGGAGGTGTAAGTCTGTAGGGCAGTGAGGAATGGCTCGGTCTAGCCAGCCTTTAGCCCCGGCTTAGCATGTACTGGAAACACCATCCCCTATCCTTCGTGTCGGGGCCAAGTTATACCCGCAAACAGTCGTACATTAGTGCCTGCAGGAGTCCTGCAGGATTTATAAGGGGCGCCCGCGGGCGCACAGGAGGCTATGCGGCCGTCTCTCGATGGTTAAAACTAGAAGAGACCGAGGGATGGGGCGGTGAGATCGGCCTGTGTGCAAGTATCGCGACCAACCGAGAGAGTAAGAGACACGGAATGGGATGGAAAGGAAGGTGGAGATCCTAGGAACCGGAGTCCAATCGAAGAGGAAGGGTGAAAGCAAGCTACCTGGGAAAGGGTGATCCCCAGGTTTGAGTTCTCTGGAATACGAGAGAATATTTACGCGCGCATCTGATGCACTGGTCAGTTTATGGTACGCTGAATTTTCCTCTTCCCTGGCAGGACTAACCTGAATTTCTCTGCTATCCGATACCGGTTTTTCGACCAAAAATCGCATCGCGATTACAGTGATACGTGCTATCTAAGCCAGACCTAATTCCGGGTCTATCTTAAATCGTAACAACCGTATCGTCCCGATCGGCGTTCATTATGTACCATGGGGGAGGATAATGCGCCATCAGGGATTATCGTATTCGATCCTCGAATTCGTTCCGAAACTCGGTTCGCGAAACTGCTGCTCGTTGCCGAGCTTTAACGAGCAATTGGCAGGCAGTAGAAACGGGCTAAACATCAAGGACGGAGGTTCAACTCGGAGTCTCTAAGAGTTCCGTTCGGTACGTGAGCACGTCGCCAGAGGGTTGGATCGGCCGCGGAAACAAGATGGGGGCTCGGTCAAGGGGGTTGGTCAGGTTGAAGGGAGGTCGGCCGGGTGGGTGGTGGTAGCCAGTGGTCAGCACACTTGGCCGACCCTACTTCGCTAACTAGTTTAATGATATATGTTGAGCTACAAGCGCCTTGATTAATCGTTAACTAATGTTGGACCTCGTAGTGCACCACCACCACTACTACCACCCCGCTGGTACCACCACCAGTACCGCCATCGTCGCCACTATCACCAAGCAGCAACACCGTGCCCACGTTTACGAAGGAGAGAAAGGGAGCTGGTATGACGAGGAAGAGAGGGTCGGAGGAAAGTCTACGCCACCGCAGCAGTCCTTACCCTCGTCGAATCCACGGGACCCAAACTCGAACGTGGCCAAACAGAAATCTAATCTCACTCAGCGTGTAATTTGATTTACGATTCGCGGCCGTTCGAACGGAAGAAAGTGGTGAGAAAAAAAAAAAAATTGGAGAAACGGCCGGAGGAAAGAAGGGCCAGCTCTACGGAGTCATCGATGCAATTTGCCGGAGTGTCCATCGTCCTTGGGGATACGAGAGACGATCGGAAGGGTGAAGAGGGGCCTTGGTGGTACGCAAATTTACGTCTCGCGAGAGACGTCCCAAAACCCCTTCAGCCTTCCTCGAATTGAATTAACTCGGCATCTTCCCCCGGCTCTATTCCTGAGCTCCGCACGTGGAACATTGGTCATCCCTAATTCGCTTATGGCCCTCGATCAATTAAGTCGTCGGCCATTCGCGCAAATCCCGCTGACCCTTCCAGACGTCGCCCGCTCGTGGACGAAGACACCGTGTTGCTTTGCGCACTCGATGGACGATTCGATACTTTGCTTTATAACGTCCGATCGGGAAAGGTTCAAACGACGAAATTCTAGCGCTTTGCGAACTTTAAATAAATTGTAAATAATCCATTGTCTTGACCAGTAAGAAAGCTATCGATAAAAGTCACGTTGGTTCCTCGAGGAAAAATCTTTCCGTTTCAGTATTTCTAAAACGATTTTTCATTTCTCTTCTTATTCGTGTATGCCTGCTTTTTGATCCCATTTATTTAATACGCGATTCACAATTTCTAATTCCACGGCAAATTGCTTATTACCAAAATTAACTGAAACTAAGAATACGGAAACCATCAAAGACACCGTAATACTTCCTTCGGAGAGAAAGCCAGATAACCTTTCCCAGCTCATATATCAAAGGAACAGAATGAAGACGTGTCCCCAGAAAAGGAAGAGAGGCATTCGAGCAACGCGTCGCGGCAGTCAGCTCGTATTCGATTAATGCGGTGAACGCCGATCATAATGTGGGACTGGCGTATACGAATATGGCGAACGTATCGCACGGCTTTGGACCGAGAGGGCTGCGATGGGGAGTGCCAGAGAGGGTGGCTCAGGGATGCAAGACACCGTGAAATTACCAGCAGAGTCTCCCATCCCCGTGGGGGTGGCTGGGTGGAACGGACTCTGTCCACTCCGCGCCCTTGGACCACCGTCCAGCCGGGTATTTGTCTTGTCTCCTTGTTTATGAGATTCAACATTGTTATTTGGCACCGCACCGGAGAGTTCTAGGTACCGTGTGGCCGCTAGTTTCCGGCGAGTTTCCTACTTTAAAAGGCTGTGTCGTGGTGCACGATTGCACCGTGACTTATCCGCGGTTCTTCCTCCCTTGTGCGATTGTCTTTAATCAAGCTGGAAGAACCTCTTAACCCTGCGGACGTGTGGATTTAGACGACCAGGGTTCAACGTGGATTTTTTACTCTTCGTGGATTAGGTGTCTTGGGTATTTTATAGTGGAATGGAAGTTCCAAACATGGTATCAATCTTCTTTGATTTAGCCAAATCAAGAATTTTAAATATCGCAAAATACGATACGATCAGAGCGAAGAAAAAATTCTTAAAATTTAATCTAAGAATTTTAAAAAAATCCTCCTGTAGAAATACCCAATTAAAATCCTTTGAACCCTCAAAATCGAAACTATTCCTTAAATCTCTTCACTTGAGTATTCGTAAAACCTATAATGTCTTAAAAAATAATGAAGAAATAATTGAATGAAAATCATGAATACAGAATTTCAATTGAAACCTGACTACGTAACCACTAGAGAATCGGATCGTACGTATAAAGTGTGCAAAGAATGCAAGCAACTTCGACACGTGATCCGTGAATTATCATAAGGAGAGCATGGTATAATCTTCGACGTTTAAATTACTTAATAACGGGCCGCGGTTCGATGCAGTTCCAGTTGCGTGGCACTATCGTTAGGGCGGGCCGCATTTTCAATTAAATATATCTGGCACAATCGCAACGCCTTATCGTGAGCGTAATACGTTCTCGATTGCGCGGCGAACATCGAACTGGTTCGGACAATGGTGCCATATACGGCTAGCAGCGAATTGCAATCACGTTTCCCGCGGTGCTTAGCGCTGCTCCTCGCAAGATACTGTTTTAAATCAGTCGAGATAATGTTATCCGGCTTATGTTCCGCCTAATCGTCGAATTATCTCGACTACCGGCTCGACTAAGCCCCCGCCTCGAATTAGCTTCTTTTCCTTGTCCCTGATATACGCGTGGAATTAGAATAAACAAAGGAAACCGTGATAAAGGATTCCGATAAGAGAAAAGAGGAAAAGGAAACTGAAAAATACTCCAGGCGCAAAGAAATCGTGATTGACGAACAAAAATTTTGTTTATAAATAATTTTGTACGTGGCTCTGTTTGTCGGGTTTGCAGATGATTCTCACGATGATCTCGAGAATTTATACGAGCGTATAATTGATTGAACGCTCGCAACGAGATGGATCTCGTTTTAATAAGCATTTTCCAAATGGATTCTTAGAATCTCGTTAAGAAGCGATCTCTGGTTAAATACGTACTGACCGGTCGGTCGAACACACACAAGGACCTGACCGATTATACCGAATTAGGTGTCTACGTGGCATAAAATCCCTTGTTTCCGTGCGTGGGATACGGGGGAATTTAAGGTTGCCGATGAATGCGCGTTGATTATCAATTTGTTAATAACGAACGTGAAGGATGGCTCTCTGTTTTAAACTGGAGACACAATTGTTGGCCAGTCTTGTATCTACAGTTTCCCGTTACCTCGTATTAATTTTCTTAGAATTAAATTCTACTCGCGTTGCACGTTTAACCATGATAATACTGCAACAGTAGCTATATAATTCTCTTTCGAATAATATCGTAAATCGTACAGCTACGTATCGAGAACGAATGAAAGCTTCCAAAATGATTTCCACTATCCGCACAAAACCTACCAATCATGAATCGCCAAAAAACAGAGATCACTCAGTTCGTTTCAAAGATGATCGAGTATCCGCGTAGCGGAGATACGCATCAGGTGGAGATTGAACGAATGACACAGACCGCGAGCAAATTTCCGGGAGGGGGTGAAAGAGGAATCGTTTCGATGGCGCGGCGCGCCCGCGACGGGAGCGTCGCCCTCAAAGAGCGTCGGCAATTAATTTTACAAGGGCGCAAAAAGGATGGCAAAAAGCGGCAGAGGAAAAGCGGCCCGTGTGGGCCGGGCACACGACTCCGTCCGCGGCGGGGTCTTCGCGCGACGATGGGTTTTTATCTGCAGCAGAGTTGTCAGGCCAACGAGTTCTCTGCCTCGTTGCCTGGCCACTGGCGTATAATGTCCACCGTCAATATAAGCTGTCGGATGCTTTTTCCTAAATTGACAGATTTTCAATTTAATCAAGTTCCAATCTAATGGAAAAATGCCCGATCTATCGGGGGATGTATGTTCGCCCATGGCTCTCTCTCTCTTTCACTCTTTCTCTCGCTTTCTCTCTGTGTATGTCTCTGGCTGTGTATGTGTGTACGCACACATACGTGTATAGAGACAGCGCGAACCGTAGAGTCTGAATGTACGGCAAACGCGGAGGGGCCAGATTGAAATAATACTTTTATGTTTAATCGCAATCGAGGAGTCCGCTCCAGCGATTGTGCGGAGCCGCACGCCGATCTCCGAGATTAATCTATTGATAAACATTCCATCACTCCGCGAATAGCAAGCGGGAGAAATAGACGAGCCGTCGGCCGACGGGATATCACCCTTCTCGCTCCACCAACCCTTCCATCCCCTTCTACCGCGTAGTCACCCTTTCTCTCACTGTGTACTTCCCTCTGTCTCTCTCGTTTGCTCTTTCTCACCCTCTCTGTCTCTCTCATCCTTTCTCTTTATTCGTTTTTTTGTAGGTTTTCGTCGACGTCGTTCTGGCTGCCTTGCTTTTACCGAACGCCGCTTGTCGAGCGTACCCTTTTCTTCCTTTTTTCTCGCTTCCTCACTCCCCCCCCCCGTTTTTTTTCTTTCGGTTCTTTGCTTTCTTTTTTTTTTCTACTTTTCCACTTTTTGTTCTTTATTGGCTGAGTAAACTTTTCGCGAGCGGCAGGCACACGATCGTGCGTCATAAAATCGCAGATTTTCCAATCCATAAAGCGACATCCGTTCGCTCGGTGAGATGCTTTATGGATTTCGAAGTTTGGATACTTGGATGGATTGAAGAATTGGTTTCTGGTTATCGTAGTATCATTGGGATTAACCAAGTACTTTGAGTTCGATGAATATTAATTACGATAGGTACTTAATACGGTAGTTGACCGAATGATTTACGATTTAGTTCAGTATTTATTAGCTCGACGTTGAGAACAACTTCCGCAGGTGGGAAGCAGAGAATTAGATATACGTTACATAAATTCATTTATGCCACGCAAAAGAGACAATGTCGCTTTTGAAATATGAGTAACTACTTAGGCAGTAAACCAATTACTTGGCAAGTTTCAAAGACAGAAAGTTTCTCTGATTGTAAGAAGAACGGCAGTGCTTGATGAACAGGAAACACAAAGTAGCAAATTGCACGCCGTAGACATCGGTAAATTTAATAAAGTTTAGCTATATTTAATTACCAATTTTCTCGTTCTCAACTTCCCCTATCAATTTTAATCAAATTCGAAATATCGCAAAAGGTTTCCTATTTTAATTCGTACAAAATTCGAAACTTCATGAAATTCTCCTACTACGAGTCTAAATAAGTTCAAAGTTCTACCGCGATAAAAAAAATCCTGTTCACCCTCATTTTACTCCAATTTAATTCCTAACAATTTCTCAGCACCAAAATTTTTCTCTCCATACTTCCACAAAAATAGAAAGATAAAATAGAAACCAAAATTGTAAGAAACGCTACCTTTCCAGTGCCAGAAATTTCACAAGAACGTTTGACCGCAGAACTCCGAACGGATGGCACCCCGGTTAACGGGAACTGCTGCGGAATCATCGAATCCGCGGAGAGGGTAACCTTGTCCCGGGCTAACCAACGATAATTGTGAAATTCGATCGAAACCCGATTGACTCGGTGAAATGAGCCAGCAGAGGTAATGAGATCCGAACGTGAAGCCGTCCGGTTTGCTGCGCCAGCACCCCTCGTTTGCCTTCAATCACTTTCTTGACAGATGCATTTACGGTCCCGGCCTCGTGGCCATCAAGGTGGAATGCGCCTTAAGGCCCTCCTCTGCACAACCTATCGATCCATCGAACGTTCCGAAACGTCGGAATCCGACGTTCGAGATCGGCCATCGAGTGGTTACATGTAGAGCAACGCTTTTCTCGCGAAAAGGTAGGATATCGTTCCCCAAACCTCCTCTTTGGTACATTCTCTCGGAGAATCTCTGAAGAATTCAAGGGAGACACGTTCGTGACGATGCATTCGTTCACTGTTTAACCGGATTCTGACTCGCAGATACGTATCGACTCGCGACCGATCGCTACGCCCCTTGCCAAAAGGCACTCGATGCATTTCGACGCGCTTCTATTTATTTCAAGTCGTTCTGCAGGCTGCACGAGTGCAATAAAATTGGATCTCGATGCGACAGTCGCTGCGCTGGTCGTTTCAGATGAATTCGTAGGGAAGGGTGATACTTTTTCTTCTTTTTTAGCACCGCTCGCCGGGTGATTTCAATGCTCTGAAGGGTACTTTTGGCTTCGAATATTTTGCGATTAAATCGAGATAGTTCAAAGATCCTTTTTCTTGTCGATTGTAGTTTGGTTTTATTCCGATGGCAGAGAATAGGTTTAGATTCTTTGGGCGAACGTAAGATCGTACGATTGTAAGCCTAAGCTTTTGGAAATTTCTGTGCGGATTAAACGCGGATCAAACTGAACATAATGTTTGATGAAGGAAGAGACAATAAGAAGAAACACGAAGCAGTGATGACCATGAGAAAACCGTGACCGATAGCGATGAATACGATCTATCAAACGTTGTGATTACTCGTTCTCGCCGAGTTTTTTTATGGTTTCTAATTGTCGATGAGCGTAGTTGTGTGCACAGAAATCCTTCACAGTGAAGTCTTTTCAATCGACTGGCTCGTTTAGTCACGAACGGCCTCGTGCGTCTAACGAAAATCCTTGAAGGACTGCGTCTTTGTATTCGCGTACTTATTAGCTTTACTGAATATCCATTATTCTCGCTAGAAGAAGATATTCCGCAATTAAGAGAGGAACGGCTAATGGCATTGAGAGGGGATCGTTAAGAATGCGACGCTCAAAGGCCTAATAATTTATGATCGTCGAATAGAGAAGTTCGAACGATTGGTATTCTATGTGGGTAAACTTTTCTCGAGAATATTGCATGATAATCAGAGGATCGGTGGATACTGAGATCTCGATCGATCGATCAAGATTCTTGTAAATTATATTCTAACGATTTCCAAGCTAAACAATTACGCAGGACTTAATAAAGATTCTAAAATATCGAAAGAACAGAATCCGTATTCGCACGATATTATTTGAAAAAATTCCTAATTATATCCAACCTTTCTTCTTTCCACTATTCCCATCCTAATTACTATTCGCCAAATCCCTCTTTCGACGCTTGGCAATAAAAATTTCAAAGTATCAAAAAGAAAAACGAAGAAAATACAGACTAAACGTCCCAAAGCTCCACCTGAGAGTAAAGTCCATAAAAAGAAATAAAAAAAAATAAAAAAAAATACAAGAGGGATCCTAAGCATCTTTGACATGTTAATACCGATAAATAAGAAGATCGCAGCCGGCGGCCGTACGATCGCAATTTTTCGCCAGGGTTCTTTTCATATTTCACCAGCACCACCGCCGGCGGAAACGCACCGGCGACATTATTATGTATGCTGTACCCTGTTAAGCAGAGAGGCGTTTCTTTTTGCAGCGTCGCTATGAAACACATCCTAGTTCTTTTGCGCGTAAATTGCATGCTCCCTTCCTCAGACACCGGCCGAGCCGGGCATTAAGTCCATGCGTGGAGTGTCCACGGATGGATCCTGGATGTTTGCCGAGGGGATAATAGTGTAATGGATGAACAGGGACAGCGAGGACCAACGGATGAGACTGCTGTTTTCGAGACTCTAGTCTGAGGCTGCCGCCTCGCTCCTCTTCTAGTATACTATTATTCTCTTTTGTCGGCTAATTGGCATCATTGTTGTGCATTGTTGAACGGACGAATTGTCCGTTCCCTGATGCGACGAATCAGCCGGCTGTCCGCGGAAAAAGAAGCGCTTTTGTCGAACTTTAATAATACACTCGCGTGAATGCGACGACGATTAGGATTACACCGGCATTAACGCTATTCCGCCGATCTCTGCGCTGGTTTTGGAGTTCTTTTTTTGAATCTGAATTTTTCAAAATTCGGTGCACGGTAGGTTTAAGGTAGATTTTATATTTTTATTTTAGGGAGACATTTCTCTATTCTATCGAGGTGGAGCTTGTAGCTCACTTTGACTATCAACGTAATTCTGAACACTGTTAAAAGAGAGTTCTGTTAAAAACTAAATTATATTAATCTAGAAATTATTTCTATATTATATATCTGAGAACGACAGTGCCCTTACCGAAACCTACTCAACGTCTAAAATAGGGGTGACACATAACTCGAAGCATTAATGCAATAATGTGCCAATTTAAATCCTGTACATCGACTTTTTCAATTACAATACACACAAGAATTACGATTAAAAAATTACAAGATTGAGGTTAACTCCAACAGAACCGTCTAACTAAAATCTAGCAATCGATAAAAAATTATACTCCAACCTCCTGAAAACCTAACGCCCAAGTAATTCCCCGCTTACCGATCCGAACAAAACGGTTCGTTAACAGACCTCCCATAAATACTAATTTCGCACGTTGCACGCAACTAGCCTCGTTCCACGTGCATCGAAATAACATTTAGAAACAGTTGGCGATCATGCAACGGTCTTATACCCGCTTTCCCTCTCCAAGGATTATAATAAACAATTACGATACGCGATAAATAAGATTGAACAAGATTCTGACGGAAAAGCCGGTTAACGGGAGCGAGAACGATCATGATCGCGGGACTGCGCGTTGATCTTCTAATACAGATTACAGCCTGATAAATGATCGACGCGACCGTTTCGATGGAGGGGCAGCTTGGAAACTGTGATTAGACTTTACTCTGTGCCATGGAACGCGGAAGTCTTTCGTTCAAACGCTTAGGCAAATGTCTTGTATACGCGCGGAGAAGTCGCGTACCGGGGAATGGTAGGCCCGTTAGAAACTTTGACATTCTATCTGCTATGATTTTCCCACGGACCCCGATATACTAACGGGAGCAACCTTTTCTGGCAGTTTCTGGTAATAACACGAACTAGACGGTCTTAATGCTCCAACGATTGTGTGTACCAAGTATGGAGATTAGATTGGCTCAACGGCCGCTTTCATGTAACCCGTTCGATAACGCCTTTGTCTTTTTCGTTCGCTAAGAACACTGATACGAGACGTAGAAAGTACCGTGGACTGGATAAAATCGCGTGATCTATGTATTCGTTGAATTTTCGAGTCGCGCGTGCAATAGGTCGCTCGATTATGCAATCTATTTATTAAAAAAAAAGAAAAAAAAATTGTGAAAGTCGAATAAAAATTTTGTTGGGAGAAAGTGTCATTTTTAGGGAATCGTTCTTTGACGATAGCGAAGATTAGGAGCATAGTTTAACGCTAGATAGTTGCTCAATAATGTGTCGTGTTGTGCAATCTTTAGAGAATCATCTGGTACATTGACCCCGTCGTCCACATGGAAGTCGTTCGACACGCTTTGTTTTGTACGTTAATCGTATACAGGTCAGAGAGACCATTGGCCGATTTAGGTTGGGATGCGGCGCGGCAGCTACTTAAGCAGACAATTGGTTGTCATTGACACACAAAACCGTTACTAACGAGTGTGACGATCGTTTCGACAGAGGGTCTTTCTTATTAATCATCTAGGACGACGTATGCCCACGGATAACTTAGGGGAATCTTAACGTTTGCGTTCCAAGTAAGATATGCGATCTTAGAATTTTCGAATCGATGTCAAATGATCGTATCCGGGAGTTCGCAAAATTAAAAGAATTCTGAATTTTGAATTTTCAACCGTTACTGTGCCTTAAATAACCTAGAAAGATCCTAATAATAATTCTAAGGTTGCACACTCCGAATCATAGTGATATAAATCACGCTCTAGTTCTTTCCTCTTCGACTCACTACACTCCCCAATTATTATAAATTCCCAACAACTCTGAAACCCTAAATTTCATTCCAATTATAGCTCCCGTCCATTAAAAAAAAAAAAAAGAAAAAACTCCAATTAATCAACCCTAAAGATCAAGAAAGTTTTCTAAAAAAAAAATCCCAACCGCTGATCCAACGATTTCCACATTGACGGTACCAAGAACTCGCGCTTCATTCGTCGCCCAATTAACGAACATCGCGAAATTCTCGAATCGGCTGCACCCGTGTTGATTAGAACGAATTCTAATCGATCACGGTACATTAGTTTCTCGGGAGAGAGAGATAGAGATTCATAGACTTACCTCGCTCTTCAGATTCAATGGCACGTCGCACGGCGCGTCCAACTCAGCTTCCGTTTTCACCTGATGAGACAGCATGCTGTGGCTGTGCCTGGGCGGCACGGCGGTCGCCAACATGTTGGGATGCTGCAGATGCTGAAGACGAGGTTGGAGATGGGACTGGTGGTGATAAGGCGGCGACAATTGGGTGTTCAGAGTGCGAAGATCAGCTGGCGGGGAAGCGGGCGCAGCGGTACTGCTCTGTTCCTCCTCGGCCGAACCCTCTGCCATGTCAGCCTTGCATCCAGGGGACTCGTAATCTGCAAATCGACCAAAACTCTCTAAGGACCGATCTAATAGTTGAAATCGCCGCCCGTCCCGTCCGCAGTTCCATAATGCCGGGAATATCGTTTGTGCGCTTGGATATGCGATGACAGATGAAACGTGTAACGCAATCACACGATTCATACGACAAATGTCTATTCTTAGACTTTGAGTATTTTAGATTAAGGCGAGAATTAAAAGGTCTTAGTTTTGAATGTTTATTTTTGTTAGGTAGAAGGTAGTGGTAAGTGTTTTGAACGGTAATATTTTGATACCGGTTTTTAAGCAATTAGACATTCAGCTTGACGGACACTCTACGCAAATATAGCGCTTAAAATTTCATAAAATAATATAATTCGGGCTGTTGAGAGAACGTTTCGCGAACCTCGAGCACGAGACTATAAGCCAGCTATACAGCAACTGCGACAAAAATTTGGACCGCTTCAAAACCTCCAGGAAACACCGACACGATCGATAGGTTTCGAAATTGTCGCCGGGAAACTTGAAAGGGCACCAAGCGACACGCATAAACACGATACTAATTAATCGCGGGACTCCCTCCAGCCGTATCGAAGCGTGTTGCGCACAGCTGTTAAGAATGCAGACAGTAGAAATTAGAAGGAGGTTCCCCCGTTCATCTTCCGACTTCAAAGCGAAAACATTTGGTCGATGGCATCGAGAGCGGACGAGAATGAGGCGGTAGGGGAACCATGGATCCCCTGACGGCTTCGAGAATAAAATCGGTCCGACCGACACGCCACCTACCGACACCTCGCATTCATCCGGCTAATTATTTTTATCTAAGAGGCCAGTTAGTAAGAATTCAAGGCCAGTGGAATCAGCCCGCCGTTCAGACAGGACCAGAGGGTACTACGATCTTCCAATTCCCTCGTCTTCTTCTTTCTTACCGGCTGTCCGTCTCTTCCTCTTTCCTCGATCGCCTTCTACCTCCCTTTTTCACCCATTGCTGAGGGCAAAAGCTGGGAGATCCATAGTTGAAGCCGCGGTTCGTGTACTTGGTGAACGCAGCTAACAACATCTGCTTCTATTTTTGCGCTGGCTCGAGTCCAGCGCTTCACTTTTTAAAAGCCGTGCGCCTATGACGAACGGCTGGATGGATGATCGAGCGGAAGCGGGTTAGAGGGAAAAAGAGAAAGAGAGAGGAGGGCAGAGCCGGTTATTCTGGACAAATTATTGTCAAAGGGCGCACCTTCTGCCCGCCAGCTACTTTGTTCCTCATAAAAGGCGTTTTATAATGGCAACCCGTGTAAATATTTCTCGGACGATGTTTTTAAAAAACGCCAACGACGCGGCGTTCTATGGCGATAAAGGTTCTTTCCTGCGAGAGAGAAGGAGAGCTCTATCGGTGGCGAGAATCGCGCGCAAGACACACGCCGGCTGTGAAACGCTTGGTCCCGGGAACACACCACGTTCCACGAGCTACGTAACACGTAATTGTCGTAGTTTTGTGTCTCGTTATCGGAGAATTAACGCGCGGAATTGCATCATTCGTGAGAATTTCTGGGAACCTATAGGAGAACGGTTAATTGTTCGTAAAAGGCGCGAGGCTTCGCGACGATTTTGTCTGGCAATTGTTCCGTCAATTTCATTAAAGGATTATCTTCCAAAGATTTGGGTCATGATTGGGGTACCGTTGCAGTTCGATAAGATGATCGTTAACTCGAGAACACGATTTACAAGGTGAGAATCATATTCAAATGAAAGATTGCAGAAGTATCTTGCTGTGTAAGTAATTCAACTACCTTATCGTTAAGTGCAAGGGGTACAAGCAACGCGTAAACCTTTTTAAAATTTTATTATGGAATAAGAAGAAGAAGAAAACGTAGCAGAATCTACCTGAATTCCCCAGAAACATGATTCACCACAGAAAATCAGCATCGGACGCTAAATTCCTTAAATATTCCTCGGCATTAACGCGATCTTACGAAAACGTGCAACGCAATCGTTCGAAAGAAAGCAAATTGCTCGCTTCTTAAGCGATCCTCTCATTTCGAAGGACCGCTTGTCGACGACCGTGTGGTCAGTCGAGCCTCCAACGAGCCTCCCTTTTTTCCGTTTGTGGTCGTTAATTTCCGTTGGAATCATATTAATCGCTCTAGGGCTGCGCCCGTGAAATTACTAGACGCTTTAACCACCGGCTGTCTGGGCCGAATTCGTCCGCAACGATTATTATATCGCGACCTGAGGTATAATGCCGGTTATTCCGAAAGCTAGCCAATTAGTATCGTCGATTTGGATGCTTTAATGAGAGTGCGGTTTCATTAGCGTATCCCCGTTCCTTCCACCCTTTCCCTCTCCCTCTCTCTCTCTCTCTCTCTTTCTCTCTGTCTTTCGATCATGATATGTGAAACGGAAGGAGAATCCTTGCAAACTGGCGGACGAAGAAATCGGCAATGATTACACCCATTCATCGTTTGGGTGTCATTGAGTCGTAACGTTTGAAAATTGGTAGGTTCCACGTTTGGACTCCTCGAGAGGCGTTTCGTTTCTGTCTCGGGATTTAAGAATAGATTAATCGTCGCCAGAGGCCTGTCATCTTGGCCAATTACACGCGTGTCAGCTTTATTTTGTGTACAGTGATATATTCGATTTTGGAAAGTTTGTTCAATGACACTTGTCAGCGTGTATAATTATATATGTCGCACGCTAGTGCGAGATGCGAGTAATCATAAGTCAAAGAGTTAGTTTACGGGCTAATGAAATTGTTGAGTTTCGAGGAACACTGTTGTCGGGATAGTGGTAAAATTTAGAAACGCGGTGACAATGGATATCGACGAAGTTACGAGCAATTTTTAGTTAGGTTTGGCAAATTATGGTATCTCAGGAAAAAAGGAAAAACTATTCTACTCGGACACCCATCAACGAACTAATGAAAATCTCTGTGTCCTTCATAAATGTAACCGAATCTTCCAAACACAACTAGAGTGATACACACCCAGGAAACAGAAGTCCATCGGTCCGAGCAGTTCGGTCAATTTTCTCGGGAAATGGAGAACCGAGATTCTCTTGATCGGGCAACGAGTATCCGCTTTTACTGAGTGCATCCTAGCATGTCTCCTCGAGCGATAATTGCTGACGGGATCAGCCGGTGAAAGTCCACGTAATCGAATATGCAATTAAAACACCGGAGCTATTGATACGAGGATCGCTCGAGTGTCTAGGGAGGCAATTAAAACGCATGCATTATGCGACGAGCCGTCACGAACCCGTCGCGAGTCTTTCCCTCCAGCTCCCTCTCTCTTCCTCTCCCTCCATCCAACAATCAGAGACGTTTAACCACTGAAAACCACCCTCGAGGCGATTTCGTTGCGACAGTCGACGTGTCCCTCGACTTTCGCCTCTCTTACCTGCCGCTTCGTTTTTCGATATTTCTCGTCCTCGCTTCGGGGCGAGTATCGTGTTTTCGCATTATCATCGTACCGCTATCCTCGAGAGCTTGGTCGAAGAGTAGAAGGAGGAAACAGCGAGGCAGAAGAAGAAGGTGGAGTTGGTTGAAGCAGGAGGAAGACGATCGGAGCAAAGAGAGAGAAAGAGAGACGCAGAGTCAGCGACGCCGGCAGCAGCAGCGTACAATTAAGGGGGTTGATTGATGTTAATTCAAAGGGTAATTAAGAATGTTGCGCATAAAAATCCGGTAATTTATGGTCATTGGGGATAATTATATGTTGACCAGCTTGTAATTGCAAGCGCTTCGTGGCCTACAACACCGCGTATAAGCGGCCGGGAATTGCGGGTAGCTCCTTCCTTCGAACTGGCCGCCACTCTCTGCGTATATGTACGTTTAGGGAACGCGTCTACGGTGAATTGGCTTCTTCCCTGGCCACGTGTGTGTAGGTGGCCGGTTTGGATATACGGTCTCAGATCGCAGCTTATTATAGGGGCTAGTAGATAAGGTGGGTTTAGAAACAACCGTGCGCCTCTGGCCAGCAGCTAGCTTCTCTACATACTCGTGGCTACTTTCTGTCTTCCTCTTATTTGTATATGTTATACGTGTCTCTATCTCTCCGTTTCACTTCGGGGTCCGTGGCTTCGGGCGTTGCACGGAGGTGAGCGTAAACCGCCCAAAATCTGGCCCTCGATTTATGACAGCGATTCGCGCGTAGACCGCGCGCTTTTAGAATTTTAGGCTCGGTCTAATTCGCCGCGAAAACGCGCTCCGCTTCCGAGCCACGGCGAACGCTCTTGCAACGATCGCTATAAATAACCGCGAATAATCGCCATATGGCCGAACATGCCGCGAAATACTCGGCTTCTTCGCAGACGATCGCTCGTGGGACTTTGATTTGCCGATTGGTACGTTGCGTTCGATAACGGAGCCGTGCCTTTGCTTCTGATCCGCGGAAGATTGTACGAACTTGTCGGAAGTGTGAAATTAGTAGATTATATCTTTTCGCGACATTGGAAGAAGTTTGGACTTCTTCAGAGCGAAAAGAAGACGAGGAAAAAAATTAATAGACGACGCGGTACGACTGGCTTCCGAAATACGACTTATCTCGTATCTTATTCGAATAAGCACTCTTACAGATAATACCTTCGAAGTCTAAAAAATTAGCCCAATTAAAATCTGTATAATATAAAAGTAGAAAAATACAGAAAATATGCAAATCCTGATTTGATGGTTAGAAAGAGAAGAAATAAATGCACGACAAGAGAGAACAACAAGCAGAACCTGTCCATGAGAATTAAACGATACTCATGCTCCTGATCGAAGCCAGCGACTTCGGTGGGAGGCAGCGAAGCTAATGCCAAAATCTCTGGACCGTCGAGAAAAAAAAAGAGGGGGCTCGAATTGTTCGATGAAGGTACAAGGCCGTCTGCGAGAGGGTAGAAGAAAAAGAAAAGCTGCAAGGGAGAAAGAGAACGCAGAAGAAGCCACTACGGGTAACCCTCCTACTTGAAACACGGCCAATAAAATGATCCCAGCGGGACCAGTTGGCAACCGCNCAGCGTACAATTAAGGGGGTTGATTGATGTTAATTCAAAGGGTAATTAAGAATGTTGCGCATAAAAATCCGGTAATTTATGGTCATTGGGGATAATTATATGTTGACCAGCTTGTAATTGCAAGCGCTTCGTGGCCTACAACACCGCGTATAAGCGGCCGGGAATTGCGGGTAGCTCCTTCCTTCGAACTGGCCGCCACTCTCTGCGTATATGTACGTTTAGGGAACGCGTCTACGGTGAATTGGCTTCTTCCCTGGCCACGTGTGTGTAGGTGGCCGGTTTGGATATACGGTCTCAGATCGCAGCTTATTATAGGGGCTAGTAGATAAGGTGGGTTTAGAAACAACCGTGCGCCTCTGGCCAGCAGCTAGCTTCTCTACATACTCGTGGCTACTTTCTGTCTTCCTCTTATTTGTATATGTTATACGTGTCTCTATCTCTCCGTTTCACTTCGGGGTCCGTGGCTTCGGGCGTTGCACGGAGGTGAGCGTAAACCGCCCAAAATCTGGCCCTCGATTTATGACAGCGATTCGCGCGTAGACCGCGCGCTTTTAGAATTTTAGGCTCGGTCTAATTCGCCGCGAAAACGCGCTCCGCTTCCGAGCCACGGCGAACGCTCTTGCAACGATCGCTATAAATAACCGCGAATAATCGCCATATGGCCGAACATGCCGCGAAATACTCGGCTTCTTCGCAGACGATCGCTCGTGGGACTTTGATTTGCCGATTGGTACGTTGCGTTCGATAACGGAGCCGTGCCTTTGCTTCTGATCCGCGGAAGATTGTACGAACTTGTCGGAAGTGTGAAATTAGTAGATTATATCTTTTCGCGACATTGGAAGAAGTTTGGACTTCTTCAGAGCGAAAAGAAGACGAGGAAAAAAATTAATAGACGACGCGGTACGACTGGCTTCCGAAATACGACTTATCTCGTATCTTATTCGAATAAGCACTCTTACAGATAATACCTTCGAAGTCTAAAAAATTAGCCCAATTAAAATCTGTATAATATAAAAGTAGAAAAATACAGAAAATATGCAAATCCTGATTTGATGGTTAGAAAGAGAAGAAATAAATGCACGACAAGAGAGAACAACAAGCAGAACCTGTCCATGAGAATTAAACGATACTCATGCTCCTGATCGAAGCCAGCGACTTCGATGGGAGGCAGCGAAGCTAATGCCAAAGTCTCTGGACCGTCGAGAAAAAAAAAGAGGGGGCTCGAATTGTTCGATGAAGGTACAAGGCCGTCTGCGAGAGGGTAGAAGAAAAAGAAAAGCTGCAAGGGAGAAAGAGAACGCAGAAGAAGCCACTACGGGTAACCCTCCTACTTGAAACACGGCCAATAAAATGATCCCAGCGGGACCAGTTGGCAACCGCCCATCGCGACATTGTCCTTGCCGGCTCCTTTTCTTTTTTTTTTTTTTCACGATCCCGTAATCAATCGACCGGTCTAATGGCAACGCATAATCGCAGCTTTGTGATGCCTGGCTGTGCTCGTAATGCTAAAGAGACCAGGGCAAAAAGGAAGCTTGAACGCGTTTCCCTGCGTATGAAATGATTCGGTGGGACCGAGGGTGACAATGGCTATTGCGAAATTCGCCCGAGTTTCTTTTTGTTTCTGCGTCTTCGATATGAACGATAGCATCCCCCCTTTTAAACTAAAACAACGGACTAAAAAATATTGTACTAGAAAAAAAATATTCTTTCTTTATCAATTTACCCTTCAATTTTTTCCGCTTAGAAAAAAATTCTTCACCGTTTGAGATTTTTACATGACCGGATAAATCTTATTTATTATTTATTATATATTATTATTTCTCTGTATCTTGAAAACTTAAAACCAGAAGATCCAACATTTTCGACGCACACGAATCGTTTAATAAATCCGATTTTGAAATGTACATTTTCGCCAAAGGGCAAAAATGTGCCAAACACCCACGCCTTTCCAAAAAGTCACCCCTTCCTACATACCGCTCAACAAACAGAAACTTCCAAGACTCGGAACCTCCAACTTCACACAGCCGTGCCCTAAAGTTCAACCTTTTCATTCCTTTCACCGACTCTGCTCGTTTAACCCCTCGATCCCTCGATTGCCCTCTCGGTAGCCTCAAAGCCGCGCCCGATGCCCCACCGTGATGAAAGGATCTGTTCCTTATATCATCATCGCACGCGTTCACCGAATAGTCGCGAAACCCGGCTCGAGCAGGGTGTTCGATTGAACGTCGTCGCATATCGTCGAATCGTGTTCCTCCCTCTGGGCTCTCGGTTGGTATCGAGTGATTCGAATTAATCTTTTACGCGCATACGTAGGTAAGCGCGCCGGCTAAGTGCCGGCCGAGGTAATGGTCGTTTCGTGCGATACCATTCCGTCAGAAATCCGAGGGGCTTTGTCCCGAGTCACGAAACGCAAGGATTAAACTGAACATCGGTCCGTTAATGCGACTGTACGAATACCTCAACAAGGATACACGCCGCACACGGACGAGTGTGCGTGAACGCAACGTACCTTCGATCGCACGATTCTCCATAAATCGACGATCCAAGGGGATCGAAATCGACGTCCGAGCGCGTCAAGATGTAGGATTTCGGGAAACCTGGTTGGCACGATACTTGGACGTTTGGTGATTGTCTTCTGTGTGTACGTGCGTGTTTGGAACGGGACTGAAATTTTGAATGATGATTTGGAGGCTGACGAAGGTAGGACTGGAGGTTGATGGATGATTCGGATTGGATTTGGTTGTTTCGAACATTTTGAAGTTTGGTTGATTGGAATGTTACGCGTTTTGATAACATAGCAATTGGTATAAAAGTAAATTGAAACTTTAGTTTTTAAACGAAGTTCAACCGAATACAGTTTAGAATTTACCTTTTTTCTTTTCTTTTAAATTCGGTCAGTTTGCTTCAAATATATTTTAAAATATTCAAAATCACTAAGAAGCATGGAAAAAAATATACTTGTGGAGAGGTCTTTAATCTGCCAAATGATTTTACCTCAACCATGCCCGGAAATAAACCTTCCGTTGCTACTTTGAGCATCGACGCTCACTTTCATTCGGCAAATCATTCCAATTTTCGAAACCACGAAGGAACCGCGAGCAGCGAGCAAAAGACAGGGCGTTTCCGAGCGATCCGGCGGTGGTTTAAGCGAAAATAATCCAAAGCGAAGGGGCGACTAGCGAGGTGGCATAATGTGGCGTCAAATTTTGGCACAGAGAACGGAAAATATGATACGATGCGCGGTTATACGTAGGCGCTCAGAGCAGAGGCCATCCAGAGAAGGCGCAGGAAGAATATTTCATGTTTTACGGCGCCAGCGTCGTTGGGGCTGCGCCGGACAAAAAAAGTGTCAGCCCGCCGGCTAAATCAGAGCGTGAGTGCATTAAACTCCGAATTACCACAAATAGAACTTTAACCGCACATGCCCATTATAATGGTACCCCCTGCTGAAGATGTATTTACGTACTAAACCGCCTTCGCGGCTCATGCTGAGTCGTTGGAATTAACATCTGGCCCAAAGACGAGCTGCTCGGTTCATTGGACCCTTTTTTCGCCCGACTTCAACGAGATTAACCGTCGTACTCGATGAGTATTCACGCTTGACGCTCGATCGAGCCGGAAAATAGCAAAATTCGATGCACAAAGTACCCTTCCCCTCGTTCGACTATGAAAAACTTATAACGAGATGTGTCTTTAGAAATACAGTTGCTTCAATTTTTTTTCTCTTCTCTTTATACATATAGGATGATGTTAATTTATTGCCAAAAATTTTAGCAAGAAAAAAAAATGAAACGTCCGCAATATCTGCGCACTGCTTTCGCTAATACCGAAATAATAATTCGATTAATAATTTATTCAAACTCTACGTAACAAAATTGTATTACGGGTGAAAATAGAATCGCGAGAAAATGTTTGGCGAAACTGAGAAGCAGAATGCAAGAACTAAACACCCTAGGGGCCCAGAAACATAAATCAAGCATAAGCTCGTCTCGCGAAGAGAGACAGGGGAAAGGGTAGCGTAAAATATGAACGGAACAACGGTCCATTCTTCGAAGAATTCAAATTCTTTCGGTGGCCCTTTCGAGTTGGCAGCGAGCGCGAGAAGAAGTCCTCAATAGGGCGATGAGGCACGGAAATCTCGGGAGTGCTTTTACACGCAAATTAGGTCTATTAGGAGCATCGAGCGTACAAAAACACTCGTGCCGTGGCATCACTCTGTCCCTCGGCGCGTAAGCTTGCCCGCCCCGTTACGCACGTGCGTGCTTCTTTATGAATTATTAGAATTAATGACACCGCACGCATCGCCTCGCGCTATGGGGCGTCACGTCGTCCAATTGCTTGCACGGGGATTTGGCTTCAAAGAGAAAAAGAGAGTTCGAACTGTAAAAAGGGTTTGTCGCTTCTTATCTGTCCCCTCCATTTCGATTTTACTATTCAAAGAACCACTTGTGTAAAACGTGCTTGTTCTGCTTGCACGTTATCGGGTACAAAGCAGTGGGCTATTTAAACTGTTTACCAAGGGTTGGAAAGCAGTTTGGAAAAGTAGAATCGACGGTAAAGGGAACCGTGATTATTCGGGGCGGTTTCCGAATTTTGAAATAGGATAAGAAATTTTATTCGATCTATTTTTTACATTTCTATCGTTTCGAGTTTTAAGGAATTTTATTGAAACAATTTGATCGTTGAAGGAAGAATAAAGGATGAAATCAGAAATACAATAGATATAGAAATGTAAAATATGCAAAGAACATTGGATCATTTGATTATTATCGTAATTAAATTCTGTATCTTTTCTTGCACGAAGGAATCATCAAACTAAATTAACTCTCTAGCTGTACTAAAACGAACCTAATAATAAATTTTGCATTACTAAAAAGTTAACTCCAAGCTCCTATTACCATCATTCTCCATTCTCAGATAATTAATAGATATCTATCAAAATAACTTCCAAGCAATTAAAAACTTAAGAAACCGTCCGAAGTAGTTCCGAACAAAAAGACCGATCGAATCGTTACATAAATAAAGAGAATCAGTTTCTAATGGAGGAAAATTACTTAATCGAATCTAAGGAGAACGATGTATCGGCGATTAATACGCGATATCGTGTTCGAGCACGAAACGGTGGGAAACACTCGATTCACATTTGACGCTCGAAGACGGCGGCGTAACTTGCTTAGCGGCGGTGATTCGTGAGTCGATAATCGATGGAGGGCGCCGGATGGAAAATAGAGAAGCAAGGCTACAAAGCGAGCTGGAAGTGGGTAAGTTGTCGAGCGAAATGTTATCGCGCGCCGGATCGTCGGCAGGGGTTGAATCGGCTAAAAGGGAGCTGAATGGGGCTGCAAACGGGGGTTGACGAGCCGAGGGAAAAGGAGAACAGAGACAGAGGATAAACGTGGAGGAACGAGGAGAAATGTGCAAGGATTTAAGAAGGGGAAAGCATCGATTACTTTTCTTGACCTGGACAATATCCGCGTTCCCTCTATTACTCACCGACCGCGCGTTTATTCATGCTTTCACGATACCTTTTGTTTCCGAAAAGCGAAACTTTTTTACTTAAGCATCCATTTCTTTTCTTCACTTTTTTTCTTTTTTACTTTTCTCAAATATTATTTTAAATATTATGTTTAAAAAGTATGTTGCACTCGTACGGACAAAAAGATGCTTTTTTGTCTCAATATTTTCAACGCTAAAAAGGTACATAATTCATTTTCTTTATTTTTATTCACATCGTGCGACAAAAGATCATTTGAAAACGAGTCTTTCATATACTGAAATTAAGTTCAATATTTTTTTCCAATAGCTATATTCTTTAATTATATTCCTACATAAAAATTTTTCTATCCCGAATGCACGCGTAAACTAACAAAGTTTCCCAGATCCCAACAACTACGTATCCTTTTCCTAACATCCCCCAAAATTGCTCCAAGAAAAACAACTCCCAGCTCCGCATTTTCAATTTTCCACAACGCGGCGATATAAATACAAAAAGAATCCCACGACAGATAAGAAAAGCCACAGTTTTCTTTCCCAGTAGCGCCAGAACGACTGTCCCAACGATATCGCGAGTCGAGTGCTTACTTTAGGATTTTCCGCCTTCGACTCTCCATCAACCGCCACTTTCCTCTTCTTTCCTCCACCCGTTTTCCTCGTCGAGCAAAGCGGCTGTCCTCTCTTTCCCCCGTTCTCTCTCTTTTCCGACCACCCTCCGACCCTCTTTCTTCCAGCGACTCGCCATGGTCCCGAGGCGGCAAGCAAAGAACTCTCCTTACCCTCCGGTTGCTCGCACTGATTTTCTACCCTCGACACCCTTCCCATCCGGCAAGCCACACCGCACCCCCTTCGTTCAACTCCTCCTCGCTCCTATCCACCCTCAACCCCCGCGGCGTCACTCGTAGTCACGCGGCCAACACGTGCTCCTGTTTACCTCTCCAATCACATGGTCCGGGAGCAGTGTGGCACGGTGGCCAGCGTGGTTCACTGACGGTGTCATTTCATCGAAAATATCTGGCGCGCGCGTATGCGCGCTGGTTAATTGGATTCATGACGAGTGCATGCGTGTTCGACACGCACTTCGCCGCGCGTACGCGCGACCACCGACTGGGATCATTCCGCCGATGATTTCGATGGGGCCGCGGTTCACCGGCCGCTTTTTCACCCGTCGAGGGTAGTTGTCAGCCGGTGCGGTGGGGCAGTCATTGAATTGGTGTAATGAAGAGATTGTGGCGCGTGGAGTTTCGATAGTGGAGATTCGGAATTTCGCGATGATATTTCGAGTGATACTCTTTTTTGTTTTTTATTTTAGTTTTTTGTGTTTTTCATGTTTTTCACGTTGGAACTGGGTACTTGATTTTTTTTAAACAGTGATTTTGTTGATGATTCACCGAGGTGTGGAAAGACGGGAAATTTTTGGTGGAAGGTTCTGGTAGTTTAAGCGCTATTAATTTTATTGTCACGTTTTTTAATCGTTTCTATAGTGTTTTTAATTCTGCTTTTCGAGGTGGTGAATCGGGAAAAATAAATTTCAAGTATCAAACAAATGGTATGGAATTTTTTACTCGAACCGTAAAATTCAAATACTCTGTTTTTTAAGGTCTCTGCTTAAAAAGAATGTATCGTGGTAATAAATATTTGGAGACAAGCTTAAACCGTGCAACATGCTAAGCACAGTTTTATGTTTAAAATTACTCAATACTATAATTAAAATATCTAGCAGAATTATTGCAAAAAAACAAGAGATTTTTCTTAACGATAACTTATTTTACAGCGAATTTATCGTATAGAACATAATTGAAATATCGTTTTTACAACAATCTTCGGTATCCTTAAATAGATCAGACGTTTTTCCACAGATCTTGGAACGAATAAATTATACTCAATATATTTTCATAGAAATGACAGCGATCAATTACACGACCATGGTATATTATCAAAGAAGAAATTGCTATTTTTCGCTTTCAACTTGATCGATTTGAGAACGTCTCGTGAAACGGCGAAGGTTAAGAAAGCATACCTACTCGATTCTTCAATTAGCATTTTCAGGTCACACTGGCCGCAGACACGTACACGATCGCGCATAATTATCACCCTAATTATTGGAACGCAGCTAAGTAGCCGCGGGGAATTATCACCAGCTTCGGGCGAACCGCGCGGAACCCGGTGCCGGTTTCAATCTCTTGCTAGCAACATTCCCGCGTGGCCAGGCCCCCGAGTAACTTTCTTAATTACAGAGATTAACTTCATGCTATCGGGGCAACGATTATCGCTCGCGAGCTTCGCAATTGCTTGGCCAGATATAAATACACAGCTGGATCGACCGAACCGAATTTTGATGGAAACGTATCCCTTTTTCTCAACTATTACTAATCGCTACAATTACATCCTCCTGCGTTAAATATATTGAAAAGAAATTTTATCTTCCATCTTTCAGATACCTCATCTATAAAATCGTACATTTTTCTGTGCCAGAAAATTCCTGATATCCTCTTTTCATTTGGAATATGAATGGTATAAAAAAGCTTCTCATATATCTTAAAACGATATCCATTGATTCAACGTGAAACTTTTACGCGTCTAATCTATATTCAGCGATAAAAGCTGTGCCCCGATCCAAGAGGAGGAGAATCGATTCTCGAACAAATTCATCGGAACGTCAGGTCGTATTTAGACGACCCACCTAATTACCAAGATTAACTCTTCCCTTCTAATATGAATGAATAAAAGTTGCGATTGAAGCTCACCTGAGATGACCTGTGACTGGTATACGTGGGACGTCGTCCTGACGTAGGTTCTGCCGACTGCTTGCTTTATTTATTCAGCACGATGCCACCTGCTCGATCGAACCGAAATCTCTTCGTGCTTCCCCAGTCTGACCAATTATATCGTCTTTCGAAACTTTCTTCGACTTCACACAACGATTCGACCGCGGTTTTTTTTTCCTTTTATTATTTCTTTTTGTTTGTTTTTTTTTCCGAGCACCTTTGTCCTCTTTCTTTCTTCTTCACGATCCTCCGGTAATTTTCCAACGATCAGCGACGACAGGCAACAGTCCGGATGGCGACGGTGGTCCGACGTCGACGGACAAACGATTCACAAATACATCGACCGCCGGTGACATCAGCCTACTTAATTACGCCGGGTAATTGTGAGTAATTAGGAGCGATTAAGAAGCAAACAGTTAATTGCTCGCAGCTCGATAATACGTCGCTCGATTCCTCGATCGGTCTTGCCACCCGGAAGGAACGCTAGTCTAGTGAACCACCTTTTATAAACCTACGCGGAACTTGGTTGAAACTCACTGAAACGATCAAAATTCTCGCCGATTGCAGCGATCGTAACGACTTCTCAGGTTCTAACGTTCGTCTCGTCTCGATGTTGGTTCACCTTCGAGATAACATATACGAATGAGCACGAGACGCAGACACGAGCGTTCCTTTAATGTGATTTTAATTATTCTATTTGTCAGCGATGTGCGCGTCGACCGTGCTTATCGTGCGCAATTCCACGACGAAGAACAGAACGACGGTCACGTGCGTGTCGTAATTACCCGCGGCGATAATTAGGAGTTTATTAGTGTCCGAGTCCTTGTATCGTCTCTTATTACTGCATCGCCAGGCGNTTTTTTTTCCTTTTATTATTTCTTTTTGTTTGTTTTTTTTTCCGAGCACCTTTGTCCTCTTTCTTTCTTCTTCACGATCCTCCGGTAATTTTCCAACGATCAGCGACGACAGGCAACAGTCCGGATGGCGACGGTGGTCCGACGTCGACGGACAAACGATTCACAAATACATCGACCGCCGGTGACATCAGCCTACTTAATTACGCCGGGTAATTGTGAGTAATTAGGAGCGATTAAGAAGCAAACAGTTAATTGCTCGCGGCTCGATAATACGTCGCTCGATTCCTCGATCGGTCTTGCCACCCGGAAGGAACGCTACTCTAGTGAACCACCTTTTATAAACCTACGCGGAACTTGGTTGAAACTCACTGAAACGATCAAAATTCTCGCCGATTGCAGCGATCGTAACGACTTCTCAGGTTCTAACGTTCGTCTCGTCTCGATGTTGGTTCACCTTCGAGATAACATATACGAATGAGCACGAGACGCAGACACGAGCGTTCCTTTAATGTGATTTTAATTATTCTATTTGTCAGCGATGTGCGCGTCGACCGTGCTTATCGTGCGCAATTCCACGACGAAGAACAGAACGACGGTCACGTGCGTGTCGTAATTACCCGCGGCGATAATTAGGAGTTTATTAGTGTCCGAGTCCTTGTATCGTCTCTTATTACTGCATCGCCAGGCGACACTGAGTCGTTAGAAACGGAATGATACGCGCACCTCCCTGAACGTACACACACTCGGTTCTGCACGTTGATCAATCTTTCGTTGAATGTCTACGTTTATTGCCGTGCAATTAACTCGGCCACCACCTGTCCCTAGCACCTGCCACGTTTAGTGCCTCCCGCACGTGGCCCTCGTGATAATATATTTTCGACAGTCTTCGCGTGTACACGTGAAGCCTGGCCCTGCGTAATTCACCACAGAGACAACTGTGTCGAAAAGAACTCTCGTTTGTAACGTCTTTCGGATCAGTGTTCCTCGAATCAGCCAGTCTAACGAAAACACGGTCGTATTATCGATCACGACGAGGCGCAGTAGATTGTGCACGCAGAGATCAGACGACTGGTAGGGCGCGCAGTTATTCCACTTACAGACACGTCACCATTTTTCGACGGCTCACCGCAACCGTATAGTCTCCGCGAACAGTCAAGAATTATGGTATGTCTATACGTGCTCCTTTGGTGCGTCCACGTGCCGACTGAACGGGTCGGCGCACGCACCTCTACGCTCTGATTCCCTGATCACTCTCGAACTCACACACTCGCTGATCACCGACGTATCACAAACTTCCTCCACTTCTCTGTGTCTTTATGCTTCATGTCCCATCACCTGGACGAGGGATCCTCTTCGTTCCTCTGTATCCTTTCGACGATAGAATTCGTTGGAATCCTTGGTTGTACAGCTTCGATTAGATTCGACGCACCCTTCGGTGAACACTAGGGGTGGTGATCCAAGACGAAGGTCGATCGATACGGAATATACAGGATCGGTGTTACAGGATCACGGTGTCGGATCCCTCGGTCCTCGTGTAGCTGGCAGCGTGGTGTGCACGTTGCGCGGTCGAAGCTCGGCGCGAAAACTTGGACCTGAATCCAGACGGTCCGCAGTCTGGCTGCGTAGTGGCCCCGCTGTTGAACCGAGGGAAGGCAACCCGCCGTGGCTTCTCTCCCGCCTAGCTGCCAGCCAATGCTCGTTTCAACTGGAAGGGGTAACGTAGGCGGTTCTGTAGGCGGTCCCGATGCGCGGAGGTGGTCCGCGAGTTACTCGCGAGATCCCGTTGTTATGATTGTTATGAGTGTCCGAGCTGCCTCCAGCGAGCTGCTTTGGGGGTGGAACGCGGCGCGCGAGAGGGACCCGCGCGTCTGTCCCCCTTTTTCCATCCTGGCCCTCTCTCCCTTGCTCTGTAATATAACCACCACGAGCTCGAACGAGCTCGTAACCGTGATGCAAATCAGCCCGACGGGGCTGAAGAGTACTTCGCCGGGGATGCCCGGGAGGAGCGATTGCCGCCAAGGACCGATCTCGCGGCACCCACCGGTCTTCCTTGCGGAAGGGACACCGGTTGACACCGGCCCCTAACGATGTGATTTTAAGGGCTGATCTTGTAGATCGGGAACATCTTCTGAAGGGTTTTGTTCAGTGGGGGTGAAGAATAGGTAAGTAAAGGGTTGGAAATTCCTAGTGGCGCTGAATTGTTCTCCGGAAGGGATCTGATTTTTCTTGTCCATTCCGAAGGGGTAGTTTTTTTTTTTTTTTTTTTGGTAGTGGTAAGTCGGTGGTGTTAAGAACATAGAATGATGGAGAGAAGGGGGTCAATTTGGAGTCGGCATGGACTTCTAAGTTTGAAGTATCTGTGATAGGTACGTATGAATTTTTTTTTTTTTTACTGTTATAAATGTGTAATGAACGGTGACTCGAATTAATTATAAAAATTTCTGGGATTTTTTTTATACGACAGATCTACGAAAACCCACCCCTATGTTTCTTGAAAACGTTGTCCCCGAATTATGAACGTAATATTTATGTTCCTTAAGTATCTATCCTATCAATTGCAAGTCACAAATGCACTCCAATTACATGTACGTTCAGCCGGCCCCGTAGGCCTCGGCGGTCATTAATTTTGATAAATCGTCCTACACAGAAGTCGAGGTTCGTCGACGTTGATCCACTGTCTCATTTATCTTTAGGGGCGCGATGAACCCCGTGGTTGGTAATTGCAACGCTACCAACCGATAGCGCGCCATTTTCGTTTCGTTATGTCCCCCGATCGGAACAACGACCATGTTTCCGGCATGGAACGTTACTTTAAGCGACGTGCAAGACGAATGGAAGAGTTTGGAGTCGTTAAGGGCGAGGTGACAGGTGCATACGTCGTCGTGAAATTACACACTTTAGGATACTTTACACGCGACCGGTGTACTATCGGCAAAGTCGTTACTTTCGTTATACTTTTTCAAATAATCGGAAATTTGATGTACAGATGGAAGTCAGGAATATGCAGTTTTTATAGCGAACCATCGGAAAAAAAGTAGGGTACGAAACTGTTCCTCTTTATCATGAAACATCGACGAATGGAGATCGAGACAAGTTAGGAAGAAATATGTCCCCGTTATACATATTAAAATGCGTCAATCTGGCCGACGAATCTAAAGCATTACGCTTTCCATAGGATGTAAATCTTTCGAAATTTTTTGTCCACCGGACTGCACCGAGCGGCCTCGTCGGTTGAATATATTACGGATGGTTTTTGCATCTTATCTTTGACTCAGCACATGCTTCGCATACTTACAAGTTAATTATATCCGCCGTCTGTACCGCAGATTTGGCTCTGTGACGATTAGCTTGATGTTTAGTAAAAATTGTTACATTTTCTTCGTTCCGCGATAAAAACATTTATCATTTTATCAGATCGACCAGCTTTGCACGATCCTCTTCGATTCATCTGCGCGTGAAAATATTCGCAAATGGTGAATTTCGTATAAATATAACTGCCTTGTTTCGTTACGGCGCAGCCAGCCTTTATTAAGTCCAAATTTTACCCCTTTTGAACGACGAGCTACCCTCGTCGGCGCCACTATTACTGTCCGCACCCTCGGTGTTTTAATGTTCTCCCCTCAATTTCTCCAACATCGACCTCGACAATATTCTGTCGTGATTCGACCCTTAGAGGCGCGTCCTCCAGCTACAAATACATTTCGGCTCGACTGAAACATCGCCCGAAGACGGCACGCTTCTTCGAGTTCGCTACTCCCGCAACCTACCGCCGTGTTCGTCACGCTAGCTGACAGTAAATTATTGTACTTCTTTACGGGCTGCCATACGCCCACCCTGACACCGCTATCGATCGTGGAATCGCTGATTAGGTCTCGCAATTCTTGACGAGAACGTTTCGATCCGACCATCCAAATTATGCGAACAAAATAAACGAATAATCATTTTTGTATCCTCTAATGTAATTGACAAACTTGTTCACAATGTCCGAACAATAATATACTCGCGATCCTAGAGGGATTAAATATTTTTTCAACCCAGATAAATTCTACGTTCTTCGCGTTTAATCGCCACTGACGATACTTCACATTCTTCTTCTCCATTCACCCCAATCAATTTATATTTACACGTATCCAAAAAAAAAAAATTCTACCACCCACCATACAAACTCCCTAAACTGCAATAAAAAATAGTCCACGCAACAATCCAAGCCCTCTAAGAGTCAACGATCTAATATCTCCCAAGAAACTCAACCTTCCACCTGTTCCTCGAACCCTCGAACCGGGACGACATTGACGAAAGTACGTGCGGATCTTTTCCACGAAATATACGAGGAAATGAATGAATCCGCTCGTCCTTCTTCCTCCCGAAGGTCCACGTGCTTTCCACATATAACTCGCCCCCGTGGAGGCAGGAGGTGTAGCCAGCTGGTGGTTGAAGTTGTAGGAGTCGGCAGGATGTGGGTCTCTACTCTCTCTCCGGGTATTCCTTCCATCCCTCTTGCACCATCGTCTCCTCGTCGCTCGGCCACTTCGGCACGTCCTTCTTCAACCGATAGCCACCCTCTTCGTTCCACTTTCGCCTTTCAGTCGTTCGCTCGGCTTCCCTCGCCCTCTCTCGCTCTTCTTGCCGCACATGCCGACTCACCCTCTGTGAGAACGGGGGTGCTCCGTCTTTCTCCCCCGTCCCACCGGATCGATTAAAACTACAAAGTGTTGCCTCTCCATCCGTTGGTACGCTCATTCGTGGTCGACTACATTGCTTCGGCACTCTCCTGGCGGCACTGGGTTACCAACTCTTTCCCTACTCCCTCTGGTCCTCTCTCTTTCTCTTTTTCCTCCTTTCATCTTGCTCCATCTAGTCGCCTTCCTGCTACCTGCTACCTTCCAACGTGTTTTCTTTTTGTCGTCCCTTTTTTTCTCTCGCTCCCTCTTCTTCCATCTTTTTCTCTCTTCCACCCTCTTCAATCCTCATCTTTCCTTTTTTCGTCCTTTTATCGGCAGGATCTCCGTATTCATGGGCGTCCGCTCCGCTTCCTGATAATCTCCGCGTAAAACTTCTCCGTCCCGACGGGATTGCCTTCGCCCGCGCCCACGGGACCTTCTCTCTATTTTCACTGTGGCGTGCCGCCGCCGATCGGACGTTACCTTTCGCCTCTGGATTCTCCTCTTCCAGCCGAACGGATGCTAATGATCTTACCCGTGACTTCGTCGCCCCCGATTCCTTTCACGCTTTCCGTCTTTCCTTGTACAACGGCAATTGTGAAGTTATCGGATGCTTCGCACGATACGAACGTTTAACGGGTTATTTTATACAGGACGAGTATCGGATATGACTGCCTAAGCCTGGAGCTTGATTTTTCAGTACCTGTATTTCGGTGGATTATGGCGGAATTTCTGAGGCTTTTTCAGATTAAACTGAACGGGGATATTTTGCTGGTATAGCGCGCGAACATAATTTAGTTCGACGCGTTGACAATTAAATGAATTATACATATATATATAAACGTTTGTAAAAAGATTAAAACAAAAAAAATTAGTACAGTCTCAACGATGGGTTATTTCCAAAAAATATTATCTCATTGCAATTCTTTCGCGCATAACGCTCGTTCAACGCATACAACCCCTCGTCATCAATTCCCGATTTAAATCACCCCCCCAGTCTCGCCATAAAATCAACTTTCGTTTTGATCGTTCAAAGTAACAACCGATAAACTTGACCAAGCATCGAGAGCTTCCTTAAATCCCGAAGAACCCTTACGGCTGGTCCGTTCGCTCGCGCCTCAATCACTCAATCCCGCAAGCAACATAGTTCCAAAGGAGGAGGTCTTTTAATCCCGGAGAGCCGGAGCGGCCACCTTTTCTCGCGCTGGTAGTCAGCCGCGGAAGATTAGTGGTATTGGGTGAAAGGCTGGAGAGTGGCGAGGCGCGATTATATCCTCGGGCCCCTCATGGACCCCTTCTCTCCCGCGGGCCACGGTTTGGCCCGTTTTAAGTCGCAGTCTACGCACGGCTAATAACAGAGCCAGCGAAAGCCAAGCAGTCTTTACGAGCATCTTCCCAGAAGTATAAACCCCGGGCTGAAGATGCGTAGCGGTCGTTTCGTGGCCAGAATCCTGGAGGTGTATCGGCATCCCCGCGATTCTTAGAGGCTAATTAATACGGCAGAGCGTGGCGATCGACAATGTTGCGTGATCTCCATAGGGGAAACGGGTCGATCGGTGCATGTTCGATGAAAGGCGAGAAAACAATGAGGTGAACGAACGCCAGGGGAAGAATAGAAGGCAGAAGGAAAAAAAGGTGGAACATAAAGGGATTCACTCGGGTCGAGATAATCACCTAATGGAGGTGAATCGAAAGGGGTACGAGGAACATCATTCTTGAAACCTTGTTCCTTTTCGTGTAGGTTGCACGTCGAAAGACATATGGGAGTAACGGCGATTGGGAATAGAAGCAATAAATGAAACTCGCACCTTTTTTCCATGGTCGCGTGATCGGTGGTACGCCGAAAATTCGCGTCTTATGGGGGCAATTCAAAGTCGGGCCCGAGAACAAGGGGAAGTGAGAGCAGGTGGCTGATGAAGATAATATCGCGAGGATGCGCGTTGTCGTGTTCGGTCGGGGATACTCGGGAAACAAAGTAATCTAAGGGAGGATCTCTTTGTGGCAATCTCCCATTGATCGATAATTTCTCGGATCATTGTTGCCGTAATAACCGCTTCCCGATATATACTCGCCACCCGGGCCAGATCGAGGCTAAAGGGACTTTCCTCTTTTTATATTTCGCCGGAAGAGCTTACACAATGTGACCGTTTTGCGGGATGCCTTGACGAGGGAAAAAAGGCCTACATTTTGGCGCAGGTTCTCGTTCCTTTTTAACGTTTTAGAAACCTTCTTCTTTGTTATTGTTTCTCTCGTTCCGAGAAAATTGTTTCCGAATTTTTTGTAATTGTTTCACCGAAAAGGGTGAAATTCCCGAGGGTTAAGAACCTTTTCTTTGCGATATTTTAAAAAGGGGATAACAATTTTGTATAATAATATATGGTAGTTAGATTCTTACAAAATGTGATGTATCAAATATGGAATTATTACTGGAACAGTGCTAAAGTAAAAATTACTGTTATTACAAAACTTGATTGAATTAAAAAAAAAGAGTCGAAGAGATGTTAGATCCAGTTTGCATAAATTTACGCAACAACCAATAAAGAAAACAGAGTCTCGGAACCTGCACAAATCACTCCTATCGTCCGGTTCGTTGCTACATTCCCGTGAAAATGTAACAAAACCACGATCTCCGCGACAGTAACCGTCCCCCTTCTCGCCTTTTATGACTGAGTAATATACCGTCTTGTCTTATGTCGTTGTTTATTGCACAATTTATGCGCCGATAATAAAACAGATCTTGTCCCTTCCAGCGTTTAGATTCGTTAGCGACGCTTTGCCTACCTTCCCCGCAGCCGCGTGTTGCTTTACTTATACTGTATTTAAATGAAACCGCTGCTTCTTGCATCCACCGTAATTAACAATTATCGTCGTCAGCTAGCCCAGAGATTTACGATTCCCCCGACACGAATATATTGCCGGCGTCACAATGTTTCATCCGGTTCAAGCGAAGCGCCGAAAATAAGTTTACAATTTACACGTTCCAAACGGAACACATCGTAGGCAGTTTCACGTGGATACAGTACGTATGAACGTGACGCTCGGCCGTCGTGAAACAAACGAACTTGATATTTCACCCGCATCTTCGTGTACCCGTAAAGATTACGTTCGCTACGTTCCCGCCGTGATCCGGTAACGAGAAACACTTCGCTCCTGTTTGAATGGATTCCAAACGACTCCCTTGTCTTTGTGCTTAAAGAACACCGGTCGGGCTGCTCGATGAATAATTCCTCCTATCGACTTCTTCTTCTTCTTCTTCTTCTTCTTCTTCTTCTTAATTTCTTTATAAAGGAACGAGGAAGCGAGCGAGATTTTAAGGGTGAAACGTAGAAAAGCGGAGGCACCAGGTTAATTGCGAGAAGAGGTTCGAGTGTTTTCAAGGCGAAGGATTTTTGCAAATTTTTATAGAAGTAACTTGGAACAGAAGAACGATGAATTGCACTTTTAAGAGTGCAAAAATGTTACAAGTGAAAATGTAGAAAATTCAGATATTTTTGAAAACCTTCTACTAACAAAATGATGGATTAAAAAAGTTGGACGAGACTGATAACGAAAAAACGTTCAAATCCCCGTTTCTACGATCACAATGATATAAATAAAGCAAAATGGAGTCATCGAAGAAATCGTAAAAGAATACCAAGAAAATCTTGAGAAATTTACAAAATCAAGAAGCTACGGAGCAATATCTCAAAACAGAATCGAAGCTTCTAATCATTCCAAAGTCCCGCGCTACCAATATCGCCGACAGAACAAACGATCCCGACGTTCGGAGTTCGATGTTTTAAACAGGTGTCAATTATTACCAACCGTAATGCACTTACTCCGTGTGATTCTATCCGGCGGTGGAGTTGATTTTGTCCACGCTACGAATGCTTTAACCGCCTTTTTGCGGTCGTTTCCAGTCGTTTCTAGTCGTTTTCTCACGGAATCTCGCGGTGTCCGGGAATGGAAAGCCTGGCAGCGTGCAGTCACGAATGTATCGGTCAATAGTTGCCAGTCGACCGAAGACGAGTCAGGCTGCGCCTTCACACCATTTCCGGACAATATTTAGCCGAGCTTCCCTGCCCGGTAGCTTCGATCATTAAACGTGCGTATATAGCCTCATAATATTGCAATCCGTGGCCATAATTTACGTCGTTTTATAGTTCAAACTGCAACCTACGTAGGCAGCGCCGCTCAAGCCTTTAGAACGTGCTATTCGCGTTCAAGTTGTACTGGGTGATCATAAAGTTCGCCGACTGTTTCCCTCCGGTGCTAGGCCGGCCTCGACCCCACCGTGGCAACACTTCCACACACTGGTTCCATTTCGGGGGATGGGAGGATGTAATATTGATGCTTGGGTAACTCTCCGTGATTGCGTTTTAATCAGTTCTCGGTGAAGATTCATTTTTTTCTCAATTGTACAGGAGGACGGTAAAAGTTACATTTATTCTTCATCTTTCTTCGGAACGTTTTTCTTGAATTTTTTGCGCTTTCTTTTTCTATGGTTGTCTTAAACGTCGATCCTGAGAGACTTCTTTTTTTAATCATGACGCAGAGGTAATGGTAAACGTAAAAACGGAGACCGAAGAAAGAAATTTAGAAACCCTCCGCTTCTCCTTTCATTTTTTTTTTTTTTTCTTTTTGTAAATTAACCATAGAAATGTCGATCTCGTGAAAGAAATCGTTACGGCAATAGGAACACCGGATATATTCAGAAGAAACGGGTCGAGTGTGAGTGTCGGTGCCTCGAGAATTGAGATATACTGTTTTATAGAGAATCATCTGAACGCGGGGGGCTCTTTTATGAAGTTACCATGGCGAAACGTTCGCTCTGAAAGCGGTTACTTTGAATCGTGGCCGTCTTCTTCTCTCCCTTTCTCTTTCCAGCAACGGAACAAACAAACGGCGATAGAAGAAGAGAAAGAGAGGCGGTGTAAGCTATTACTAAAATTACTGACGATCCGAGGCTCGCAAATCAAAATTCGCCGTTTCTTCTACCGTCGCTGCATTGTTACGATTTATTGCCGACTAAACGCCGCGATTTCACCGAAGAAGAAAGTGAGACGCTCAGGCCGGCGTCCCTTTTGCCCGATACTCAAGGGCAGCTATTAGCAGACTTCGGCAAGGCAAACAAGTGTGAAGGTAATCGGAGAAAGGAATGATAATTAGCGCGCGACTCGCCAAATCGGTGCTTCCCTTGCAAAAACGAACACTGTGTCAAAGTAGAACTCGCTTCGCTCCAACGTCCAAGCTTCTTCGAGGTTTTACTAGGACGATGGTGTTGGGATGTTTATGGACAGAGATAAGATACGCTTTTTAGTTGATATTTTTCCGTGAAACTTTTTACCGTTTCTTCTAATTACCACTCATTTCTATTCTTGGTCTTCTTGTTTATTTCACAAGACGGTTGTAAAATTACTTATTTGTATTCTAAAATTGTAACGATAAGATGTTCACGGTTGCGACACTGTTCGACTATTATAGGTTGCCTCCACGGTTGTTGGGCCAAACGAAAATGTCGTAATTTTGCTTTCGACTCCGTTTTACCCCGTGAATCGCGCCGCGAAGATTGGGGTCCGGGCGAACCAAAGCGGCTGACCTAATTTACATACATATAAAGCGCATTCGATGTGTTTTAGGGGCCGTAAATCGACGCAGCTACGCGAATCGTTAAACCCTTCCTTGCCGCAACACCCCAGCAATGCGTGTACGACAGAACCATGGAGGTGTATGGATGGATATAACGCACGCGCGAATACATATTCAGATACTTCGTCTTCTTCTGGTCGTTTCGTGCTCCTTCGACCAGTTAGTTTATAGGCGCGCCACTCTACTTCGGTTTAAATAGATACAATGTAAGCATAGAGAAGCTACGGGTTGCGGGTACTTGGTTACGATAAATATTCGATTGATAGAATACTTTGGTAGCGTTTAACTTGGAGCTACGCGAAGCTGTTTTAATTGGTCCAGTTCATTTCAGGCGTAAACTGAATAAAGTTTAAGTAACAAGGAATAGTGGAAGCGAAGATAGATAGATTCTTCGTTTCTAGCAACTAACAATAAGCATACTTGGAGATCTTCGAAAATTTCTGGACCTTTAAGAGGTTCGAGAGTTTCAAGATTATCGAGGTATTTAGAACCTTTATATTTGTTAGATTTATCAGAATTATTAAGTCCTGTAAAGATTTTCCTGATTTGTCGAAACCAAAGTTTGCTTCAATTTATCCACTTAACGATCTAGGAAAATCGTACGTCAAGTAATAGAAATATTTTTTAAGGTCCTTATAAGTTTCTCCTCTTTGTTTTCTAAAAAGTAACAAAGCAGAAGATAGAAGAAGAAACGATTCCTTTCCCCTCGTCGGGACCATAAAACGTCCCCTGTGTTGCAGAAGTTCCAAAAAGTCACCGGGAAAAATATCTCTCGCCGAATCCTGGCTGCTCTGTACCTTACATCTTCTGCGTTACGCTCTACGACGCCACATTTGCGATTTTTCTAATTATAGGTAATTAATTTTTACGAGTGTACCGTAAAGTACCGACAGACAGGTGTTTCTCGAGGGTGAAGAGGGGGCATCGCTGTGTTCGAAAAGGGGATCCGGCTTTCTTCGACCAGCAGAGAAGGTGGTTGGTACTGTTGGTCGTTTTTGGTAGTGGTAACAATGATTGTAGCGTCGGTGTCGGTAGTGGTGTCGATAAAGTTAAAGCCACTGGCGAACGATGCAGGGGCCGCGTAATGACAACGCAGCGCGTCGTAAACGCGTTTATGTCCAGAGTTGCATTATAGTAATATCTGCCAGCACCCAGGCGGATGTTCCCTGCCTCCTCCGACGTTACCATGGCCAACCGTTTCGCGAGTGGCCCTTGTTTTCTTTTCCCCTGACGTCTATTTCGAGTCATCATTCTGTCACTCCCAGAGACTTCGATGACCAACCGCTCTCACTCCGCCCTTCTTTTTATCTCTTCCTCTTCCGTATGCATCAGGTGAACTTTCTTACATGCGGTACAGAGAAAGGAAGCACATCTGCCTCCGTTTGTGTCTTTGCCAATGATTTTTTCAACGATGCTTCACTCGTGAGAGGTAACTCGCAGGATACCACTCTCTCCTATTTTCGTCTCCCAACAATCTTTCCACCAACTTATTTCATTATTTCCTATTTATCTCTACCCGAACGACTATTCTTTTTCGTCCACGACATCGTTCCCAAAACCTTCCCGCGTTAACACCACCATTGCCACCCAATTCCCGAACAACCTCCCCAAAAGTAGTCCCGCCTCTTCCAACGGCATCCGTTGGGAAAACCACGCCATTTCGAGCGACGAGTTACAGATTTCCCCGAGAAATCAAATCGTGGTGTCTGTGGGGCGTAGACGAAGAGAGAGCGTTTCGAAGGGAAGAACGTAAGGGCGTTGTAACGAGAGGGACGGCAAAAGGGAGGAGGAGGCGAGGACCAACGACGAGATGGCAGAGTTGTAAAGTCCTGCGCGTGACACCGGGTTATGTTATGTTCTCCTCGCGTGTATTGGCGATCCCACGAACACCGAACCTGTGGACACTGCTTTGTACGTAGGTGTACACGGTTAGGTGGCACGCGGTATTGCTCATACACTGCGTTTATGGCGCATAACCGGGGTGGTCGCTCGCACAGATTATTTTGGCTTGATCAATTTGATAACTCGGCACGGTTATGCCCGCCTTGCTGATTACGCTCGCTCCAGCCCGCTTGAAGAGTTAATCTTTATCGTGACCGCGACCCCTTACGCCGATCGACTCACAGTTTGCATGTATTATGCGTGGCTCGCGTTGAAATTACTGAATGGCAGACGTATCTTGCTTTTAACGAAGGAGCTACTTTATGTTGGCTACTGGTTAGCTACCGCTTAAAAAGCGCCGTGAGTTTCTTTCTTTCCCTTTTGAAAGGTGAGTCGAAGGGGGCTGATCGTGGGACGAGGTTTGTGCAAGAAATATGACGACGTTTCTAGGAATTAACTCTGGTTATTTTCTTCGAACGGTGCAATTGAAAGTTCAAGTAGTTAATCAACTATAATTGCAATGCGATAGTGTTTCGTGTTGGATGATGTAAATTAACATATTTCTGTCATTGTTATCAATCGTGAATTCAGCTCATAGAGGGTTGAAACAAGAAATGACACCGTTCTGTACCATATTGAATTTTTTATTTTCAAATCAAAAATTTCATTCTTTTCTAATTCGCGTCAGAATTTTTCCTAATTCTGAATTTATTTCTTTGAATACCGAAATGAAGATAGCACCATCAAGCCGCTTAGCACGCTGTAATTTATATTATGACTTTAATCTCTCTAATTCTGCGATGCAAAATGGCACCCTTTTCAATGAACGGAAGACACGCTTCACGTTCATCAACCATACCCGAAAAATGAGTTAGATTTCGGGCAGCAGGTGTAACCTGAAAGCCAGTTCCTTCCGGGTGTCCCAGAAGATTCCATGCACCTTGCGCGACCCTAATTGAGTCATAACAACGTGGTACGTATTCGCGCACCTTTTAAGCTGATCGATATCGACGTGGTCGTTCTTCGCGAGCGTCTCCCAGGCAAAAAGGACGAGCCCTTTATGAACGTATAAATTCACGTGACGCGCGTTTTAATACAGATTCTTCGGCAAATTGATACTTAACTACAGCGTTTCGTTTTACCGTCCCTGTAAACGGGGAGCGTCGAACCACTTGACAATAACTATGTACGATAATCAACCATGGCAAGGAAACAACGTGCAACAAACTGTGTCCCGATCAAAGAATTAACGAGCCTCGTCAGCCTCCCCGAGTAATTAGGACCAGCTACTCGAATGACTTTATTGCTCAGTGGAACATCGAACCTTGAAATATTACTCTTGCGTATGCAATTACTGTTACTGATGATCCCCTACATGATTACGATATAATTTACTAGGAAGGACTGCACGTTAATTACACAGTGGATTAACTCAATAAAAATTCTACCAGAATCCCCTATTAATTGCTCTGTAAATCAACATTCTGCAACTTTCTTCGTACCCTAAATTTTCTGCAACGTTTCTAAAATCAAACGACTTCTTGCAACCCCATAATTTTCTACAACATTTTTAAAATCAAATGACTTCTTGCGTCACCTTAATTCTCCGCCACGTTTCTAAAAACAAATTACTTCTTACGTCTCCTAAATTTTACGCGATGTTTCAAAAATTAAATGGTTCTTCGTCATACGGAAAAATTTCCAAATAACCAATTTCTTCGAATTATCCGGTAACGCTATCCGCTAATTTGCCACGCAGATGCACAAAACGGCATTGTGGAAGACTTTAGGTGCGCATAATCGCGGTCGGGTCCGACTTGCGCGTAATTTCACGAAACTTTCGACAGGCGTGCAGGTCCGAAGGGACAGTAAAGTTAAGAGGGGCCGCGCGAATGAGGGACGTGCCGGATAATTATGCGCACTGCCTCGTTTCGGAAGGCCGTTCTGGCTTTTTTACGAGGGATGAAGTCGGCCCTACGAGGTCATAACTTAGCCACGAATACGGACTATCTGTTACGACCTGATGGCTTTCAAGATGCAGTACCTTTAACCTCTTCGAAGGTAGAATAGATGGGAGGGAGGGAGGGGAAAGATATTGGCATAAATTAGGCTAACTGCACGGTTTACTTCTTCCGGGAAGCTGGCATGTAAGCGCGAACGTTTAGCCCGTTGCATTTTTCATGGACGCCGCGGGTTCGGAGGGCATAATTTTTTATCGCAAAGCATAATTGCTGGTCTTCCCTCGAATTAAATTATCGTTTTCTAAGGTGCTCTGTAACAAAGTTTCGACCCGAGAAAGAAACGAAGGGCTACTTTGCTCCCAGCGATTTCGTGCGTTGCAAATTCGTTCGGAATGTCTGCTGCTTTTTGTAGTGGTAGCAGTTTTTTTTTTCCGATGTTAAAAATTGCCATACTTTCTTGGGCAGAAATAGGTACTTATTATCGGTTCTTTCTTTTTCGCATCTCTTTGTTTCGTCGGAGTTGATACGTTTAACACAACATATTAATATTACTTAGTAGATTTAATAATTTTTTAGTATACCCAAGTTTACGACCATGCAAAAAATTTAATTTCCATAAAATGAGTTTATTAGAATTTTAAACAGTACTAATAACACAACTAACCGTACAAGCTATAAAAAATTCTGGGTCGATTACATTTTTTCTCGCCATCAAAAATTATCAATACTCTAACTGGTCCATCTGTCCTGGCAATCAAAGGTTTCCCAGACGAATACCTTTTTCGGAGTAATTTCTCGAACACGTACACGTCCAGCGGCCATTTACAGGTACCCAGAGCCCTCGAAAACGATTATGATCCAAGGATAACGATCCGGTTGCACACACGTGAAAAAAAAAGCACACCACGGTGACTTACGCGCAAATGGATGGCGAAGAAAAATGGTCCGGACCATGTTTCATCTGGCGCACACGTTTATCGTCCGCGCACTGTAAAATTTACACCGTCTCACTTCCGAAACGAGTGGCCCGGCAGTTGCATAAACGCGTGCAACATTTTATTTTATACACCCTTTTGGTCCGTGGTCGGGCAATAGTAAAATATTAGTTATGGCTGATTTTGCGAGCGCCTAATAAAATTCTTCGTAAAATAAAATCGCCGTTGTCTATCGTTCACGGAGCTAACTTGTTCTCGGAAACGCGTGCTCTGTCGAAAGAAATTTCGACCACGATTCACAGTTAATAAATTCTTCCTACGCATTTTTTGCCCGTTTCGAGGAAATTTGTTGTTCGCGAGTGTATCGAAGGAACGCGGTTACCGTTCGGTTAATATTAGAAATGAGAACGATGTAAAAATTTCATAAGCGAAACAGACTTCGACGAATTGNAAAAAAAAAAAAAAAAAAAAAAAAAAAAAAAAAAAAAAGAAAAATTAGTATCTCGAAGGTGGAGTAGAATTTAGCGATTGTTATAAATTTCATTGCTGTCGTTTGAAGATTGAAGACAGGCTTCAGAGATATTTAAGTTACAGAATCACATTTTCATCCTGAAAAAATTGAAGCGGTAAAATTCGAGTAATTCATAAACTATCATCGCACAATGCTTATCCAACGAGCTGCACAGTGATCGGCAAGAAAAGCAAAACAGTTCCTGGTAATAAGCTTCTAATTACGTCTTCCTCCAATTATACCCACTTAAAGAACGTCCTCTTAATAACGTGCAATGATTACTCGAGTGTGTTGCCATAAATACCGGCCGAGTAGATCAATTCCATCAATTAAATACGCCGCTAATAATTATTCCCGGTCGTCGAAGTCGCTGTGTCGTTGCGTCGACGCGAGGTCGAGCCGACGCCATGGCTGGAAGCGGTGCAGGCTGGCTCTGTTGGCGAACGCCGACGGCGATGTCGAATCGCTGCCACCGGGGTATTATATGACATTAGTAAACCTTTTTCGTGCCCTATAAAAATACGTTTCGAGTGGTCGATGGAACATTTTTCGAAAAACACCAAACGTGTGCTACCTGGTTCTCGTCGGACGCGCCGCCTCCACGGGGATCGTATTTTTTCGCAGATTTACTACCCCTTACACGAGCGTATTTATTATTACTATTATTATTATTTCAGTTTGGATAGTTTCTTTTTTTTCATTCTTTTACGAACCCATCGTTTTAACCGAAACACATCGCGGTGTGCACGAAAAGCTGGACTAGGGTGATCGAAAAGGGGCAAGGCAGGGGAAAAAAAGCACGCGCGCAACATTTTCGGGGCGCAGCCGGCCTCTCGGTGCCTCCGGTCCGCGGCGTCGGCGGCGACGACCTAGGGAAGCATTTCATTGCGTTCGATACGATGGTAAAAAACGCCCAGGGATCGGACAATAAAAAATGTAACTGGTAATTTAGTTAGCCGTTGCGAACTGAACGCTCGCTGGCCCGCTTGGGTGTTGGTGGACAGTAATAGGGCGTATCTCGTATCTGTCCGGGGCTTGACGGGTTTTTATGGGTTTGCGATGCGCGGATTCATCATTCGATATATTACCAGCCGGCAACCAGCTACCTCTACCCTCTGATGTCACCGCGTTAACCTAACGACCCTTCAAGGCGGAATTTTTAGGTCTCGCACCGATGACAGCGGAGCAGACGGATTCCGTTGTATCCGCCGGACGTATTGTCGTAAACGCCGCCGAGTTACGGGCGTCGAACGATTTTCCGTGATTGATGATCCCGCGGACTGATCAAATTTTTAGAACGGTATTATACGCAGATGGAAGCTGATGTGGATCTTGAGTATCGTGTAAAATTGATTTCTAAATTTTTTTTTTTTAGTATTTCGTGTTCACCGAGCACAGTCGTTACTGTAACATTGTAATCGAGGAGAGAAAAATTCTCAAGTACGATAAAATTTGATAGAGCAAAGTAAAATTCAATGTTCAATTTATAAATGATGTTAGAATGATGTTTGATTGGAGGACCTTTGGAAATCGGTCGAAATCAATTTTTCCGATCGGTCGGTAAACGGGCGCGTCAGTTCGATCAGCTTTGGGCTACGAGGAACTTGCAGAAAAATAGATTTTCCTCAAATGGATACCCGTTTTGGAAAAGGTCGCGAATTAATGTTGGGAAACCGGGAATATCTAATGGATATCGATCGGACTTCGACAAATTCTCCGTATTGGGATTTATCGCGCTGGAACCCAGCGGCCAGTTCGCCGTGTTTTTCGAAACGAACGTCGAAACGGGCGGGGAACAACGATGAACGACTACCCTATCCACGCGGCGTCTATTCTCTCCCGTTGTGCTCAGAATCTGCTACTAACGATTAGTCCGGCGCAGATACGTGTTTTCGTCAAGTACAATGGAACAAAAAGAAACATAAAAAAAAAGAAAAAAAAAAAAAAAAAAAAATATTTGATCAGCCCCGTGCTTGTACTCGGGGAGAGGCTCTCGATATCCAATTCAGTTGATATTCAAGTGGTGCGCGCGTGTGTTTCTACATTTTGATTTCTATGTAACAGCCACGCCGGTACGCGACGAGCCTGTGCCCGTGTATTTGCTGTCTGGAAAGACAAATATTGTTTCGAAATCGTTTATTCCCATCAGCAGGAATTCTATCCACGGCAATCGTGTTACCAGGATGCGAAAATATATGGAAGAACAGAATCAAGTGGAGAGAAAAAGGTTGTGTCCTGAGGAAGAAACAGAGAAAGACCGGGAAACGGAACAACAGAAAGGAGACGAAGGGATGGAAAAATAAACGAAAATAATCGGTAGCACACACGACCCATGGAAATGTCCCCCCCATGGATGAAATCCTTTCCCCGTGGTCCACACACGGATCGGCTGTTCGGTATCTGCGATTCGCTAATCGTCCCGTGACAAGATAAGCTTCGACTAGCCGTGCCAAACTTTCCTCGTAACGGGGCGCAAGCAAGGCACAGGCTTTTCGTTTGCCAACGAGGAGGACCGCGATTGTCAGGAAGAGTCGCATGGAAATCCGATGCGCCGGTGCATCGACGATGCAATTCAGACGGGTGGGTAACCACCCCTTTTTCACCCCCTCTCTCTCTCTCTCTCTTTCTCCCTCTAACTCTCTGTCAATCCGTGGTGGGCGCCTCTTTCGCATCGAGCCTTTCCTTTTTCCAGCCCCTTGTCTCTTTCCCTCTTTCTTTCGTTTCCATCCACCCAGAGCTCCCACAGTCACGGTTATGCTCCTCCCTCGCTCTCTCCGGCACGTTCTATGCATCACCCTCCCAGCCCTTCCTCGTCCTGTTCCTGCTCTCATGAACGCGTATGCTCGAGCGCGCGCGAAAGTGTGCCAAAAACTCTTTTGTAGCGATCGGAAGAATGGGACGCATTGTTTGCTCACTTGTGAATCGGCTCTAATGGCAAAAGTATGTGAAATCATTGTGAATCGAGATTACATACGCGAAAACAACGCGGCCAGGTCCTACGTTCCGCTCGCCACTGTCTCTACGCGGGCGTACGTGTCTACCCGTCCACGTCCACCTACATCGTTGCATACACACGTTGACGACGCCCGCGTGGTGCACCCATTTCTCCCTTTCTCTCTCTCTTTTTTTCCCTCTATCTCCTTTCCTGTCTCTCTCTCTTTACGAGTGAACACTCGCACAGATACACAGAGTCGGGTGTACAGAGAAATATATACACGCACAAATAAAAGGGTTCACGCACACGCGTGAAAAAAAAAAGCTGGCGCGCGCGAGCGGTTCGGCGAGCTGCCGTACCGGGAGGACGTAGATATTTTTTTTACGTGCAACGAGAGAGAGTGCAGGGAGAGACATGCATTCGACTGGCCTGGCTGAGGGGTTAGAGGGAACGGGAACCGTGGATGCTGGTGGAAGGGGGTCAGGTGGGGGTGACGTGGGTGGACCACCCTTTGCCGTCGATTTTTCGGGGCTTTTTTTTACGGGCGACGGCCCTCGCTTGCCTGGATGAACGAACACGGGGAGGAACATCAATAATCTACAATCAAACTGCAGATAAAGCTACGATCGCCCTTTTGTGAATGTTTCAATAAGAACCGACGTGACGAACAACTTCCTGCCCGATGGATGCGGCTCTTATGCAGCTCGCGTCTTTCTTCCATCGGACCAACACACCGTGGGTATCTCCGCGACTTCTAGCCCGATTTTCGTTGGTATGAAACAACGAGAGGATACGAGGGGAATCGGACAGATTCGAGCTGTTCCCGCAGGCGTTGGATAATCGTCGCTACACGTAGTTTGTAAATGGAGAAAGAGAGGAAGAGAGAGAGAGAGAGAGAGTATGCGGTGGCGACGTAACAGCGAGATGAAAAAAAAAGCAATAAAGAAAGAAGCGGAGGCATCCAATAGTTATGAAGCGCGACTTTAAAAATGGAGGAAGTTACGGGGCAACGTGACAGAGTGCATTATTTATTATTTAGCCGTGTTGCAAAGTAAATTTGGATGAACGATGCACCGCAGCTTTTTACGACGAATCTTCACCCTCCGTCCAACGGTGCGCCGCGCGGAGTTACCAGTTAACGGCATGAAATAATTACACGGGACAATTAGTAATGGTCCGGCAATTTTTACAACCGAAGAGGGAACGCGGACGCTTTCCGGATAAATCTTCTTGAACGTCCTGCCGCTTAAAACTGATTGAACGTGTTCCTGTTTTTGCTGAGAGTGAGACTGGTTCAACGTTTCTTGCTCGTGTTTTTTCTGTTGCAATTTTTTTTTTTTTTTTTTCCTGTGCTTTAGCAATTATATCTTTCCGAATATATATCGCTAAGGGTAGTTCCATATTTATTACTTTCGTGTACGATTCAATGGAAACTTATCTTTCAAATACTTGCATATACAGTAATTGCAATCAATTTTTCTACACATGGTAAAAAGAAAAAAATTTGTACAGGTTGCAGCTTGTAATAATTTTCTAAATACTCTGGTGAATGTAAACGGTCGTTGTATGTTTTAGAATAAAAAAGCATGCAGCGAATTAAAATCTTCACTTAAAGCTTAACGACCAAACAGACTACTCTCTAAATAACAATTTCCAAGGTTCCATGCAGTATTCACGAAGAGTTCTACTCTCTGAACAGTTAATTATATTTGATTTCATTTTTAAATATTTTTTTCACTCCTAAATTCATCCTTAAATTATCTCCCAAACGTTGACAAAAAAAAACCACCCCCTTCAGCTCGAAAAGACTGTTTACGACACTTTGCCATGCTCCGATTGTCAATACAAAAATCCTCCGATCCTTAACTCGGGTTTTAAAACTAATGCAGCTGGATAATTAGTCAGATCCGTGGGTGTAGCCGATAAGATTCCAATGTTCTTCTCATTACAGCGTTGCGTTCAGCCGCATGCATGGCAAATCCGTTCGCCAGCCAGTTGCCACCTTAATGAGAGCCTTCTTATTGCAAATTCGTGCTGTTCACCCCGGATCGCTTGTAATCGCGCGAACAGGCTTAATGGAAACACGGCCAACTATGTGGCACGGCTCATTTAATCCGCAATGATGCAGGGGACGAAATGATTGCGCGAACCTTGCGTTTCCCAGCTCGAACAAAGTCTTATTTCTCGCGTGTTTGCTTATCGCGTAGCTTTATCACACGTGTAATTGTAGTATATCAATGCGCAATGCAGCGTTATCGTTGATTTTGCAACAGTGGTGTGTTTCTTTGTCTGCAAGAAATAATCGCCGGGCAGAGGTGTTTCTGTAACCGGTTCTAGAAATCTGGAATAAAAGAGGCAAAATACCGCGAGCATTTACCTCGTTACGTTACATAATGCAAGTGAAAAACGAGAGCTCCGGAACGGTGTAAAAAGATTTTCTCTGTGAAGTGAAATATTCTGTACCGTGTTAAGCGTGTAAATTAAAGAAGATAATGGTCCTTGCGATACTTTTCTTGATTCTTGACGCGATGGGATATCTTTTTATTAATTTTATATAGCTGCATTAATTTAGTCTAAAATTATTTACAATTGCAATTGATCGTACAGTACCGCTTCTTTTAATTTTTATTTATTTTTCCGAAGAACGGAAAGAATGATTACTTTATAAGATTTAAATTTATCGTGTCATTTTATTCTGTTCGGCTAAATTGTAAGTAGAATGTTCCGAAGGAATGGTATAAGTCTAATAAACCTCAGTTTTCGAGGACGTGCAGATGAATCGCCTCAGAATGCGGCTAAAATATTCAAGGATGCATCCGACTGCATGCTGCGACGTTAAGTGCAAGAATATCACTACTAAAATCGGTCGTAAAATGGATATACCGTCCCTGATCATCATGCTACAGACCAAATTTACATTTCGATATACGACACGATAAAAATGTCACATCTTCTGCCGGTTCGTGAACGCGAACGGTTGTTCTGTTAAGGTTTCGACTCGCAACTGGTAAGAATTCGCGTCGTATATCAAGAAACTTTCAGGCTTTTTACGATTAGTCGTGATTTTGCGTAATAAGACGGTGTCTGTTACGAAGCTGTTGTAAAATGTTCCTTTTCTCTTTACAATCCTCTTTGAACCTTTCAAGGTGGGTTTTAATAATGCTTTGAATCTTGTTTGAAGAAGGTATCGGTTGATAGGATTCCTGAATTAATTATTTAGTCCGACAATATTTAACGTTTCAAGTGGTACAATTTAATATTTAAACTAGATGAGAATCTTTGGTTCAGAAATTCTACAATATTGGATTTTAAACAATATCAAATGTGCGTAATAAAAAATTCCCCTCTTTCATTAACAGGAACTCGACAGAAAATACCAAAACAGATCTCAAACTTCTGCCAATGAAAACGTATAAAAAATTAATTGTATCTCTGTCTCGTTTAATTTTTCAATCAAGCAAAGATCTGCAAAATTCCAAATAGGCCTAGGTTAGAAGTTACCAAGAAACTATCGTTAACTTCTCCACAGTACTTCTACGATTTTCAAAAAAAGAATAAAACAAAAAAGTAAGAAAAAGAGAACCTGTTCTATCGGTGTAAATGAAATAACACTTGAAATGTTTCAATGTTACAATTTTGAACAGCTAACTCGCAAAATGAATTCGATGAGTAATTTGCCTTATCATGCACAAATACATGGTTCGCGGTAGGTACGAAGCCCGGCATGAAGGGGTTAAACGACACGCGTCTTCTCCGGAAGAGGATCCTGACAACGGGCCAATACAACCGCGAGGCTTTTCCTTTGTTCTCCACGACGCGATTCGGAATTTGCACAGTGCCGTGGCGCAATCTCGAAAGTTCGAGATCCTTTTACCACCCTTCCTTTTGCCCCCGACCCCAACCTTTCTGGCGTCCGTTTCGCCGCCCTACGGTGGGTCGAGCTCTTTGCAAATAATGTATAGGAATTGCGAGGCTCATCTACATAAGTAATACCGCGTTAAGGAAAGCACCAAAGGCACCTCGGATCGCGATGATGGCAGCGGCGGCGGCGGCGGCGGCGGTGGATGCCGGATGAAACGAACGAAGAAGAGGAGGAAGAAAGTGGCGGGAGAGGGCCAAAGGGTTCCTCTCGCATTAATTGTGCCGAGGAGAGATAAGGAACACAATGTTTGTTAACTTCCACGAGATGTATAAGACGACTAAAGCGATCCGCTTTGTGGCGGCTCGTTTTCCTCTGTTGAAATGCGCGCCAAGGGGTGGCTGGGTGGGGTTGAAGGGGCGGGAAGGGGAACAAAGAAGAGATTAACGGACGATCGATAATTATTATGCGAATTTCTTGCCCCGGTCCAGGCCCCTTTGCTCTCTTCCTCATTTATCGGCCGTATCGAACTTTAATTGCGAGTCGCTTTGCTGGTTATTAATCGGACGAATTTTTCCTGCTTTTTCCTACGACCTCTCACGTTGGCTCATGGATTTTGGAAAACGTCATAGCACATAAATGTACCCTTCGTTTTATACTTTATCGTTTTTTCCAAGACTCCCAAAAAAGACCTTACTTTACCTTGCTGGAGGCAAGAAAAGACTTCCAACGATTACACCTGTTTGTTACGAACAGAACGTCATTCGCAACACGAAGAGACAAAATTCCTTCGACTCCCTTCCACGGAACATACGTCGCAACTCAATTACCGATTAATCAATTCGCGATTCCTCCGATGCTCCCTCTTTGTAAAAAGTGAACGAGCTCCCGACACGAGAGACGCACGCTTCCATCCACGACGAGCCCTTGATTTTCCTACTTCATGATCACGCGACATCGTCGTTGTCTGGTCGTAAAGTCACGTGAAATTGGCCAGCTTTCGAGGGAAAAACTCTTTGTGAAATCGTCACGCCCGTGAATCATCATCCTCCATCTCCTGTCACGCTGTTAACCGAGTGACGATGATGTCTCGTGTTAAGGGGTTGCTAAAGAGGGAAGAGATGGAGGAGGATAGAGATAGGGGAACCTTGTCGAGGGGCGTCGAGAGGCGAGGGGCGAGTGGATAGAGAAGGAAAGGGAGTACCCCCTATTTATATTCTGGCTCACCCTCCTCATCAACGGCGTTCATCTTTCCTATTAAAGTAGTAATTTAGCAGGAAATTAAGCTACGCACTCGCTTCTCACGGCGTGGCACTTGCTTCATTCTGTGACACCCTCTCGTTCTCTGCTCTGTCTCTTGCCTTCCCTTGCACTAACTAAAGGTTGATTTTAGTCGATGACAGACGTGTTCTCTTTCCAGTTTTCCAGTCTGCTCTCCTATCTTGCCTCTACCTTGACTTCCGATCTCCTCTTCTTCGTGTCTTCGCTTCGAACAGTTTTCTCTTCTTTATGAATGTGCTCTTGTCTGTTGTTCGTTCATCTTTCGGGTTGTTTAATCGAAATCGTTCTTGGGATCTTGTAAAATTGATAGTATCAAACAGAAGTGATTTCTTTTTAAATTATAGTCGATGATTTTAACAGAAGGTCCCATTTTTTTTTCTTTTTTACTGTTTCGTATTTACATTAGACATATAAGAAGCAACGATTCATAAATTAATTGCAATAATCACGATATTCATTCGTGGAAAAGCTATTCCGCCGGTGTCGGAGCACCATCTATCACAGCTGTCGAAAAATACCAGATCACTATCTATCCATGTAATATTTCCAGCAGGTGTGACAATAATAACAGGTGTCAGCATCCTCTAACGCTTTTTAGCAAGTAAGACTTCCAAACAACCGAAGCTAAAATGTTTAAACCGATGATACGGGTGGCGCACGAGTGTTTCTTGGATACCGGAGAACGATCTTATAATATTTTCTAAGTACCCGCATACCGATATCGCAGATTATGTATCACAACGTGCGCGAAATGATACTTGTCTCTCTTGTGTATTTTTTAAAAATTACAAACAGTTTTTTCAATTCCCAAATAATATTTGATACCTATTTTTTGCTTCCGAAGCTTTAAATTCCTTGAGGTAGAAATAATAGATTTCGAGATCTATTAAAGTACGTTTCCTAAAGCTCTCCAATATTCTCTAATAATATTTTACAGTGTCATTAATATTTTTAAAAATATTCCCTCGCGATCAGCGCATCACAACGATAAGTAATTCTTAACGACGGGCAATTGAATCACATTACAGATATGACAGACGATACACGTTCAATTCTAGATCGAGGTCTCTTAAATCCTTCTCCGTGTTTATTAATAGTCGATTGGGAACGATGATAACTGAAGCTGGTGGATAAGAGGTTATCAGACTGCCTCACCAATAAATCAACCGCTGCTGGAATATTTATGAATCGAACGTATCGAGACGAGTGTGTGCGCCTTCTAGTATTACCCGCAATTAAACCTTGCACTTTAATCATTTATATAAACGTCGAAACGTCTACGGATACACGTGTATCGATAACTCGAGTAACATCGTCCAACGAATGAAAAAAATCGGTTACCTTTTAAAAATATTTAGGAGCCCTAGAAAGCACGTCGAATATCGAAACCTTAATTTAGAAAAAAAGGAACTACCATATTTAACGTAGAAATATTTTTCAGAAGATGTATCAATATGCGCGTCTTATTTCCACGAACAGGTATAAAAAATAATTAAAAATAGGAGACTTAGTCGTACAATATTTTCTAAGACACCCTAATACTCCCAAGAGTATTAACAACAAGGCTGATTATTCGTTCGTGAGAATAAAAAGCCTGGAAAAAAATCAGCTGGAGATTTCTTTCTTTTTTTTCAATCGGTACCAACCACGATATTCTCGAATTTCGTATTGATCGTTCATTATCGTTGTGGGAATAAACGATGGCTAGCACACGGGCTGACTGTAAAGAATATTTTAATTGCTGCTCGACTCGTGAATTTCGTGCTCATATTCGACGTTCGACTGATTTAAGCCGCACAGCAGAGGGGTTGCTAGCATTCAGTGAGACAAAGAACAAAGAAGCGTGCAGGGACAGCCGGGGGGTTGGGAACGGTCGGGTGGATGCACAGGGTGGGTTGATCCTCGTATGAAGGGCTGTCAAAAACCTAATGAGAGGTGTGACTGCACATGTTCACCAGCCTCTCCCGTGATTACTCAGATTTTTGAGAGAAATTAAAATTCAAAGACGTGACTCATCTGGCGTACGAATTGAAATATTCTTGGCAACGGGGGTAGCTTCCACCCCGTTACTGGGCTGATTGTTATATCGATATCTCTCATAACTGGTGAGCCTGTTTTATTGGTTAAATAAAATTGTACAATTGGTCTCGAAGTATATTAAAGTTATAGATTATTGAAGCTTCGCTCGTGCTCCGAAAGAAATGAAAAAAAGGAGGAAATTCGGAAAATAGCCGAACAGTTGTTCCCCGTTTCGAGGAAGAAATCGTTCGACTAACAGGAGATGAATTCGTGGTTGTTTTAGAGTTATGAAATTGAGAGACGGTTTTTAGGAAATTAAACTTTCGAAGGGAATTTTATAACTGGTGTGGTATCCTACGGAAAACCGTGTAACGTTTCACGAGAGCTTAACTACACCTGCTTGAAAAACTGGCGATTCCTGTGCTTACTGTACGGAATATTAAAAAACCGTCGTACAAGAGGAGATACTTGTCAAAAGTAGAGCAATTTCTGAACCAAAAAATAAATCAAAAATTTAAAACCAGCTTTATAAGATATTCGACCATTCAGCCATCGCTTCACAAATATTTTTACAATCTGTTCATCTAAAAATTAAGAAACAATCTGCCCTTATTCCACAACAAATAATTCCATTTTCATTCCTACCCCAATTGATTAACCACAAAGTGCTGACAACGACCCCTACGAAACATACTCTGATTTAAAAAAAAAAACCCAACAATCCCATAATCCCACCAAGAAAAATCAGAACATTCACACGGTGGTGGATCACCGTGCTCGGTCTGGAAATATCGCGTTCGTGGTCGTATCCACGAAATCAACGGCCCTATTTTAAATCACAGCACGCTACGCGCCGTGGGGTGTAGTCAGAAGACAGAGGCGCAAAGGAGTGGTGGGGAAAAACAGTGAAGCGGGGGGTTCACCCCATAAAACAATGCTCCCACATCTGTCAGCCTCTTCTACTTCCTCTCCCCTGCGAGACGCCCCTTCAAGTCCCTAATTATACCGCCCCCTTTGCCCCCCGCACGGCCAACGCCGCCATCCTGTGCGTCTGCATTATGCGTCCGGACCACTTGGGCACGCACGGGGCGAAGGGGAGATGCCCTTGTAAAACGAGAGCGAACAACGGTCAAGACGCGAATCTAAACTTTTTTCATGACATTTCCAAAGCCCGCCAGCCACCGCGAGAAAGTGGCGAAAAAAAAAGGGGACGCGAAGACGCCCCTCGAGACGAGACCGAAGGGTGAAGATGTACAAAATTTTAGACAATGCTCAGAAACGAGCCACCAATTGTTTTCTCCATCCCTTGGTGGAGAATGAAGCGGAGTGTTTTTGTAAATTTGATTGGTTATGTTCTGTAGGAGATGGAAGATTTATTGGACGTAACTCGATTGTCACGTGTGACAGATGGTTTCTGATTAAAGGTTAAAGTGTGTTTTAGATTATTTTGAACGGGAAATGTGGGGATAGTTTCTCTTTTAGAGGGATTTTTTTAGATCTTAGCGTTTATTTATTTTTTTAACTAGAAACAGAAATACTTGAAAGTTCAACATGTTAAAAAAAGGTAGCATGTCTGATTTAATATTTTTATCAACTCGCCACTTAAAGAAAAGAAAAGGATAATGATGATTGGTTTATTTAAATTTTAAGTGGTGCAATTTATAGGTTGGAGCATTTTACATATAAATATCAATCATTCTATGAAATCGAGACTTAATCGATGGCATCCGTACATTCCAGGCGTTTCCATGAATTGATCTTTTCGGAAACAAAGGTTAGTCGGAGATAAAAAAAATTTTCCCTCCACAATTTCGATGCTTTTTTCCTAGACGACGATGGGGGTGGATTGCAGTTTCTCGATTACAGGCAAATTAATTTCATACTTGCTTGTACGATTTCATACACGAAATCGACGAGCTGCCGAATCATCAACAGAAATTGTGAACGTAAAATAGTTTTCCATCCAGGAGTTTCCACTCCCGATGAGAGTCCGTCGTTGTTCGACGGTCGCAAAAAGAGGGGTTGAATATTACGAATTCATCGGCGGCGCGTATCGCGCAAGATGGCAACGCTTAGGCGCAGAATTACAAATCGATTGAATCGAAGGGGTTCGCTGGGGTTCTGCGCGGGGAAATTAACATCGTGTTTTTAATGCTGGGGATAATTGTAAGGGTGGAATTATACCGAGGGCTGTTCGCTGCTTGGGTTCTCGTTGCGTAGCCGCGCAGCGGCTCTCACCCTCGTTTCTTCGATAATCGATCAGCCACCCGTTCTTCGTGGCAAACAGAAATTAACATAACGAGCCTATTGTAAAACTTGTCCGCCTAAATATTTGCGATACTGTGTTCGAGTATTATGCCAGAGTATATCCACCGGTGGAACGATGGCACGCGAGTCGAGATCCACTCGAATGATTACACGCATTGCGAGAGTCAATGCATTCGTAAAATAAAATCCAGTTCGGTACAATTGACACCGGAACGACTCCGTCGATCCTCCATTTCCCTGTGAAACTTGTTCCCTTTTTTTCCTTTTTTTTCCTACTCCATTCTCTCCACCCTGTGCGCTTTCACCCCTTTCGAAGCACCACTGTCGCATTCTAAGGTGACTCACGACCACTCAGCGGTTCAACTGCGCGTGAACCCTCGATTCAACAGCTCAACCGTGCTCGTTACGTGAACCGCGAAAATCAGTTCCACTATTGTGGTTCGATCCGTTGCTGCCGATGGATCAGCGCCGTTTGATAAGTCCAATTTGATGACTTTCTTTCCGCACGCGAAATCCTGTCTCGTCTGCGTCACTTTTTTCGCCGGCTCGTCTCTTTTCTCCCTTTTTTTTTTTCCTTCCTTTTTTTCCCTCTTTTTGTTTCGATAACCGTACACAACCGTTTCTGTTTTCCCACCCCCTCCCCCTTTCTCTCTCTCTTTCTCTCCTCGTCTCTCTTTCTTTTTTTTTTTTTTTAAGCCGTATCCCAACGATAACAACGCGTCGCAGCGTTCCTCGGCGTAGTATTTTAGCCAGAATTAATCTGCAATTTTATTTACTATGGATCTCGAAAATAACGTTTTTTCTCTCCGTGGCATGCGAATGAACGAGCTATAAATATCTGGTGACATTACTCGGATCATCCCCCGCCGGGTCCACGGCGGATCTATCGAAAAGGATTATTACGGGATCCAACTGGGACATAGGGGATGGCGAGGACGTACAGAAACGGAAAAACGAAAATCATAAAAAGGAAACAACAACAACAAAAAAAAAAAAAGGAACTCACCCCTTCCAATAGGCGAAAAAAGAGAAAAAAGAAAAAAAGTGAAGAAATCCATGTACCTACGCAGGTAATAGTACGTGGCAATCGAATTCGTAATAATAACAAACGGAGTCTAAAGTGTTCCAGGGTTTTCGGTCTCTGTATACTCGCCAGGCAAAACTGCGCCAGCGACAGTCAATGTAAGCCCCGCTGTACTCGTACATTCGTTAGGTTGCGGGCTTCAGATTAAGGGGTATGGGCATAAAAAGGGGGGCATCGGTAGAGGGGGTAGTAAATGTAAAAATATTGCTGAATCGGTGCAGATAACGGTTTCATATGGGGGCTCTCTCTGCTCTTCTGCCTGGTTCCCACCTCCCAATTCCCTCCCTCTTTCCCTCTCGCGTCCAGCTATGATACGGGACTTGCTTTGAAAAAAATGTATCTCGACTCCGGGCGTAGCGATACGAAAACGTTTTGCATTTCAGCGAACAGGATGGCGAGGCGTGCTCGTTTCACTGGTAACGAATCAAACGAATAACTTTCGACGCGCGCGAATCGTCCCGCGAAATTACGGTAGTTCCGTGTAAAACGTCCGTATAATATACACGCGAAACGCCGAGCCTGGCTCTGTTGGCCTTCCTGTCTTTCGATGTGTGTCATTTTACTATGCGCGCCAAAGAGATCGCATCGTTGCGATCCAACGACACGACCGATTCTTATCGATCTGCAGGGTAGTAACAAGATTTCGCATGCAGATCGTTCGAATTTTTTCGCGCCCTCCAGTTTCTGTCCCGATTAATATTTACCCGTGGCGAGAGATCGTTCTCTCCTCTGGTCCAGGTCTTCGGCGACTCGAATGAATTAAATATTATTCGTTAGGATACCTTGTTGTTTTTCAACGAGCGTCTCGCTCACCGCGATTAAAAACCTTTTCAGATTTTAATCGAAGAAAAATATTCCCTATCAATTGAACTCGACCGATCGATCAATAACGAAAAATATTTTCTCTCGTTTTCTTTTTCTTTTCTTTTTCTTTCTTCTTTTCTTTTCTTTTTTTTTCGTCGGTTCGGAGAGTGATTCTTGAAATTCTGCTTTCTTCGAACTATACGATTGTTTAAGCGAAGAACGTATTCGTTGGAGAAGATTTCCGAGGTCGAAGGTTGATCGTTTTAAAGAGATACACGTCGAGGTATCGATGAAAGGAACGACGAATCGGCACGGTAATAAGAGCTTATGAATAATAAACCTCTCGACGGGTCACGCTTCTCCGGCCTTGTTCGCGATTATTTTGTAGCGGCGCACAAATTAAACTTCCGGCCATTAGAGGATTGATCCAGCTCGGAATGGAATGTAATATCACGGAAGGTAGCTGCTACCACTGAAGGAAAACTAGGAAGACGCTACGGACAGAGAGAGGGTAAAGAGTGCACTACAGGATCTTAATTATAATTCTTGGCCGCAAAGTTCCAACGAAAGCCTCGCAAATGAGGTCGGCGCCCGTCTGACATAAACGGTATCGTGCACAACCGCGAAAAGTCTGACGTCGAATTCGTTTCACTGGCGTGATCATTATGGGTAAGGAAACGTGGGAATTATAGTCACGACGAATGATTTTGGCCGTACAAGGTCGCGTCCCCCGCCGCCAATTACTTTCAGAATTGTAGATACGTTCGAGGAGACTGAACTCTACTGACTCAATTCTACTGAACAAAGTACGTAAAATTCTGAAAGAATAAAGTCTCATCTTTTATAGAAAACTTATGCTTGTATCGAATTTAAGGTAAAATAGAATTTTTACATAAAATTTTATATCGTATTAAAAAGATTTGTGTTTTAAGCACAGAACTTAATTTAAAACTGGTGTTGAAATAATTCTGTCTAAAATTAACTTCTGATTTATCTTCGTTACTATTTTCACCATTTTAATAACGTTTATCAAACCATATTCAATGTATCGTTTATTAAAATGAAATAGAAAAGAAACACGACAAAAGGTTGATTATCGAACAATCAAATAATTAATGTAAACGGTAGAAGAAGTAACTTAGCGGCCTTGAAAGGATGTAATCTTCAGCCCCGATTACAATTCGTCTATTCGACGAGGGAGGCGGCAGAAGGGGAGACATCGCGAGCCACACGGTCGCGTAAAGGTATGCGAGCAAACCCCCATTGCTATTCAAAACGTAAAAACCATTTAAAAATATAATACCCGGCAGCCGAGCAAAAAAGTGTGCGCGTGATCCAACGTGTGACTTTGTAAGTAAAATATACTGCCCGGTCGGGGAAGCCTCGGTCAAATAATCGTGATTTATCGGCGTAAGGAATTTTCGTCGCGTGTAAAAAAAAAAAAAAAAAAAAAAAAATGCTTTTTTCGAAGCGGCCACCCCTTCGCGTTGCTTGTCGTGTTTTCAAATTGGGGTGGGTAATGAGTGGTGTAGGGTGATTAAGAGAAACGTCGATTTTTATGGTGAATCGGACCCCTCATCTTTTTCACGCAAAGCTTCAATGAATATGTTATACAACATGCAAATATAAAATAAATTATAGATAACCAGAACGGAAGAAGAAAATTATATGACTATTTCGTGTACACGTTCGGAGAAATATTGTGAAATTAGTTTTTTTTTTATATATATATATTGTGAATGATATCACGAATTTCTCTACAACAAAAGCTTTGTAATCATAAAATTAAATTCCATATAGATGATACACGTAGAAAATAACGATCATTTAAAGTAAATTAAACAACAAATTCGAAGTTATGCGTCTGACGTAACCGGAGAAAAATACACCCGCGGGTGAGATAATTCAATGCTTCATAAATAATAATAAAATTAATGATAAATAATTTGACAATTGTATCAAAAAATCGGAAAAAACCTTCGAAGTCTCGTAAAAAAATTAATTAAGTCCTTTATCCGATCAATTTTTCTTTCCGCGTATTTTTCATCGCTTTATAATCCACCCCACCACTGGTCTATATTACTTTATATTAATTAATCCGCAAAGCATAATCTTTGGTACGTCATTTAATTTGCCTAAAATGTACAACGAAACACAACGTCCATCGATACAATAATTCCACAATGTCCTCGTTGTGTACGATAAATTACTTTTCACCGATTCGATATTCAGAAAAACTACCCTGACTAGGACGAATTCCCGGCGAATTGAATCGTGTAAATTTTTCCCAGCCAGTGTGTCCGTGTATCGGTTTCGCGCGAGGTCGGGCACTAAAAATCGTTATCCAGTTTCGGTCAGACGAAGATTGAGATCCGCAAAAGAACGTGTACCGGTCGAATTAAAATCGTAAGCGACCGCAACCGCATATTGACCTCATAAAGTTGCTCGTGCAAAAAACGTGATGTCCTGGAAAAGAATTACTCTTTCCTCCGGCATGGAAACGCGGCGGATCCGCAAGTGGAAGTGCGGTATAACGTTAATTGAATATATCGGATTCCTCGAGAATATCGTGGTTACGGCGATAGGAAATGGATGGAGAAATAATTGTCGGATACGTGCGGGAAACGTGTCATACTAGTAAAGCCTCGTTTTTGCTGCAATTATATTTGTTGAATTTGATACGGGTTCGATCGAAAGCGGTAATCAATTTCCACAAGTGTCTCGATACTGTTCTTGTATTCGTGGGGGTTGAGCCTTCCATTCGACGGACCCGTGTACAATAACTAATTTCGAATCGAAGGTCCACAAAAAAAAAAAAGAAAAAAAAAATTACACGAAAGTGTTGTAATGAATTAAAATTGTGAAATTGAAAAATCTGAAACGTACAACTTTTACATCCCTTTCTATGGGCAAACCGAACGAAAAAAAAATTCTTCAATTCGGATTAGATCTTATAGGAGTTACGGGGTGGATTTCACCCTTTGTGCAAAACTCTTCTTCGCCGAATGATTGTTCTTTAAGCGTAAAAGATAGATTCTTATTATTCCTGTCAGAATTATTTATAGCTGTCATAAATTTTCTTAACACTATAATGATACATCAAACCGATTGCAACTTAGAATTAAATTCAAGATAAACTGGTGCCCCAAATTTCGTTCCCCGCAAACCGGTTAATCGCATCAAATCATCACAAAACGCGAAGCTCACGTGTAGCACAGGGTTAAACGGTGCCGGTTGAATCACAGTTCATTTGCAATTAGGCGTTCGCAGCGGGCTACGCGTACGATCGTTTAGCAGCCCTGGCAATTCGCTGAAACGAACGAGTTCACGTTTCTGAAACTGAAACACGGGAATTCAAAAATCGGTCGTAACGCCACGATCGTGCAATGAAAGATAAAAGGTAAAAAAAAAAATAAAAAAATGAAAATAAATAAATAAATAAATAAAGTAAAAGAAGAAGAAGAAAAAAAGTAAATAAAAATTGTTACGTAACCGAGCATATAATTTGTTTCGGTGCTCGCTTAAGGACGTTTTAATCGCTGCGATTACCGGCAGCTGCTTTAAATGCGTCTCATTATGAATTTAAGTAAGGCCGCGGTAAATTACGAGGTCCATAACTTTCCAGATTATTTCGCTGGCTGCAATACTGCAGTCCATCAATTTTAATTTTAATGCCTTTTTCCTTGCCCCTCGCACAGCCTCTGCTCGCGTAAACACTTCTACGTCGACGATGTAACGTTTTCACCTCGTAGGTCGATACCTGCTTCTTTGAACCGCGTAATATCGCGCATAATCGGCTCAAACGGATCATTTTTTCTCAATCGACTATATTAATACTCGAAACGATACCGACAGGGATCGTTAAAACGAAGAATTTGTGTGGAATTATCCTGGTTGTTCAGAAAGACGCGAATAATTCATCCCTTTCATGGAACCGCTCTTTACAAAGTGTGTGTAAAAAAAAACAAAAAGAAGAAAAAACCAACATGAATTTTTAGTATCTAAATCGTCACAAACTCAGAAACAACCTTCTCGATAGCAAGAGTTTATAGGTATAATACAGAGTCCACAAAGTGTACCGGTTGTGCATATCGATCGGTAACTTTATTCCAACTCAGCTAATGGAACCGGGAACGTAATTCGGCTATGTGACATAATGTTAACCAAGCATGCGTATCTTATTGGGTCCGTTGTTTTGCCCGGGGTCCTGGTAATGAACCGTAATTACGTAAGCCCAAATATTGCTTTAATTATACATCTCACCAGTCCGGAGGCTTTCAGGATTCGCGTCATGCTAGGCTGACTTTATCGATTGGCCATGGCGTCATTAGTGTCTTTTGTAATGCTCAACGTCAAAGTGATTCCTTTCTTTCTCTCCGAACTAACCGGATCAGCGTAATTTATTAACGGAGCTAACAATGTTGCTTCGCGAATTTTATACGTTAGTTAGTTCAAGCTTTGTGTTTTCTGCTCTTTCTTCTTCAATTTTTTTTTTTTTTTTTCTTTTTTAAACCAGGCCAAACGGGGATGGAGAAGAGTGAAGAACGGAGGGTGACACTCATTTATTTAAAGGTTCGCCAATTGGAATTCAGGAAACCTGGCGTTTATCGCGATTGTTAAAATCGTAAAGTTTGAAGGTAGCTTCGCAGCTATACGTTTAAAAGGGTGCCGCGAAAACAGCCGACCGAATTACTTCTCGGGTAATAATTGAATAAAGTAATTCGAGTGTGCGTCAATTTAAAGCGAATTATATAGGGGAAAAAAATGGTCTCGTCGAGCCTATTTGCTCCGGTGTCGTTACGAAGAATCGGACGACGGTCTTCGAGCCACCAATTAACTTCGGTTAATTGATCGACGACACCAATAATTGAAATCAGCGCGAACGGTACACTCTTGAGGAGCGTTTAAAGCGGTATGGATTTAAATTAATGAACTCCATCGTGCGGAGGAGATTAATAAACGTATCAATGGATGTCGGAATTATGTAAAGGAAGAGAAGCAGAAGATAATCGATTTCGAACGAACAAAAATCACTGTCAGGCATAAAATCTTGTCGACTACAATATACCAGAGAAGAAATATTCGATTCGGTCTGGTTATCTTCTCGTTCGAAACTAATGTTAACTACCCTTCACAGATTCAATTTGTTGTACAATTTTTTATACAATTCTTTATACAATATCTAATTTAAACGTGCAACAAAGTACAGGACAGAAAAATATCGTAGGCGTAATTTTTGTTTCACGTTGCTGCGAGAACGGAAAAGGTCGCGCGAAGAATAGAAGACAATCGGAATCGACGAATTAACGTCAGCTATTTAATCGACAATACCAATAATTCAAGCCACTGCCGACAACACGTGCTTACGAGAATCAGATTCGCGTTCATCATCAGATATCCGAAATAACAATCTCGGGCACGTACATACATGCCCCTGTCTCCCTGGTGCATATACGACAATCCGTGTAAGTGGCAAATTACCAAACCCAATAGTCGCGCCTGACTCCCGTTCAATAATTAAGTCGGCTGGTGTTACGTAACGTACCTACGCTGTATAATCGTATCTACGATTGAGAGCCGTTCGTGTGTAATTCGATATGATTATTCATTGGGACAGGTGAATGCGACGGTAATTCCGCGGTGATTAAAATAATCGGCACCCATGACCGTGCAGCAGCATCAGATTTCTGTTAGCTGCCTGATAATAAACGCATTCATCTGTCGACGCGAGCCAGCATCATTTCGAGCACAACCCTTGTCCCCTTCTCGTGGATACTTTTTGATAAGTGATCATCGAAAGTAATGTCTCGATGAAATCTTTGAATTAGGCGTATGATATCGATGAAACAGTGGTTTTTGAAATTTTTATATATCTTTCTACCGTTTGATTGGCAATAAAAAGTATTTTACTTTTACACAAGTGGGTACTATTATGAAATATTTTTTTAAAACTTTATTTTTTTAAACCTTTATTTTGGAATTGGAAATTATTATTGTTATCATTAGGCATAGTTTTGTAACGGTAATTTTTTTTTTTAAGTGAAATTTCAATAGGTGGAAGAATTGTAATTTTGTACGTCTGATGCGTCAAAACTTTCTGCAAAAATAAAAGGTGATAAAAAAGGAACTACGATAAGGTCTGAGTATTTTCTACGTTTGCAGGAGAACATTTTCCAACTCCGTTTCCAAAAATAACGACTGCTCCCCGGTTTAATCGTAGGGTAGTGGTCAACTCGACCGAAAACTGTAACACAGACATTCTTCGCATTATGCTAATGACTGAATCCATCCGGGCGAATTTATCGCCGGATCAGGACGATCTCGGTAATTTTCGAGGCAAGAGTTTACGACGTCATGGACGGCTGCGTGGAAAGTGATCTCAGAAATTAACGACGCGTCCATTATTACGCATCAAACATCCATCAATCCCATTAATCGATTATTAAATCAAATTACAAAACAAACAAATGAAACGAAGAATACGATCGACGAACGATAACCTCGGTTACGAAAATTTCTTACCCTTCTCGAAGCTACCCCACGCAACCCTTCAAATACTCGTCGAACGCAACGGAAAATAAAAAAAGCCTCACGCACCGAGGAGACAACTTTCCTCCACCCCCCTGAAAGAAGGTCTCAGTCCCCCAAGTCTTCGCTCGCGATCTCGTCGATCGAACACGATCAGTCCTCGCCAGAGACCAAGTGGATGGTAACTGGATCGAGGGACGCGAGGGGTGGATCGTTGGTTCCGCGGAAGAGTTAGAGAAAACGCGTATCTCCTGTCGTAATTCGATAAACGAGTGCGTCGATGGTCGTCGTTGTCAACAACGAAGGGTCGGCGGAAGCCGGAGGCAACAGCCAGACCTGGCAGAAGGCAATTGACATCGATACTTTCGATAGGTCGACGCGTGCATCGAGTCAGATCTGGTTCGTTTCCCCGAGTGCTCTACGATGCTACGCTTCGGCGGAGGATACGTAAGAGCGAAAGAGGGAAAAGCGGCGGTGTCGATGGAAAGAGAACGAATTGCGTGTATAAGAGGGGCTCTAGAAAAGGGGGAGGGAAAGGGAGAGAGGGCAGGGCGAGAGAATTAGGGGGAGGGGGAGAAAGAGAGAGCCGTTCGCGAGAGACGAGACGAGGCGAAAGGGAGGAAGGTTAGCTACTGTAATTAGTGAGAACGTATCGTAATTAGAGAAAATGCCACGTTTAATTGCTAATTGAGTTTCTGGCTGATGCGAGATCTAATTTTAATCACCTAATTACGTGACTACAGGCTGCGGGCTACGGACAGCCACCACCCTCTGCCTGCTGCGAGTGTGCATGGCTACCGGTGTGCCTGTTCTGTGGGCGTATAAGTACTCGTCTAGTCGAATTGTAACGGGTGAAACGCTGCCCTGGCACGCTGCTTAAACACCGGAACGCTTCGCGGAACGCCGCCGGAAACTCCGGTCTCGTAAACTCTTCTTCGAATCAACGGGAATATCCCGCGATCAGGATGGACAATGTTTTCAACTGTTTCGCTTTTGCCGGCCGGATAGGGTGGCCTGTGACGCGTTAACATTGAAAAATGCCGGATAAATGGTTTGTAAGAAATTAACCGCGGAAATTATGGTCTGTTAAATCGAATTTGTTGCGAAGAAATTTTAATTTTTTATTCCGATCGAGTGTACATAATTCGTTCATAGCGATCCATTTTTAACGAGAGAGGTTCGGGTTAGATTCGTAGTTTCTGTATTTCGAACACAAGTATGAAATATTTAAATTGCAACGCGGAAAAAGATTGTTGCACAAAAAAATATGGACTATTTAAGGTGGTGCAAGGGAATAAACAGGTTTGTAGCCCCTTTTTTTGCATCGAGACACACGGTATACTCGCTCGTAACTTCCAGCCACCTTCGTTCGTACGTGTACGTACGTTTGAAGCGAATACAGGGAAATGTGGTTAGAAATTACATGCTGCCGCTTATATACAGAGCTTCGAGCGTGGAACACGGGCTCTTATTAACGCGTGTATTAGCTATGCCGACTCACCCTTCTAATCTATATCCAACCCCGTGCCACGCGATTATTGGTTTCACGCGAGGACGGCTATCTACATTATGCCTACAGGGTGACGCTAATTTTGGAAATGTGCATGTTTCTAATCGGTAGATTGGAGGCACCGTTTATAAATAGCCTCAAATTCATTGCTACCATGATAAGCGATCAAAGAAGCAAGCGAATCCATCAATCGATTACTTATTATTCGATGAGTTATCCTTTATTATTAAAAGTTAAATCTTTTTAGAGAATTACTAGATCGCGACCGCCAGAATTTTTATGAGTCAAATAAAAGAAACGCTTAAAACGATGAAAAAATCAAAGCATAATTGAAAAAAAAGACACACTGATAACTTCTTTGCATTTATTCAAAAATTGGGAAATTTTTTAACGGAAAGACATCATGGTTGTGCCAACAATGACCGAAAGACCGTAGCTGCATTAAATGTTTAATTTCAGGATATGTATTTTAAGTGATTAAAATTTGAGTGATAAAAAAAAAAAAAAAATTTCGGGGAAAAGAACAAAACAATTGATTTTAACGCCGTTACTTATGATCAGTATCGATTTTCATTCGGGGAAAACACTGAAACATTAGTTTACCTTAAAAGCCTCCACTTTCCCTCAAACGTTGCCGGTAACGACATTGAAAAATTGCGTTAGAGACGATGAAAGGGAGCGCAGGACATCGGTCGTTCACCGTTCCTACCGCTTGCTTTTCGTTTCATTTACAATAAAAATAACATCATTATCGGTGTGGCGGTCGTAAACGAATCTAAAACCCGACAAGGTTTAATATCGCCTGATCAAATTGCGCGAGGCAAATCGTATTAACAAAACAGAGAGGAGCAAACAATACGAGGGGTGCCTGACCGATTCATTTTTTCGAGTTCCCTAAAAAGAAGAAGAAGAAAAATCAGTCTCACAACCTCTTAGTTGCTACTGAAAAATAATTAAAATCGAATATGTACAGTGCGTTATCTAAAGAACGTGTAAACTTCAGCAGATTAAGAGAATTATAAGAACACGGAACACAACTTTCGATGAATCTTCGTCACCCTCTTAATCGACGTTATTAATAATTCAGCGCTAATAATCAAGGAAACGCGTGTTAAACGAATATACGACAAGATTCCCTGCCCACCTTTCGTTTCATCGTCAAAGGAGGCCCGGAAAGCAGGGAATCGTATGAAGTGCGGTCGAGATAGCCTTAGACGATCGCTAATTTAAGCTTAACCCGCGGTACTCGACTCGTTCCAGCGAGAAGTCGCTTTTTAATGCCGGTCAAGCCGACAGGAGTCGACGGCTCACAAAGCAAAGACAAGTGAGCTTGCCGGAAACAAGGGCCAGTAATTAAAAATGTCAAAGTAACGGCAGTCTAAGAACCCCAGCGTCGACATGGCTGGAGTGGCCATTCGGCCACCCTCTCGCGATACAGCCTATAGTCGGAGACGAAACGACGATTTCGAAGATCGATACGCGACGGTCAATTTCCCACGCCGCGATGATCATAAATTCCCTATGGGCCGGACTAACTTTCGATAACATTAATTGCGGTGGAAAATTGATGGAAAGAAAAAAGTGGCTAACTCGCTGCCACGAACCTTCGATTACAACTTTTTGTCCCTTCTAAGTTTCTTCGATTGACTGAAATGGTAGGATTTCAGGGAACTTCATACGCGTAATTCTTTCTTCGTGATGTCAATCGTTTTAGACAAATGTGCAAGTTGATAGCTTTAATGAAAGATAATGAATTTTGCGGTAACTTTCTTTCAGGTATAGACAGTTGTTAATTTTTTCTCATATTTCAGAACTTCGCGAAGGAAAGAAAGAAAATTTGATCTAACCATTAAACGGAACCAAAGAAACACTCTCGAGAAGAATATTTCTTCAACAGACCCCAAAACAATTATCACTCATCGATAGAACTTTCCAGAAACTAAAAACTGATCACCTATCAAACAATTTTCCTAATATTAAAAACCTATTCGAAGATCCGTATTAGAAACTCACCCTGGACCCAGTATTAGATACCTTTCGTACCAAGTCCGTGCCTATGAGAAGAGACGAAAGGAGACGAGAAAAAAAGAAGTAAGAGAAAAACATAGTTTCCTCAGTCCGGTAGACATACATACTTTACATCTCCGGCTCTCTCTTTCCCTGCCTTAGTCAATCTCACCCCTTTCCCCTGGTTAGCCAGCAGTGCTTCTCTCTCTCTCTCTCACTCTCTCTCANAGTCAATCTCACCCCTTTCCCCTGGTTAGCCAGCGGTGCTTCTCTCTCTCTCTCACTCACTCTCTCTCTCTCTCTCTCTCTCTCTGTTTCCCAGTTTCGCAGTTTCTTCCTCCCTGTCCAACCCGTTCCCTCGAAGTGAATGTAAAAACAAAAAAGTGGGACGCCTTATTGTGCGCCGGTGAAACTGCGACTCAAAGGCTTAGAGCTTTGTACGTAGCTATGCCTATGTGCAGGCACAGCAGGAAGAAGGGGGCGCAAAAGGGGCGACGGTAACTACCCCGTGTATGGGCCGGCGTGTACGTGCACCCTCGTCAAAGAAGTGGGGGAGAAAAATACACCTAGCTACCTCGTTCATTTTTATCCCCTAAAGCAATTTCAGCATTGTTTTAAAATAGTACTTAGCAGGGTCATTGTATTATGCATGCGCCCTCGGTCTAGTGGACTGCGCCAGTGTGTGAGAACACTTGATTCCTCGCGCACGTGAGCCTCGCCCCATTGTTAACTCAGGAGGAGCAGCCTGCTGGAGGAGGTGGAGGCGGAGGTGGTGGAAAAGGAGCCGGACGGGGGAGAGCAACGGGTGGAGAGGTTAACAGAAGGGATTTTCTTGGCCAAGATTTTTTAACAGTGCTTAACTCAACCATGAAACGCACCCGATCGATTTTTAGGACTATCGGTTGATCGCTTGTGCGAGTTTATTCAATGGTTTGATACTTGTCAATGTACGTGTATAATTTTTTTAGAGGAAGGATATAATTCGAGAACTATGTACTATTTTTAGGAAAGATGGATTCGTTCGAAAGATGTTTAAATTTTTAGTATCGAGACAGGAAGATTATTGTACGTCGAGTAATAATTAGTAGAGGGTGATTCGAGTTTATCGAACTATGTATGCGACTGATGTTTCGTTAATTTTCTTATCTTCGATGCAATTATAGTAAATTTAGTATATCACTAGGACGTATAAAGATATTGAAAAATCCAATCAATGAAAGAAGCCTCCGAAACCTTAACTTTGTATTGATATAACATTTAAGTCTTAAGAAAGCGTGATTCTAGAAAAGTAAATTATTTTACGAATAATCCTGAAACTTTTGTCTTTTGTATTTTAACAGAAGGAAACGAAACTCCGGTTAAATATAACGAATCGAGGAGAAAGAATTTTGTAATGTCGAGAAAGGTGAGCTCGTTTAGCTGAATGCGTAGCATACGGATAACGATTATGCTCCTGATTTTGAGACATACCTCCTGGCAGTGCCACAACCGTGTTCGGTTAAGTATGAAGTCGAGTGCGATTACTATTGTTTCGGGCCTGGCAGTCGAGCGTCTCGACTGCCTACCGGGTAAAGCAATATTGCATTCGAAAGAGAGCGTACACTCGCCAAGTGTGACGCCCGCGGTAAGGTTTTGAGGGCTCTTTCGCAAGATAAAGGCTTGCATATACTTACTCGGTACATATACTCGTCCAGATTCTTCTGCATCTAGCCGGTGAAATTTTGTCCGTCGACTAATAAGATTGTTCGCGATCCAGCCCAGTCATCCATCTGCAAAACACATTTTTATTCGTGTCGTTAGACCAAAATGTTAAGCGTTGTTACAGTTGGAAAGCATGCGAAAATTTGATCACAATCAAACGCAAAACAAAAACATCGTCTTCTTTTATTCTTGTATCATCCATAATTCAAACATCCGTGCGATAAAAAGCACCCATTCATTGTCGATCAACCGTAAAGAATGAAAACTAAATTATCAACTTTTAATTACAAACTTTCATCACGTTCGATAATAATAGCTTTAAAATTAGCAGGCAGAACATAAGAGGTAAAAATAGGAATAAAAAATTACAAGAGCATCGAACAAACGATGAGAATCACGAACTCGTAAAAAACCAACTAAACCGGTATCATCTAACTTTTCTTCAAATCGTGCAAAAAATGCATTCAGTTATAAAATGGTGGCAAGAAAGAAACGCGCATCGTTTTTCGTCGCGAAGAGGGGTGCAGGACGTAAGATACGTCAGAGAGACAGCGACAATTCCAGAGCTACGACGTTAAGTGCATAGCCTAAGGCCGCGTGGCCAAAGGCGCTGGAACGGCCCTCTCGTGTTCATTGTTCATAGTCAGCGTCCTCCTACCCCTTGGCTCGGTTGTCGACCACCCCAGAGCGGCGGATCCCTCTCGCCAACCAGCCGTGCTTCTCGCTCTCATCTCATCTTGTGCCAGCCTAGTGACTTCACGAGGGTCTCATTTTCATTAAGAATTAAAGTTGAAGTCCGCGGGAAAAAAGTTTCCATTCGCCTTTTTCATGCAAATGAGATCGCGCCATCTCGCGCCTTGAAACTATCTCGATCCCGAGCTAATGCGGAACCCGTGGAGATCCGGCCGGAGACCACGAAGAAAAAAAAAAAAAAAAAAAAAGAACTTTTTCCCCGGGATCTCGACGACAGAGCCACCTTGAATCATTAGCGAATCACCGCCGCAGAGAACCTCGTCTAATTTTCGGGGATTAACCGTGAAAATTAATTAGGTCGACCGTCGTCGCTGAGATCTTCCAGGAGCTACTATTCAAGACATCCGGGACGATCGACGATCTTCAAGATTCGCCTCTTTTCTGCGGTTCTTATATTCGTCTTGCATCGTATTTATAAATACGACGAACAATTTTACGAGACACACTGTGTGATGGAAAAATCATTTTTATAAACGCAAAAATTGATAAGAGATCTTTCTTATGCAGCGAGCCGTGAATAGAACAATTTTCGAATCGATAAGATTCGATTCTCCGTATCTGTGCAATTTTTCCTTTCTTTTTAAGGCACCTTCGATTTCAATCAACAACAACAGCGAATCAACACGTGAAATGAAATTTAGTACACCGGTCGGTCCACCAACACTGATTGCAGTTGAATATTTGTTCCCCGCTGTGTCGCCCTGTAATACGCATTTATGATATACGATATTGACGATAAAAGCAAAATCAATCGAGACCAATTCAAATGTGTAATTTACAAACAGAACTGCAAAATTTGCCTGTAAACATTTGTTTGTATCTCTACGAGGAAGGCGAAATTCAATTAATACTCTCTTTATAAATTCTTCAATCCCAGAAAATTTCTATTTTATGTTCATGAAATATCTTGTATATAAAGCAAAGAATATTTTCCCACGTGTAGGAGAAACTAGTTGTAGCTCATTGTACGATTAAATGATTAAAAAGGAATTCATTCGGCATGCATCATCGGCTACGTTGACCTGTCAAATTACATTTGCAGCGTTCAGAAGCTCTTCAATAATATGCTTCATCGACATATATGTATCGAAGCGCGTTGCATCCGATCGACCGCGCTTTTCCCAGGGGAGAAATATCGCGGATTATTATTTAGTCAGTTTATCGCGCAAATTAGTCATGCGAATAGAGATTCATTAGAATAGTCGCTTAATTATCGTAGCTACCTACGTTACAGGCTACGCTCAAGTGAGAAACGCACGATTCTACGTGCGTTATAGGTGAATCTGATTTCTGCCCGATTGTTTCCTTGCCGTTCGAGTATCGATATCACGTTCTCTGTCGAGTGTGTTAATTAATTTTCACGGTTAATTCCGTTGTCCGTACGCCGTGCCGGCATTTCTCCACTTTTCTCGCGACATTAAGCAACGAACTTTTTTACAACTTTATATTATCGTTAACGTATTCTAAAAACGATTCGGATGAAAAGTATCGATAGAAATTGGTCCGTGAGCGATTCAAATTTCAACAATTGGGTTAAATTAATAAATTAGCGGATCTAATGAAAGGGTTTCGGCAAGGGTAGAATTCTAGCGGAATCACGGTGAAACAAGTGTGAGAAAATATAATCGGAATAAATAGGGAACGTGAAACTCAATCTGTGATTTAATTAATGATTAAACAAAGCAACGCATAATTTCACCGTCCGCTCTGAATATAACCTTCTAATCAATGATACAATATACGTCCCTCAAACCACACTCGAAAGCCACTACTGATTTTCAACCAATCATCCTAAATTTCAACAAATCCGAAACCATTTCAAGAACCCACCCCTCAACTACAAAATGAACCAAACTTTGCACCGAAACTTTGCAAAATAATGCGACATCTCGCCACTGCAGTATCTCTGGCCACGATTTCCGGTTCGTCGAAACAGCCTCGTTCGACCGGCCCATTAACCTTGAGTGCGAGCATATTTTTCGACGAATTCGGAAAACGCGGCTCGAAATGAGAGACACGATGGTGGGCATCGACGCGGCGCATTTTGTTAATTGAAATCGTTTCATCGATCACGGATAACGGACAGTCCCTTAAAGGGGAGGATGAGGAGAACGGAGAGGGGATTAGCTTTTGTAACTGGGTGAGCTGGATGGCCAACGAAGAGGGACCAAAGTTCGCGAGGGGTGGGTAGCAGAGGGTGGCAAAGGGAGAGGTTTAAGCTCGTGACAAATGCTCCGGCGTCACGAATCGTTTTCCTAGGCGTCGTATAAATTAATAATTACCCCGCGTCGCCATTACCGGGATTAATGCCGCTGATATTATGCCGGCTGTTTTACCGATAATTCATCGGCTACGTTGATACACGCTGATCAGAAAAATCGCGAGACCGGTGACTGGATAAATTTTGTCCTCCTAGATCGCGGTTCTTCCAATAGAAAACCTTGATCGATGACGATTTTTCGATCGGATTTTTGGTGAAAATATCGTAAGAAGGGTGCAAGTTTTTATACGCACAAGCGGGACGATGTTATTCGCTCGCGTTATCATTGGTTATTTAATATTCGTCCAACGCGAAGTGTCAATAAAATAACGATCTCCCATCAGGGTGTCACGAGAGATGAGATAAATATGGGTATTTGAGCGCGGCAGATAATGCAAACAAACCCACGGTGAGTTATGCTTCCCGCTCTATATACGGTTTGTCCGCAATTGCGATACGCTGCGCGTTAAATTTGCTTTGAATTACCGCCGATAGTGCGACGCGACCTGGATTATTATTAGTCCGTGATTCCCGTACGGTCCATTACCGTGACCTTGCACCCTCGCCGTTTCGATCCTTTCCACGATAACCCGCCGCGAAAGCGAAGGAAAATAACCAACCACCTGCCTCCCTCTCCCCCTTCCCTCTCATACCCTGTGGGATTTTCTCTTGGTCAAAGGGGAGCCACGGTGCGATTTTCATTTCAAGGACTTTTTTACCGTAACCCTGACCAATTAATTGTGGAACACTTAGCGGTATAGCACGGTCCACGGTGTAGCGAGATGCTAAATTAGAGCATCGAATAGCTGCATCGATCGATGTAGCGATACTAGGGATTGTATACAGAATCGTATATTTTTTAATAGGGGTTGAGCAAAAAAGAAAAAAAAAAATATTGGAAATTCAAGAGGGTTATTTCACGAACGACAGAATCCTCGATCTTTCGAGAAAGGAATAATTTCAGCGATGAAAAAAATACGGGAGCATCGAAAAGAGAATTTTAGGAACAAAAATAGCACAAGAATGACCGAAGGAAACACCAACACTAAAAACCATAAACAACGCCATAAAAAACGAGAAAGAATAATACCAGGACAGAAGAAAAATAGAGGTTTCCGTAGGTGAAAATGCGAGACGTTCTAACGTGTAAACTTTGACGCCTGACCGATCTCATGACCTCGCTACATCGCGAAAGCTACTATACAAGTTTGACCTTTCACCTACTTCAATCGATGCAAGTTTTAATAAAAAGAGAAGAAGAAAAGAAAAGAAATTCGAAATGAATGATTAACGCTAAACCACATTTTTGGAGAGTGACCTACATAAATTTCAACTCGAGATGCCTCATAATTCTCGAACAGTGATAAAACTTTATACGTGCACCAACCATGTTTCAACTTTAACCACGTTCCACAAATTAAACGCACGACTCTTACCTTGACTCGAAAGAAATACTATAAATTCGTACACCAGACCGAAAGACAGAAAGAGAGTGAGAGATCTGGTATGACAAACGCATCATCGAGAAGCAGAATGATGTCTTAGGAGGGTGGGGAGAAGGATAATCTTACGATCCACGATGTCAAGTGATTACAGCTATTTTGTGCCACTTGTACTTATTAGGGGTGATACGCTGGTTCAGGCGGCCATTATGAGTGCCATCTGAATCTCGGCCTCTTGAATGCCTCCATTTACCATTAAGCACATTACTATTATCCTATCACGCGCTCGCTCGGCCAAAGGGACTTCTTTGGTTTGCCCGTGATGCACGAAGCCATTTGTGCAAAGTGGCCGTTCATTACTAAATTATGCCGGTTTTATAGCATTACATTAAACCCGGCCTCGGCTCAGCTCCCTGGTTCAACCGACCTTCGAAAAAAGTCACGTTGGAAGGGATGATGTTTCTACTTCTTTCGATCCTCACCATCCATATTTTTCCATTAGCCTCTGTTTCTTCATTTTCTATCCGAGACCAATCAGAATATAATGCTTTTATCGCAAATAGACGCTATTTGACAAAGAATTTGACGAAAAAGCTATCGAAAACATACTCGTGCAGATCCATGGTCGTCGAGAGGAGTTTACACGGCGGACTAACAACTGCAACACTGTTACGGACAGTCGTGGCCATAATGCGCATATAATTAATGATAATAATGCGGCTGAGCCGCGGTGCACGCGAATCTGAACCGCTTTTTGCCCGTTGCCTGCTCTGTAATGAACCACCGAAGATGTCAGAACCAGTTCTGTATCTCTCCTTTCGGTTTGCAACACTTTGGTACGTAACGACGTGGCCGGTTACGATACTTATGCGACCGTTTACCTGCAGTTTAGCCCTGTAATGAATACTATTATCGTCCGTTCCTTTTGCCGGCGAATATTTTATATGAATGTAGATTGCCCCTCGTACGACTCAAGGGATCGGGCAAAAAGTGGTTCTACACCGTTGTTCCTTTCCTCGGTGTCCCTAACTGCGTCCACCTTCGATTAACAATCTCTTATGACGTTTATGTGTTCGAGCCCTCCCAAGCAGTGGTAACGGTACCTTTTTATATTTTTTTATTCTTTCTTACTGTTTGTCGATCGGTGTTTTTTGCTGCCATCGACACCTTCTTTCGATGCGGGGTTTATTTAGCGATGCGAGAGACTACCGATCAAATTTTTTACTTAACGGGTGATGATATTACTGCCGTGCTGCAATAATTGAGATATCTAGAAGGTTGACAAATTTTTCCTCACTGTCTTGACATTTAATAACAGCTGTGATAAAAAATATATACATGTTGGTATCTCGGATAATCAAAATTTAAAAAACAAGAATAAATAAAGAAGAAATAACAATTTTTCTAATTAGTAATTTCCTAGACGTATTAGCTTTTACGTTCTTTTAATAAATTCCTCTCCAAGTGTCCCATTCAAGTTCAACGTTTTACCTTTTTTTCGCCAAAATTTTCCAATCCTTTCCTCAAACAATTTCCCAACCCTGTTCCAAGAATCCACCCCGAAACGCGTCACATTAAATCCTTCAGCTCACCGGGTAACGATCCCCCGAGCTACAGCGTCGTTAATTTAACACGGTCAGCGACATAACTTCTCCTCGCGATATCGACGAGCATGGCCGATTGCAATCAGGCAAACGTGATCGAAAAAATCCTCGATACCCAATAGAGACGAAGACCCAGTTTCTACCGCTCGTCCTTCTTTATTTCTACCCTTCTCTGTCGGCTAATACGTACTACTTTACGCCACAAAGTGGAAGGCGCAGAAGATGACAGACTGCGAACGCGAACATGGTTGAAAGCGTGTTTGTATACGGGCTGTTCGACCAAGATAACCTAGGCCAGCCTGTGTGTCGGCAGTGTGTTTGAACCAGAGACTATGTGTACGTGTGGACGGGAATATGGAAAGGGGTGGAAGTGGTCCAGCGGCTTTTAATAATATTTCCGAATTTTTTTTTTTTTTTTCGTTCGGTCCCCGCGCACGACTCATAGGCGATTCCCTGTGTGACATTTTTTTTCTCCTACCAGAGCGACGCGGGGACGAGCCGTTCCGATAATCCCAAAGTATTGCGCTCTTTTTGAAAGCGATTTGTGAAATATAAATAAACGGGAGCGGCGTCGAAATGACTTTTGCCTCCGTCATGCGTTCGATCCGGGGCATTTTTGATTCGGATTTCGCTTCCAACATGGAACGCTGTCTTTGCACGGTCGCGGGAGAGTGTTATATGCTTAGCGCGTAGAACAGAGAGATGTGCGCTCGCGCACGTGCACGACACCGGTACGATGGAAATGAAATGTCAAAAAGAGTAATAACGAATGGTTATCGATATGATACCGGGGATATAGATAGTTTTTCGTTCTTTAGAGATGGAATCGACGACCAGCGTTTCGTTCGGTGTTTTTGTTTTAATTTTTTTTTTTTCTCTTTTTCTTTTATTCTTGTTAGTTTTTTTCCCCTCTTTTTTGCTTTTCCTTTTCTCCGTATACGCTTTTTAGGGGAGTTGCTTTTATACTCCGGGATGAATTCAATTGTAATTATTTTTGTTAAGCAACGATTCATAACGAACAGGAAAACAAAATACTTGGTGGGTCCAGTTAGGAAAACCTACATTCTCTTTCATATTCTCGCGAAGAAAGGTTTAAAAAAAAGAAAATAATAATATAAGAAAAAAGACAGAAAGATACAAAATATGTAGAACATTTTAATAACACTATCCGCGAAAAAAAAATTACAAAACAAAGAATGCATCACCATCTACTGAAAGCAAATTGCAATGTTCTGCATAGTTCTAAAGCTCTAACAGCCAATTCTGTATCATACGTACAATTACATTCATTTCCCCGATTCTCGTCGGATTTTTAAACAACCTTTCCCTCAAATTCAGTTCGCGGTACGTCGTGAAATCATTCGTAGTTTTTGCACCCAGCAATTCTATTAACATTCGTCGTAATACCTCGGCGAAATCTCATAAGCGATGCCTTGGTCGATGCAAAAATTGTTAGTCTTTCTGCTCGCCCGACCGCTATTGTGGCCCGGACCGCGCTTCACGTTCGCGGCGCGGGAATAATTCAATAATCCGCCAACATTTTTATTCCGCACTCGGATTTAATAAACCGGCAAAATAGATTTTATTATTTGCAATCACCATCGCGGGCCCGCTCTCGTTAGCTAGTTTTAATCCCGCGCCGCCGCGGAATTCTCGCGCCCTCAGGACGCCTCGTAACGACGTTAAAATGCCACTTGGTACTTACAACGAAGTCCCGTTTACCCTTCTCTCGCCCATCGTGTGCCGGCTGCTTCGCCTTTAATCGATATTACATTCCGTTTCCGCGAGATGCGAGGAAAACGCACGGACAACTAGTTTCCACCAAGTTGTTGCATCTCACGAGGGAAAGTTCTACCCTGTGCCTGTTTAGCAAGACTTGGATCAAATTTGATTTCAGGTGAAATTAGTTATAGGGTAGTGGGATAAATTTTGAGAAACCGATAATAAATAGATACTCGAATCCACTGTGTATCCGATTTTTCCATCCCAATCGAGTTTCGTTCCATTTATTAAACACCAACACCGAAAGTTGATCAATCAAAATCTTGCTTTATTGACATTTATTTGACAGAAATTGCAAGACACGGAATATTCCATTGAGCCTCTAAAAACATTAACAAGGATACAGTGAAACAGAAATCGGAATAATTGCTTCAAAAATAACTGGAGCAAAAATTAATGGAATCTTGAATCCCTGCATTGACAGAACGATGCGATGATGTTAAATATACCAGGATAAATGGGTCAGTAAAATATTTAAACGAGCATCGTGGAGCGGTAAATACGTTAAAGACAACCATTTGGACGGGACGCAAGGTGGATACAACCGGATATAACAGGAGGATCGTGGGAGGATAACGTTGCCACATTTCAGCGTTCCGGCCAGGCGTATCAACAGTTGCCACCTTCGATCCCTAATCCCTGCAGCCGCAAGCCAAACTCGACCTACCAAAGCCTCTCGACACGCTTTCGAAAAACGATCTTAAAAGGCTTTCCATCAAAGAGCATCGTGCCGGGGATTGGAAAGCAATCGCTTAATTATCCGGGTTCCCACAAAAAAGGAAGAAAAAAAGAAGAAAAAAAAAAGAACAGGGTGATATGCAGAGAGAAAAGAGGGCCGCGGCCGAAAAGGCGTACGTATGATCGCTTCATATCGCCTACAAAGTGAGTCTCTGCGTTCTTATGGTTATTTATCGAACCGTCGACCCCGGAAAAGCCGACAGGAACGTTCGAAGCCGACAAAGGAAGCAAAAAAAAAGAAAGAAAAAAAACGAAGAAGAATAAAAAAAGGCATCGCGTATGTGTGGCGCGCGGGGCGTCGCCATTTCTGATTGAATCCAGGCTTCGAGCTTATATTTTGTCATCCATTGGCGCCGTCGGGAGCGTGAGTGCAGGCTAAAAGAGTCGAAACGGTGACGAGGGGGCGCAGATTGGGTTGCAGCTTCGAAAGAGCAAGGGAGAAAACTCAGCGTAGGGAGTAGGAGTGTAGGTGTTCTAGGGGTGGCCGCTCTCCGAATCGAGTGGGGGCTGTTTGCCAACGCGAATTTTAAAATCACGAATTTTTAAAAAGTACCCCGCGGCCAGATTCTCTTCGCTAACGTGGTTACGTAGTCTCGATGCGCGTGCACGTCTACATACACGTACAGCAAGAGCGCACAGAACGGCGGTTGTGCATGTACAGGATGGAACACGCGGACGTACGCAAGCGAGAAAGAGACTGTACGTGTGTAGACCCGTGCCACTATGGCACTATACGCGTTTATCCTACATATCTGTAAATGCATTCAGTTATACCGGTCTCTCCACCGAAAAATTTGATTTTTTCCCTTTTTGCGTTCTTTTTCTTTGATTTCGCGTCCCTTTGTTGCCACACCAGCCCTGGAATAAACGCCGCAAAACGCCCGACCGACCGCTTCGATGCATCTTTGAGGCCGCATCGAGTGCTCGGGATTTTTAGGTTCAACTGGAACAATCACGATCGCCTAACTTTCTTCGTTTGACGGCCAATATTTATCCGATGGTATTGAAGAAGCTTATTTATAGTTAACCCAGGGATTTTCTAATTAATTGGCATGAATTTTTGGAGAATTTTCAACTCTTAAACGGGTCTGAATTGTTGATTGAAACTGGTACCGATTTTGAGCTTTATTCCTAAAATTTTATGAATAAAATTGTTAATAATATTTTTTTCAGGCTCTGACAGTCTTATTAATAGGAAAAGATACTAGTTGAAGCGTTTTTAAAAAGTGATTAATCGTAGGTATTATATTCCGTGATATATTTATGTTTGACCGATGTCTGACTACATACGGTCTGAATCTACTTATGCCAGTTTCCCCTTAGTTTCTACGTACCTGTTAATTGTAACACTTTGTAACTTTTAATACGCTAACTGCTAACATAAATACATAAAATAACAATTATTTAAAACCATAAAAACATTGCAAAAATATAAAAATTTATTAACCGATATTAGTTACTTCTTTTAAGATTCTAAAGTTACAGTACCAAGTCAAACCTCTAAATTAATTATAAATTCATACTCTGTACAAATGTTCACAAAATTCCCCTTTAAATTAAAACTTCGAATTTCTCTTTAATAAAATTTCAAACAAAAACGTCATTTCCGAAAATCTATAATAACAATCCGATAACCTTTAATGACTTTCGATATCGCAATTACAACCTGTACCGATAAAAGAACCTAAAAATATATACCACACTGTCACGAATCGAGGAACCGTGCAGCTCGGCCGGATGTCAATTGTCTCCGGTTACACGTTATCGTTTAAAACATTAATCGCGTTGCCGCGCTTTATCATCGTGCGATCCGCGCCCCCGGTGAAAAGGTCTCTCCTCTATATTCTCAAAAATAATTACTGTTTACCAAGTAATTACCGTGCACAGGTCTATGCATGTGTATGTGCACGCTCGGGCATGCGAGGAGAGACGAAACAACGAAATGGGGAGAACGAGAGAGAGAAACACAGGGCGGATATTTAGCAACAGGCGCTTCGACGAAATACGCTTCGCGGGCTTCCACTTTATTCACGAGACAGCTCTATTTTTTATTCGCAAATAAATGTGTCCCCCTAAAAATAATATTTAACGTTCGCGTAATGTGGGACCCGCGGGACGGACGCGAGCAAGGTATATTTTGACAGCGTTGTACCGCGCAATGTTTTTGTTCCCTTCGAGCAACATGGACGCGAGCGCGTGGTCGCTCAACTTTGTATCCCGAACCAGAGAGGAGGAAATGATTAAAAAGCTCACGGACTATTTACGTTTCCTACGGTGTCGTCGGAATGAAAAATTCAAAGGGAATCAAGCGTTTTAATTAAATTCTGTTTAGAAACACCGTCACCCCACCATCGGACACTGTTAATTATTCCGCGTTAATATTTATGCGCCGCCGAACGTCGTGACATCTATTTGGCATCGATCCTGTGAACTAAGGCATTTTGGAGCGAGGATCTCTTAATGTCATATAAAATACGACTGTTTGTCTTATTTAAATAATCAAAGATCGTCGATCCTAACTTGGGTCTAGCAAACTAACCGTCTTTGTAAATTTTGATAAACCCTGAAAGCTTACTTTTCAAATCAATTACGCTTTTCGTCGGTTTATTCCGACAGCACAATACATTGGAACAAAATGACAGAATATCGTAAAGGGTGTTTTAGTTTGAAGTCCAAACGCGGTCTAACAGTTGCGCGGAATATTTAGCGCAAGTTTGGCTCCTTCCGTAATTATCGTTCTTACGCTGAACAAGCCATACATCTGCATAGTATTTGTCGGAACGTGTAATGGATACCTCTGTTGCACAAGCGGCCAACTTTACGAGGCTGTAATTTGCAAGAAAATTTCTGGTAGGAGGAGGTAAGGGCAGTCTTTGTATCAGCGCAGCTGCGCTCACCACTCACCTATCTATCTTCCATCCCGGCAAAGGGCAACGTTTATTCCCGTAAACATCACATATCGTCAACTATTAGCACGATTTGTTCGTTTCTTAACATTTCACTCCACCATTTAATCAATTTACTTTTTCTTTCTTTTTCTCCCTTTTTTTTTTTTACTATGCTTCACTCTTTCAAATAATTCGCAAAACTCCAACCAGTCTCAACTTGGCATAATTTTCCATATTGAAACATTCGGCGTAAAATGTTCGGAGCAAGAAACGAAAAGAAGTTCTCATGTATGCACATATTCCTGCATAAATACATTACACCGTTGGATACGGTTTTCATCGGCGGATACCGAAAAAATGGGCGAGAAAAATGGCAGAGAACTCGGGGTGCGAAGAAGGGTCGCGAATAAAAATGCCTATGAGGGTACTTTGAATTTTACATCCGCCTTGGAAACGGTCAACATTCAAATGAGCCGATCGAACGATCGATACCGAGTCTACGGGATATGAGGCGAAGTAGTTGAAGATGCAGCCGGTCAGCCGAAGCGAGCGAGTCGAAGGGGTGGACGAAGGTCTTCAAGGGGTCGTGAAATGAGACGTTCTCGAATTCGCAAGGGTCCGTTCGAAAGGAACATCAAACCCTAGGCATTGGCCTTTCCCGAGGAATCGTGTGGCCCTCCCACTTATTAGTGGTGCTGGACGAAATACTCGAGTTCTATTACGAGGGACGACAGCTTCGTTAAAGGAAGGCTTACAGACAATTCGGGGTACGTTTATGTGCAGCGGCGATCATCTCTCTATAGCTTCAACATTGATTCTCAAAGACCTCTGCTGACGTTCTCTGTTCGACTGCAGGCTCTGGGAAGTTTAGTCGAGCGTAAATTTGTGTTAAATTATAGAGCGTCGCAGGGTGATCGAGAAGTTTAGAACGAAATTCGATCGACGATCAGCTATGGTATTTCTATTTCCTTCTGTTTCTTTGCATCGATGAGATTTTTATATTCTATGATTTTTTTGTTATCCAAAAATTTTTTAAATCAGAGAGACAAAGATATGAGACATCTGTACCCACTTTAAAGAAAAAAAAAAAATAGAAAAGCGAAGAATCGATGATACCAATTATTGGTAAAAAATGATAAAAACTAAATAAGAGGAATTTCAAGATCTACTCGAACTGTTGGTAACTCGAAACCGTTCTACTTTAAGTAGAATAAGCAAAGTGCACGCCAAATTCGTACAATAGACTATACAGGCACACGGTAGTTCAACAAATCCCTATTCCTGTCTTTAAATATTTATCTTCCGTAGCCTCGCGCTGTTTGCCGAATTGATTACGCAGAAATATCCGTGGGAGTAAAGTCGATCTCCTTTTTTTTCCTCTCGAGGGAAACATCCCGAGAAGTACGTAGAAGGTACAAATGGTGCGCAAAGTCTCTGGGTTTCCAATAATCTCGGCCTGAAAACGCGATTTATACGAAACGGTAAACTTAATAACGCAATTTCGTGAGGACACGCGGCGCTGACGGGCCGACCAAGCAATTTAAATAAACAAATTATAAATATTCGCCAGCGCGAAACCGTCTCAGCATGAATAATCATTGCGTCGTAGATGGGAGAGGCAAGGCACCGGCGATTCGATTGATTAAATTTTTAATAATTCATTTGCATTCGTGCACACCGCCACTGGCGTTCGTCTACGTCGTCGGGGCCCCCCTTTAATATATTTTTAAATTACATTTTTAATTGACGCAAAAAATGAATTATCGATTGTTTCACCTCAATACGGCTCACCGATGGGGTTATTACTAATGCGCCGTTCCAGTTATGCGGCTCTTATTAAACACACCAAGGTGGAGGTAAGACTTCTCGGAATTAGCATGAAAATTGCGTCTCCATTAAAACAACGTATTATAAGCGTTATAATTTCATTCGAGCGGCCAATGAATACGATATTCGAGCCATTTATTCAACTTTAATGGAAAGTTAATGTTTTGAAGTAAATTCGATAGGGCTTGGAAAAGAAATTTTTTCAATGGATAATTTAATTGATCAATCGCAGGATTTGCAGAAAAATTTTCCGGGCTGCTAATGTTCTCACAGGCAGCTTTTATGATCAGAAGGGGCTAGTTCTAGTTTTCCCCTACCGAGTAACGAGCAAAGTTACACTTAGTTAACGTTACTCAGTTGATTGCCTTTCCAATCGGCACGATGTTTGCAATCAGCTAGGTTTGATTAGGTTGGTTACAAACCTCCGCTGATCCTGCGTGCACTGCCGAAACGTGTAAAACTTCCCCTCTTTCTCCTGGCCAGCGTTTTCCAGAATTCACTCGGGGAAAAAAATGCGTTTCGGTTACAACGACGCCAATTGCAAAATTATCATACGACACCGTACGTATTTCCATTTATATAGATATGATGAAATGTATCTAATCGAAATTGATTCGGAGAAATTTTACTTTCGAATCTCTGAAGATAATGGATCTAAATCGACTGATCGTAAGCTAATAAAAAAGCATTTTGAAATAGCAATCAAGTAATTTGAAAGATACCGGATTCAATAGGTTTGCAACCCCCTGTCTTTAAAATCAACTTCCACTGTAACCAACATAAAAAATTTTTGATAAAACAAAACCTAACGTTACCTTTACAAATTCAAACCAAATATCTTATACTTACACTTCCAACATCACCACCCTTGACAAGCTGTATTTCCAACCTTTAGAATCCACTTGTCAAAATCATCGAACACGAAACCAACCCCCTCCGAACTCCAACCCTGTCCGCTTCCTACGATCGGTTTATTGCGACACTTGGCCGCATAATTCGATTGCTTGCTTCGATCCAGCGGAATTCGATGAAACGCGACATTTGCCAGCGACGACCACTGGCAAAATGGCGAAAGAGGGAGAGAGATCGAAAGTCGGCCGCGTGTTCAGGAACGTTCATCGAGCCGAAACGAAGTGAACGAGATATATAAACGCGGATCGGGACACGGGGGGTCGAAATCCGAACCTCATAACCTTCGGTTCGCTGACGGTCGACTCAATATTCAAGATGACCAGTGGACGGGACGGATGTGACGTCACGCTTCGTCGCCGCCTCAAGCCATATTAGATCGAGGAGTTTCATATTGCCGCTTCTAGATCCCGTGCGCCAGAAGTTTATCTATGCTTCAGTTCGTCTAGTAATAATTTCCATTCGGAGATCGCTGCCCGTTTCGTGCCAGCGGCCAACTACTCTTCGCGATCGCGTCGTTAACGAGTCAACCTTTCGTCAAAGGTTATTTCCTTACTGAGTTTTCCTCGCGTTTCGTTGGACGAATCATTTAGGTGTATGGAATGTTTAAGTCAACGATCAGGAAGGCTTCCAGAAAAGGGAACGACGGAAGGTTAGAGGCGATCGAGATGGGATAATAAAGGGGGACCGGTAATCTAGTCGAAGCGCTAAGCAAGAAGCGCAGAGAAGGTGCTACTTAGTTGGTGCACGTTGAGGGACCACGTATGAATTTAATTATAGTTGCATTCGAAGACGTTCGAGCAACTAATGGGTAAAATTCTATCGTATCTTCAACAGTATGTTCGGAATCGTTCTCGTATAACCGATTGCGAGAAGGTTTCAGAGAATACGTTGATTAAAACCTACTTAAATTTCCTGACCTTTCGTTAACTTTGTAGAATATTTTTCTTGCCGAAGTAGACTGTTAAAGCTAAATATAAAAATATTTCTTTCCATCGCCAGGTTCAAAAACCCCAACAAATAGCACCAGAAGCACTACAGACTCTGCGTTGGCCAAGCTTGCAAGCTGATACAAACAGCGGCCTTGTCCACCCGAAAGGATCTAGCCAGGCCTAGACAACCGAGTATTCGAGAGGCGACAAGAGAAAAATTCCGGCACGGCGTCATCAGCGTGACTGGGAAACCACCGCGAAAGGACGTAACACCAGCCATGGGGAGACGAGGGTGACTGGGATATTTCGGGAACCGGGACTCGGGTAACACAAGCCCCGAGGGCAACGAAAATCACGAGGACACCGCTTCGGAGTCTCTTTTTTGTTAGCTCGCATCGCGTCATCTCGCAGAGCCACATTCGGCGGCGGGCCCGGGCACCGGTTTTAAATTCCTTTTGAGTCCGTTGCGGGGGTGTTGCGGGGCAGCATGGCACGGTACAGCATCGAGATAGAGGGACGGAGGGCAGAGCAAGAGGCACCAACGTGTAGTAGAGACAGCGTCAAGTGAACACACAGAGAAATGTACAGGCAGTGGTATGTGTCGGTTGAGGGGTACGAGAACTGGATGATGGGGTACGATGGGGGCGTTGTAGGGGGGCAGGGAGGGGCGGGAGCGCGAGTACGCACTCGAAAAAAAAAATCATTTGCACGGTAATTCGAAGCCTGGATTTCAGTCGATAAAAGGATGCACACACGCCGCGGCGCATACAGAGGGAAGAAACAAATGAACAAATTCGCGTTTCAGAATAATGCCCGGCAATCCCATCTACCCGCCTCTCTCACCGTTCACCACCCCCTTACCCCACCTGCCTCCTCCACCTCGTCCACCGTGCCGTGGGCCACCACGTACCCCGTGTATCCGCCCGTACCCCCGCGTACACCCTTGCCCGCCTACAACCACGTCCTACGGCCTCCACCCGCCTCACCACTGTCGATGCGCCGTGGCACCCACTCCTCCTCCGGCACACACCGCTACCCGCGCAACCCCACAACCCTACTTTTTTCATTCCGTCCTATCAATTGATCAGGTTTTAAATTTCCGCGTCCATCCGAGCCGCGCCTCCACCTCTTCCTCCTCCGCCTCCTCCTACGCCTCTGCCTCCTCCTACTGGGTGCTTCTCCACACATACACACCTACAGATACGCGTACGCACACGCCAACACACACCGCCATCCATCCGGTGTCCTCTTCCACCTCTCGTCTATCCGCGTGACCACCTCCTCCTCCCGCCCCCCTCGGTTCGATCCTCATCCCGGCTGTCCCTCCTCTCTGTTTAATTAAAAGGACACATTAAATTATTTTTTCAATTGAACCCCCCATTGTTACTCGCAGACTGCTGATTCTATCCAATCGTTTTCTCTCTTTCACCCTCCCACGTCCTGTCCCTTTCGCTCCGTCTTTCTCTCTTTGTCACTCTCCAGCTTGGTTTCTCGCTTCGTACACCCACCACCCCTCGCCACCACCGCCGCGGTGGGTGCCTTTCTCTTGCGGCATCTCGCTCGCCCCTTCGACCGACCGACTGCTCGCCGTTCTTCTCTAGCCCGGTTTTTTTTCGCGTTAGAAGCTTTGTCGAAATACGCGTGCGCCAACGTGTGCGTGTGTACATATGTACCCAGCGTGTCAGGTATATAGGCGCGCATCAACACGTGCTACACTGTGTGCGTGCACACCTGACACTCTGTATAGGTGTACAAATTCTGTATATATGTGTGTAGTTATGTATATACATGTATATGTACGAACAGGTTCATATCGGTTTGTATGTACACGTTTCTTACCCGTTCCTCTGTGTGCAAGGGAACGATGGTACACTCGCGCGCGCTTTTCTATTAATTGGGAAATACTGAAATGCGCGGAATATCGAGCACCTTGATGGCACGACTAGCGTGGCCCCACCGAAACGTTCGAGCTGCAGGACGAAGAGGTGCACCGGCACCATCACCAAGAGGAGGGGTGGAGCGTGTGGGTGGTGGATGGGTGTTGGTGTGGGTGTGGCGACGATTTTTTCGACGACAGGCCTCCACCACTCGGCCGTTCTCGTTAAACGAATTCGACGGCTTTCGCGAGATTGGGAATGAGAGCTGTGCGCTCTACCTGAGAGATATTTGGGTTACTTCGAATTTTACCCATGTGAAAAAGGTGATTAGAGGACCGGTCCAACGATTGTTCCGTTGCCGAATGTTCATTAGGGGAACGCTCGATGAAACGGTCGACGCGACCGCGAGGCCGTTCGCGGTACAGCATCGACGTTTCGTTTTTTGACTAATCCTGTCCGCCAGATTTTGTCCCGGAAGAATGCAGGGCACGAATCCTGCGAAGTTGGTAATGGAGTTGGGTCTCTTGGCAGAGCTCATTCGGTAGTTGTTGCTTCGAGTGTGTGGAGTTTCCGTGAAGTTGATCGTTGGATGATGATGGTTCATCGGTTGCTCGGAAACTCTTGGAAATTGTGGACATTTATTCTATCGAATGGTAGATAGAATTTGAGTTTGATGAACAATTTATGAAACGGAATGTATGGATTCTTGTACGCGATGGTTAGAACATCAACGACGTTTCGTTAATGATGTCGAAGCATACCGAAGATGATTAGGAATGTAAAAGTAAGATAAAAGTAACCGATCGAAGTCAGTGTCCAAAGATACTAAAACCGAATAATGAATTAAAAAATCCACTCCAGTCGGAGAATATTCTTTAAAGAGTCTTAAGAATCCTCGAGTAAAAATTTTCCATATACCCTTTGGCTACTTCCAATTACCTTAAACTTTGCACGAGTCGCCGAACAGAGGGAACAGAGTTCCTCGAAGAATTTAAAAAAATCGCGCTTATTTACTAATTGAGACGTTTTTTTTTTTATTAAGAAGCCCCGTAATCAGCGAGTTGGCCATTGTCCAAGATAGACCACGGTCCAACGAAGAGGGAGGGGACCGGTCTACAATCCAAGGCCCTCTCTCTCTCTTTGTTCGTTCGGCAAAGAAAGTCTGAAACGGTGAATTGAGCCCGGCTACATCGGTAATTCAGAGAAGCTAATTAAAAGTTGACTCGTAGGTACGAAGGCCGGCGCATCCTCGGCTGGTCGGCTCTTGAAATGCCCTCGGTCACCAAGCCGACCGCTATGAGGGGTTAAGTGAGGTGAAAACCAACCCCCGTAGAGCATAAGTCTCACCTCATTCCACCTCTTATCCTTCTGATCCCGTTCCGCCACTTTTTCCACGATTATTTTTGCATTGTCTTCGTGATCACAAACATTTTCTTTTCCCTTTTCGTACTTCTGATTCTTCTTTATTTATTTTATAATATAAAAGTAAACGTCTCTTCTTTTTTCCCATTTTTTTTTTTTTTTTTTTTTTTTTTTTTTTTTTTTT
>SMSQ01025946.1:237575-269621 GCA_019453375.1 Ctenoplectra terminalis
TTTTTTTTTTTTTTTTTTTTTTTTTTTTTTTTTTTTTTTTTTGTAGATGACAGTATGTATATTTAGAGACATTTTTGAGGGTGATTTTTGGCTCTGTATTGCGGTGTTCCGGGTGCCGAGTGAACAGTATTTGTGGTGCGGGGATGAACTGGGCGACTAGGTGTGAGTGACGATGCCAATGACACAGAGAATCGATGTGGAATTTTTGGATGACGGGTGCCTGCGTTCGTGGGTGTACGTTGATGTGACTGGGTGAAGAGTTAACGGGACATCGAACGGAAATCAAAGGGTGTTAGTCCGAATGAATATGCCAGATGGTAGTATTCGTCATTAAAGAATCAGAATACGATTCTAAGAACCGTACGTTTCTTTTTTAATTAGTAAAATGTTAAAAGATAGTCATCGATTAATATTTTTTAAACTAAGCAAATATGTTTGCCTCGAGAAAAGTCAAATTTTTATACGTATAAAATAATCCCCAAATGTTTAATTTCCTTGCAAAACAATTTGCAAAAAATTAAAAAAGTTTCCNAAATTTCAAAAATAAAAAAAAAAAAAAAAAAAAAAAAAAAAAAAAAAACAGTAGCCACAAATTAATCCCCAAAACAATTCATTACCAACCGCAATAGAAATAATTAATTAACAATAACAATAATCAGGAAGCCACGTGTATGGATGTCGAAAGATGCTTCGGCAAATTGGCCATCGAGTGGCCTTTTCTCACCCTCGCATAAGTGGCCGAACGTGGCACGGCTCTCGGTGACAGGGTCATCCAGTCCTTGAAGCTGCGATCAGCGCACCTGTCGTCCCATCGACTTCCTTTTTTCTCGTCGCCTGTCACCGGAAATCCGTGCAACGACAGTGGCCGCCATCGTATCTGTCGATCTGCGGTATCGACGACGAGGGCGATTCATCAAAGTGTTGCGCCTCTCCCTCCTGATCCGCGCTCTACCGCGCGGCCCTACGGCTAACGAAATATTACGTCGCGGCGTCCGAAAACACGCTCCTGTGTATGTTCCTGCACGACGATCCGGGTATTCGTGTTCGATCCTCCACCGACTCTAAGCGGATACGGGGAAAACGAGCTCGTAGATGGATAAATACTAAAACGTCAGTAACTCACGATCAGCCTGAACCCTCCTCTGCCATTTCCTCCTGCTTCTCGCGCGCACAACCCTCCCCTTGCAATCGCTTTTATTTCTTTTTTCTTTTTTCTTTTTTTTTTTTTTTTTCGTTTTTCTCTCCTATCCTGCACACAACGCTTTGTGCGCGATGCATATATAGGCATTGTATACATCCTGCAGGATGTACATCTAGATCAATAGCATTGGAAATTATCCAAACAAATTATCGATAGAGCGAAAAAAGCCGAGGCCGAGAGCGACCGAGCCGAACCCGAACGAGGCGCTACATCACGCATAGCCTCGGCCCGGAAGAGAGCGCGAGAGGGTCCATGGAGCACGACAAGAGGGACGGAGAGGGCGACAGGGAGCGACAAGGAGCGTATTAAAAAATAAAAAATTGCCGTACATTTTTCAGGCATTAACGTGTGCGTGGGTGGGTTGGGGTCGTTGCTGGCTGAAGAGTCGGGGGCTGGACCTGTGACTGGGGACGCGGGGAAACGCTTTTTAGAGGCGCGAAGGGGTTTACCAGTCCCTGGTCTCGCTCACGTTTGCACCACGGGGGTGAAAGGTGGAGAGAGGGTACCCTACGTGCATGTCTCTTCCCGATTGGCCTGCCAAAGCCCCCCAGAAGCCAATTCACGAGGAGCGTGTTTAGTGCAATTTTTCAAAATTAACTAATGTTCGACAGGCCAGAGCGAAGCCGCGTCGCCGAACCTATCCACCCGCTGACCCCTTCGCGCCCTTCGTCGCCTAACATTAATCACTCTTAATTAATGTGGGAGGGATGCCGAACACCGACGTGGAATGGACGATCTGTTGGGTCTTCGCGTGGCTCGGATACGGTGTCCATTTCTTAATTTCGAATTCCACCCCTCGAGTGAATCCATTCTTCTTCCTCTTAAATCTTACGCCTGCTTTCATCGTAAATCTAGCTACGCCCATTCTTCCTATTTTTAAGAAAATACTAAAAGAATAGTTGTTTAAGACGAACTTAAATTGACCGAAAGAAGTTTGATCGTGTAATCGAGGAACTAGAATAAATTCGTCGGAAAGATGGTTAAGAAAAGGGCGCAATTTCTCGTTGTTTCATCGAACCAGTGCTCGGCAGCGTTCGCTTTTCGTCGCGTTTGGCGGGCAGCGTAAAAATTACGTCGACTAGAGTTTATTTGTCCGGAAATGGCGGTGCCCCCGGGGGTGGTGCTTGCACGGTTATAGGTGCGGGGCAGAAAAAAAGGGGACTGGCGTAGATGGAGGCGGAAGGGAGACAGAAAAAGTCGGGTGGGAGCGAGAGAAGACACGTACGTACCTACCTACCGGCGTGGTTGATGTATTGCGTATTATTTGTGTGTTGCGTTCGTTGCTGCATTGCGCGCTTTTTTCTGCTCCCACCGCCTATTATTTATTAGCACTAACGTGCAATTGTATTGATCTGCAATATACCACCCGTCCGGCCCCACCCACGACCGATGGATTTTTTTCCTCTTTTCGAGGATGTATCCGGACTTGCCGGGGAATGGAAGTTTGCTACGATTGGTCCCGCGTGATGGAACAACCGCTGATGCTACACTTCGCCCGTTCCAGCATGTCACGCTTTTCCTTTAGCTTCTTGTACAACATCCAGTTTAATCCCTTTCATATTTAACGCCGTTCCCAAGCTCGCGGCCCCCAAAAATTTCGAAGAACCACGCGTATAGAATTTAATCTACTTAAATCTTTTTCGCCTCCTTTTGAGCACGCTACTATTCGCTCGTCGCGACTTGTATTTTTCAATGGCTTGACGGATAAAATTGATCGTGATATCAATTGTAATACATTTATAACAAATGTACACTGACCCATTTACCGAAGAAGAGAAATATTACGAAGAGTAGAATTTTTATAAATCCTACAGTTCCGTGGTGTATCGTTAATATTTTCGTAAAAACAGATATTTTACTCGCACAGATAATTTCCAATTAATTAATCGTTCGATCGATTATACTGACCCAGATAATAATCCTCGAACCTCCACATGCCTTCGACTTAAATCGAAACTGAAATTGTGAAACCTCGAAACCTGAAGAAACTCTCGCTAATGAACTACCCCATGTTCGCATGACCCTAAACTACCCCTTCGATCATCAACCCTTCGAAAAATCAAGAACCAAAACGAAAAAAGAAAAAAGGTCAAACTCTGCCAAGACTAAATTACATCCCTACGATCCTTCTTGTCATCCTTCCACCTCGTCACTCCATCCTGAATGACGCTCGAATACGAGCTGGCGGCGTAGCGCTCGGTCGCGCGACGTCAAAGTAAATCTAGCCAGCGAGCATCAGCGAAGCTATTATATCGTCATCATAACGATATAACGCGAAATCAACAGGGTAACGATACACGCGTCGAGAGTAAGCGAAAGAGATACTGGGTCCCGCGTGGTGATACACAATAGCCTTCGCAGCCGGTGACCTGTACCCCCGGCCTCTCTGTCTCTCATCGTCGTTTCTCCGTTCTGGAAAGCCCGCGTGTACCCCCTTCACCCTCCTGTTGGCGAGAGTTCGGAAACAGCCGGCAAGCCCGCGAAACTGACCGTGTGGCGGGCAGTCGCGTTGCGTTGCGTTGATGTAACTAAATGATTGGGTAAATGATTCCACAGCGTGCCGCGAGTAATTGAGTGGTGCTGGTGTGGGCGATGACTGCCAGAGAGCGCCGGCTGGCCGACGTATTGGTGCCCTTGCACGTGCACGCTATATCGAAGCTGTATGGACCACGATATATACAGATCAACGCGGAGAGGCGAGTGCATCGCTGTTACCGGCTCGTGTCGCACACGCGTGCACTAAGCGTGTACACACGCGGCCAGCCGTGGCAGAGTGTGCGTGGCACGCGCGCCCCACGGCAATGACGAGTCATCCACGCTAGAACACCTCGGCTGTGCTCGTTCCTCTCGCTCCAACTGGCCTTCCATCGCTCTTGCTCGCTGACTCGTCGACTCTGTTACCGTTTCGCCTCTTGCTCGCACCCACCGCCTACGCTGTGTCAGTGGCCGTGTGTACACGCTGCACGAGAGCCACACATAGGCCCCGTAGGCCGCGGCCGTGTCATGATTTCGCGTTTGTTTACGCGCTCTCACCGATCACTCTGTCTCCGTCCTGCTTTTCACTGATCGTTCTCTCTGTTTCGGCTGTCTTCGTCTATCCATCGGTCGGTGATGTTCCTCTCGGCGGGAGGGATGCCCAGCCTGTCTCACTTTCTCTTCGTTCCTCTCACCTGCGGTCGGGTGTTGGCAAATTTGCGTGGCCGCGGGGATATGTTTTCGTTTCCAATGATTTATGCCGGTAAATGGGTCGCGCGCGCGTGAAAGTGTCATGCACCGCGTTATCGATGACAGCTATCGATGGGAAGGTCGAGTACGTGCTTCTCGAAAGAATGCGGCTTTGTAGCGGCCCGCTACCGATACCGCCCACCCCATCGGGGGAAATCATTCAACGGACCAGCGGGTGGAAAATCATCCGGTGATTCTGTGCCCCCGTTCGCGTCCCCGCCGCGGTTGACCGTGAATTCCGCTAATTATCCGCGTGGTGATATTCAAACTGACATTTTCGTCGCGTTTGTTCGATTTTTGTCATATCGCGGGGACGATTAATACGAAGCGATTAATTTTATTGGAACTTAGAGCACTGTTGTTAGGCCTCTGTCATCGAAGCAAAGAAGTCTTTAAATCCTCTTTATAAAATTAGAAAACTTAGAATTCTACCCTTCGTTCATCCTATTGATTTCCTCAGAATTATCCAAAGACATTGATCCGAAGAAAATCAGAGTTCCAAATTAAGTGAAAAGCCAGGAAGAATGAAAATAAATATAATACATAAAATTAAGCTATAACAACAACGATCAACATCAAAAAACGCGAATTCACACGTTCCCCATAAAAACCACCGCGTGATACCGTGATGAAGCTGTAATGATGAATTAACGCTGACACGAGCGGCAGAGAGAGAGAGTTTTCAGAGTTGCGCGGCGTTTTAAAATATAATCATATATCAAGAACTCGGCCGAAACAACATGCAATCGGCAATTTAACATTTAGCCGGTCCACGGACCAAAATCGACGCAATATTTCGCTTTCTATGGTATCACAGAGTAATTCCGTTTTTCCGGAAACAATGACACCGGCGTGTTCCGTCGGGGAGAGGCTCGATGTCGTGCAAATTATCTATTAACATAGCTTGATAATTTGACGATTCGTGCACACGTTCCTCCATTAATCCGGCAAAGACAACTTAGCAAAATTGAAGAAGAGGGTGGAATGGGGTAGAAAAGAATCGCGAGAACACGTTTCAGGCAAGTGACAGTACCAACAAAAAATGAAATCGAGTTCTGCTTGACAGAAGTGGGGTTCGTAATTTAAAAAACAATGGACGCTAAGGCACAATGAGGCCAAATGAGATAGGGGATGGTTCTCGTCGAGGTGAGGGTGTGCGACGACTGTACAAGCAAACAGGGATGGGGGATGAAATCCTATACTGGACAAGGGGAAGGCGGCGGTGTAGGTGGTCAGGCTGGCTCCTAGCGAAAAGTTCAAACGGTTCCCGAGCTCGAACAGAGAACCGTCCCGACGGATTAAGCTTATGCCGCATTAATTAATTTCTATTCTTTTGGTTTATAAAGAACCAAGTGCGCGACTGCCACACGGAGCGCATACCAGTTTCCTTTTATTGGGCGAAACGATGGGATACCGGCCACGATATTTCATTCGACGTTCCTTTGTCCAGTTTTCGGAAAGAATGCGTTAACGATTAGGTGGATCATCCTGAGAGGAAATTTCTGGGATAATCAATTCGGAGATAGACGAGACTTCCGAGGTAACTGTGTACATTAGGATTTTTATGTAACGTAGAAAACTATTTTTGAATAAATAGACAAAGTACTTCGTGATTTCTCGAGTAAAAGTTTTAGGTATTTCTTTTGGATATTTCTAGTAGAAACAAAATAATGTAAAAATGGATACCGATATTTCGTACATACAGAGTTAATGGTTGAGATAATTCAGAAAAGAGGAGAAAGGGTTTCGTGTTTCCAACGATTAAAAAAATGACTTGTAATTAATGAATTGAAATATAAATTGAAACAAAATTGGGATATCTCTTTGTTTTCTTGGCGCAGTGTTTCTCGAAACGCGCGAGAACAGGTTCATATTCATCACTAGCAGCTCCTATCGATTGTTCGTCTAATTGTGTTACTGTGAATGTCCGATTCACCCAGCGAACCCCAATGCTGCTCAGAGAGGAACCGAAATACTCTCTGCTCCCGTACACTCTGACGGGTAAAAAGGGTGGTTTGCATATTTTTTAACGTCCGCGGAGCATCCTGAAAATTAATGTAACTTTTATCCGTCGAACCGCGGCTTCGTTGCCTGGCAAACGTTTCACGCGTTTCACTCCAAAGAGAACAAAAAAAAAACCAGAGAAAAAAGAAAAAAAACACCGTAAAACGAAGAAAAAAAAAAAAGGAATCTTTTTGTCTTCGCTGGGACAATTTTCTCCCCATAGAAACATTCTTTCATGTGATTTTCATACGAATCGTTAGCTAAAAAACCTGCGTGCCTCCCTTTAGAGATAATGATCTCGAAGCTCGCCTCATTGTCGACCAGGATACGCTTTTAAGTTCTTTCGCGCAGGTGTTTGATCTCCGCGGCAACCACTTTAATAAGGTTGGCCGTTTGTATAGAATAATGGGAAAAAAGCGTAGCTCGGAAATATGATTGCTCGTAATATTTCGTTTTAATTCTTGGAGAATTTAATCCGCTGCTTTTCACCGTTCGTCTCATGCATATTTCAATAATTTCGTGCGCCGCTGTTGATACCACAAACGTTGCGCGTTGTATCCGTGGAAAAATCTGGCAAATGTCGGACAGATTAACGCAGCCAGAAATTTTTCCCTAAAAGAACCCTGGGAACTTAGGTGTACGACCTAGCAACTTCCTTTAGAATCTATTAATTCATTGATTTCTATATTTTTCTTCCTTTTTCAGCAATTTTTTTTTTCTTTTTCAACAACCTTTTTTCTATCAACCTTCTTCACCCTCCGGGTTAGGCCCATCTCTTTTTTTTCTGTTCAACGCCTGCCTGCTTTTTTTCACGTTCGATAAACGCGATATCAACTTACGGAAGATCGTCGAACGCTCTCGTTTGATCTTCCGTACGAAATTTCCATTCGACGGGAGATCTATAGAGGTTGGCATGCTCGTAAATAGCCGTGGCCAGCGTTCGCGGTCCATGGGAATTCCATTTCGTTTTAAAACGTAATTACAATAGAAATAGGAGATATTGTTTGTTCCTCGGGAGCGAGGCGTTCCCTGTATGCGTTTGTATGTGTGTTTATTCGCGTGTGTTAGAGCGTAGTTGCACGGGGGACCGTTAGTCGCGGATAAAATAGACAAAGTCCACCTATTTGTTCCTTTGTGGCCGGCAAGGTAACTGGATACACGCGGTTAAATAATAAAGGAGCCACAAGTCGACGCGTTAATTAACAATACCTTTGCGTCCCCGCTAATTGCGCTTCACTTTGTTATATTACGTTTTAAGTGGTGCCCGGGCGCTGAGAATTACGCGGTCGCTCATGCGTTCTTACCGTCATTTGCATAATGAACGAAGCCTGTCGTTAATTAGACCCATAATCGCGGCGAGAAAAGGCCAGATTGAACGGCTCAGGCAACGGGGAATATTAATACCTCCACTTCTTTCGTGAAAACACGGCTCTGCTTGCGAGTTCTCGTTTCGAATTAAATTATCGCTCTTTCTTGTCCAAGAAATGTAAATGGAATTCATAATTGGCATGGTATGATGGAAGATATTATTGCAGACATGGTAGGCTTCACCTGATAAACTTGTAAAGAGGAACATAAAAAAGTCTACTCGTCTTTGCCGGTTAAAACCATTAATTAATGAAAACAGAGCTTGATTTCAAATTTGGTCGCATAAAAATGTAAATCATTGTATCTTGAAATTTTGATCGGTAAAATGATTTCCCTTCAATTCGAATAAATTCTTCTACGAGATATATCAGATCAATATCTCCTCTAATTACAACGATCCATACCCACTTTCGCATATTACTAATTTCAAACAGAAACATTCAATAAGAGCCACATATACTCAAAAGAAACACGCGTTCCGTCGCTCGCACCAAGAATTTATAAACTACCCTTGATATTACCTATCCTTCTGCACACGAACTTCACGGATTTCATCTCGACATCTGCATAAACAGCCCCAATAGCCCTCCGATCAATCCGACGCATCTCTCCGAAAGTAAAACGGTAATTCTCGAATAATTAAAATCGGCTCTATCGAGCCGTCCAACGCAATAATTTTCCACGCGAAGAGAAGAAACGTGGCTACGTGTATGCACGTGCATGGGGGGTGCGTTTTCACGCGGCCGCGTTAACTAGTATGCAAAAAAGCCTTGTCGCAATAAAGGTGTGAAGGAAGCAAAACTTCCGTGAAAATCCACGCGAGGATAATGTATACCAAGCGGCTCTATCGGTCCTGTCGACCGCTATCTTCAGCCTGGACGATGTTACAGAGCCCTCTGTCCTCCTATGGCGGCGCACAGGCCGGATCTCAAATGACTCACGCAAAAGTAAATTATACATTGAAAGGGTTTAATATAATGAAACGCTCCATATGCATGAGAGAGGCCAGCCTGCCGCTTTGCACACCACACGTCCACGGTGCCCCGCGTTTCTCTGCGTGCCACTGACGTATCGTGAGTTCGATGAGCCCAGATCGAACGTCTCTACGAGCAGAATAATGGCGCCTGCACGCCGACGGGTTGAAAAAAAAAAAAAAAAAAAAAAAAAAAGAGCGAACTGGAGAGCGAAGCGTAATTTAGTCACTATAACCAAAGCGGTCGCAGCACGTCCGATATATTGCCCTCGACGCGAGTCCTTCCTTTTTAAATATTTCCCCAAAGCTTTATCGAAAATCTTCTAATTTACCCTATAATCGTTCCTTCCTCGTGGATTAGAATAATTGTTAGGTAGATGATTGATGTAACACGACGGGTTACAGTACTTTGGGACAGGGATATCTATGCTTATTTATATTCACGCGAAACATGATTGTTTCGATGGAAGAACGATTAACACTGGTAGTTGAAGAATTTACATGTTGTATTGATTTGTTTCTGCAGCACGCTACCATGGGATAATCACAAAAATCTCTTATTTCTCACTCTATGCCTCGAGTACTTAATTTTCCCACTCTCCAACTATTTCCCTACTACACTCCCCAATATCTATTACTCGGAAAAAATAATTCCCATTCTCCGTCCTCGTAAAACCTAGCCCCGATCCCTTCCACCCCTCAAGGAACAAAGAACCAATAAAATCCAGACGACTAAAAATTACCCAGCTGATCGAACGATCCACCTAACTGAAAATCTGGCCCATGAATCGCGTCGTACGGGCCAGCGAAGATAATCTTGGTCCGCCTAGCTAACGCTAGAACGAAGCGAAAGGGTGAAAGAAACGAGTCAGAGGGGGATGAAATGAACGCGATATCGACGAAATTATTTTCGATCTCTCGCGGCAGCTCGTCCGGAATCGTTCAACGGAACGGACGTTGAATGGAGTTGACGGTACTTACTGTGAGAAAGGGTGAGATCGGGAAGAATGGAGTGAGAAGAAAAGGGGTGAGAGAGCGGAATGCAGCGAGAAGAGCGCCGTGGGCGGTTGCGAACGATACTACGAGGGCCCAACACGCGGGGGTGGCTTGGTCGTCGGCAGGGGGTGGGAGGGAAGAGAGCGGAAAGCATCAAAAGCAATGTTTGGTGGCGCTATAATGAAATGAATTTATGCAGAGCCGTAATGCCTGAATATTTAGCAACCCTCTTCTGGTTCTGTTCCTGGCCAGACCGTCACCCTAGCCGCTATACCGTATTCGAATTAAATTCGACCACTGGACCTCCATTACAAGGATTGAAACGACCTCAGTCCGAGTAACAGGATACTTTTGCATGAAATATCTCGTGCGCGTCCCTGTTGCGCGATACCGTCTTACCTTGCGAGAGGAATGTTTTTGTTTAGGGGGATGAAGAGGAATGGTCGGTTCTGTGGTCGTTGTGTGTCAACTGTTGAAGGAAATGGTAACATCTTGTCTGTATACCTTGGTACAAGGATTAGTTTCTTACGATCTTTGATTTTAGAGGGGTAGCAGATTCGAAATATATCGCACAGTTAATATAGATATAAAAACCAACTCTTTGATCCTCAGAAACACTCTTAAAATTCAATTTTTCCTATTCTGCATAATTCCTATTTAAAAAGTTCCTTTCTATAGGAATCGACAAACAAAGCACCGTATACAGAGCGTAAAGTATTAAACAATCGTCAATACATTTCCAAGACGGTATCGGCGCGCGATTCGAGGCGTATAATCAAAGCGTTGGAAATTATTACGCGACACTGGAAATACCGCAAGTGTCCAGACACGCCTGAGGAGCCAGGATGGTCCGAATTCAATGGCAGCAACGGTGGACAACACGATCGCGTCTACGGCAGTCTCCTTGGCTCCTTCAGTGAGAATTCGAAGGAACTCGAGGCAGCCGGTTACCCTGGACGCCATGGAACTCCATTATTACTCGCCAATTAGCCATGATTAAAATATTTCGGCATCTCGCGTGCACTCGGCATATTAATATACACGTGGACCGGGTGGGGTATTGTAGTGCCTTGGAGGACGATTATATGGAAATGCAAAGGATAGGGGAAGGAACCCGTAGGGATCGGTCTCGAACCCGTAGGAACTTCGTTTTCTTGCGTTGATTAAATAATACCACGAAACCGGCCCGATAATGACTTATTTATTACGCCAATCATGCACGGTCTATTAGCGATGGCCGACGTTTCGTCCAGATATCCGGTCTGTTCATCGTAAATTCCCCGCGAAATTACCCGACAATCGTCGTTAATTGCATATTTATACGCGCGGTTAGTTAGTCACTCGGTTAGTTTTATGGTGACACGCGGGTGATCCGCGGTTGTTTCGTAGCCCAGTTGCCAGGCTACCTGATAAAATGCATCGGTTATGCCCCGTCATATGTTCCAGGATAATCGTTTCCACTCGCATTATCGTGAAACGCAAGGCTCGATCGTGGAAAATCATTTTTGGAGCTGACCACCACCACCACTGCCACCTACTCTACCACCATCATATTCCATCCTTCTCTTTTCACCTCTCGTGTCTCGTATCTCCCAACACGCTACTTTCAGCGGCGATAAATTTTATCCGCTGAAAATGGTGAAGTTTTTAGAGGCGGTCGAACATCGCGAGGCGACTAATTACTCACTTTCTCCATGGTGTACCGGTCGCGACAACGATGCCCAGTATTTTGTTTGTACAAAGAACGTTATTATCTCGATTTCGAAAACGCGAAACTGATTCTTTTTTTATTTTTTTTTCCTTTCGTTTCGTTTTGTCAAGCCGCGTAATGGCGATTTAACCATGTATCAATCTTTTTAATTAGAGAGCCCGATAAAATTGAATTATTAATTAAATTACGATGTTTCCACCGCTCGTTATCGGGCTATCCCCGTTGAAACGAGACATTTTTTATGGAAATATTCTCTGTTGCGGTCCGACTGAATTTTACCGCGTTTTAATTATATACCGACGCAGGAGAAAACGCGATGCGGCTCGATTGAAATACTCGTTAAACGATAATGCGACCATTGTTCCTTTTTTTTTCACCAATAAGAGGAAAGAATTAAAATAAAAGAAAGATATGTAGGAACATGGAGTTTCAAGAGTGACTTCGTAATGGATTACACATCGTAAATCTCGCGTTCGACGCCCGTTCATCGTGCACGCGCATAAATTATGAGAAAATTTTAGCATAGTTTCGCTGTCGACCAAGAAGCTTCTCGCCGCTTTCAAAATTACGCGCAGATTCTTCGAACTTTCCGACGACGATAATTCAGAACTTTCAGTGCTCTTCGAGCCGCTCGACTATCGGCTATTTGTCTCTGACGAACAGGCTTCTTACGGAACGTCTTTCGAACTAGGCTCTCTCCAGTTACGTTTCTTATACACATTTACATGTATAAAGACATTCTTTTAAGTATAATAATTTTTACTAAACAACGAATTAAAAAATTGAAGTAAATTAAAAGAAACTAGAATGTCTAGTATTTTCTAAATTAATTATCAAAGCGTTGATTCCTTTTTAATCGGTATAAAACATTGCCAAGCTACTTTAACTCCCTATACTTTGTTTTACTATGCACCAATCGTCCAAAAGAATACTTTTACCTTTCGTTCCACATATCTCTTAATAAAATCACATATTTCCCAACACAAATTATTGCCCAGAAGTTGTTTCCATAACACAACTTTTAACCAAACACGATTCAGAAATATTTCCACGGCATTCAGACCCAATATGGACACGCGATACGCTCGTCAATGCTAAATTGCTCAATGTAGTCGGACCGAATTGAAACGAATGACGTAAGATCGAAACGAATGGCCGCCAGAGACCGAAATCAATATATCGTAAACGAAATAGGTTCGTTTGTCCTTATGTAAATTCATTATGAAACATTCATTGGCGTAGAATTTAACGCGCGGGTCATCTAGACGTCTGGTGTGCCCCGAAACTCTTATGCATAAAGCGGCTTATTCGTGGCGCGCGATCCTCCTAAATCTTCTCAGAGATAACATAGCTAAGCTTTCTTATGCGAGCAGACAGCCACTTCCTTCCTTAATAATTTTCCCGAAATTATGAAGTAATAACCACTCGCGTCGCGTATAATATCTCTATATTTCAAGGCCCATTAGTTTATAATCAACACGTCCAGCTCGGCCAATGCTAAGAAACGCCGCGGCCACCGCTTGGCTACGCCCCCTCTTTTGAATATTACTATGTCTAAGCGCTGGGAAACATGCAACACCTCGTTCCTAAATCTACGAATGTCTTATTGCCAGAAACGGTGCGCTACGTAGAAAACCCTTTGGTCATTTGTGTTCTCGTACTTTGAACTCGGTTATTTAAATGGAAAGGAGCTTTAAAGGTTTGATACATCTATGACAGAAGATTAAGTACTTTTACATATCCGGTAGCACGCACGCGGAAATTCCGAGGTACCATTCCAGTCGCGGGCTGCACATGCACCGGCCGGTACCAGAGATCCAGAGAGTCCGGGCATAGAAGCGAGACAGAGTGGTCGAAACGCATCGAACGAAGACGACGATATATAGATCGGCTTGCGTAGATGTCAGCCCGATAGACAGGAAAGAACGGATCGAAAGGTGAAAGAAAGAGAAGAGGAGCGGGCAAAACGAAGAAAAAAGTAAACGGAAACAAAGAAGAAAAAGCTAAAAAACGCAGCTGGTTCGATCGTTGGAATCGTAGCCAGTTCGTAATGAAAGGTGAACGGAATTGGACCCCCTGGAGCCGGAGAGTCGGAGCGGCGAGTGAATATAATTAGAGGATTGGGGGCAGGGGACGCGAGGGGTATGACGTAATCAAAGGGTGGACATGAACGTAGAGGGGCGACACGACGAGTACTAGGGGGGTGTAGCGATGGCTGGAAGAGGAAAGGGGGTCCCTGCAAGAGCCACGGTGTGGTTCGTGCTATGGGAGGTGGACAGGCTGCGGAGGTGGCGGAGGTGGAGGAAGAGCGCGCTTGCAAATTATCATTCGGCCAGCGGAGCGGTAGGGTCCAACTGAACTGGACCGGCAACAACTTGATACCGACGTCCACCAGCAGGCCGATGTGCTACTGTCGGAGCCTGTAGTTTTGTCATTAGCCGATAGCGTCTGCCGATAGACGACGTGGAACAGGGATTATTGGGCTAGGATTGCTAACGGACGCCACTTGGATGCAAATGCCCGGACGATGTTCCCTCTCTCCCGGAGGGCCACCGTTGCGGCAGCTTCCACGGGGATCTTCAACGACTACCACTGGCCGCAACGAGAGGTTGTAATAATTTGTGGCTACATTAGGATGCTTGATTAGAACGTTAAGATCTCTAACGACAGGAAACACATAGCCGGTCGGAGAAACTGCTGCGTCGGTCGGTAAAATGTTGGTCGGGCTTGGAATTTCGACCAGAGGGTTGTAAGGGAGAAGGTTTGGTTGAACCGTTCATTAAAGTGTATTTTCTCGTGCGGTTAAAAAATATATTCCCGATGATAATCGTGAGAAACGAATCGATATTGATATTAGAAATATCGGTTGCATGTATGAAATGAAGAATGACAGTGGAAAAATTGAAGAATCAAAGTATTCTCGGTAGGTATGCAGTATCTACAGCTTACTTCGATAGGTCCTGGTGAAACAGCTCCAATTCCTGCTAGAATTACACGAACTACTTTCTGGATCATTCGTTACCCTTCGGCATATATTATTTATTCCACATCCGTGCGATTCTCAGTAGCTTCGAGCTGTAGAAATTTTGACCCCTAACCCTCTGCCAACTCGCTAGAAATTTCCTAACTTTCTAGGGTCAAGATCCATCCGACACGCTTTAAAACAATTCCTAACTTAAATTACCCGAAAGTAGGATAAGAAACGCAGCAGATTACAATTTTACACCAATTTCTACAAACAATCATATGAAACACCAGCAACCAAAACTTTATCGGTAACTGGCTCCGAAGGAAGCGCGAAATCCTCGTGGGAGCAATTCGACACGGCGCGGAAGACGTCGAAAATAATATTAAAATTCCATTATGATCTATCCCCGACTGGATCGCGCATATTGTCGGATTACGTGCTAGCCGTTGCGTCGGAATTTCGCAATTTATGCGCATCGGTTACCGGGTCCAGCCGACGAAATGATAAATTGGTCATTTCTCAGCTCTCTCGCCTTTACAAATGTGCTCGGAACGTCAGGATTCGTGCGTTCGTAACGACACGAAATCGAACGTGTGCACGTTTGTCCGTTTCCCCTTCGCTTCGTGAAACGTTTTACTTATCGGGCTGCGAAGTTCGTTCACGCTGTGGACCCTGGACTCTGGACTTTGCATACTGATTATGTCGCCGTGATTGCAGCATGGCCCGAAAGGGTTCGAATCGGACGACGAGGAGCTCGTTGCCACAGGGGAGCAGCAGCATGGAACGTCTGCGTCCTAATGCTATCGATTTTGGTGCTTAGCATAATCAGACCGGACTGATGCTCGATAACAGCCGGCCGATACCGGAGAGAGAGGAAACATCCTATTGTGTGCTCGTAAATTCAGCCCCGAACGTGTTGCTGTCTTCTTGCAATTTGATATCGTTACGATAAATTGTTTTAATTCATTTGGAATGCGCAATTTTTTGATATTAGTAAGCGTGCGTTAAAAGTTCTTTTACTTGAGAGAATATTTTATATCTTAGAGGATAGTTTAAATAGTACTTGTAATATTTATCTCGAGAATTTATTTCTAAACAACCACTTGTTGATTCAAATATTATAATGAATCGTTTTATGAATATTGTGAATCTTTTTTCTCGATAAAATGTAATAAAAAAAAAAATGTCGAGAATCTAACAAAAATGATATTCGGATGATCAATACCGAAACGTAGAAAGTCCCGTAATTTGTATTCCTCTTAGAACCTCGTTAACAAAGCCTTGGTAATCATTAACACCTTTTTTTTAATTACCGGGAACACAAATAGCACGCAGGCCAATCACGTCGAATGTAATTTTACAAAACACACGAGCATTAAGGCGTGCTCGCACGATGACGAAGTAGCATAACTAATCTACCAGATACAACGTTCCACGAGTAATTATTTCTGCTGCTTACTATTGGTGTCCCATTCGTTCCAGTTACGCTGCACTGCGTAACGTTCAACCAGACCGATCCTACGGCGGCTAGAAATTTAATTAATATAATTTACTAACCGTACGATCTTTTAATATATACCGCTCGAATTAAAGTACGCTGCGGTTTGCCTGAAATGATTGCCCTCCACTTATTTAGCATCGCAAACACGTCAAGATTGCACGTACGGTGCCTTAACCCGCGGAACGAGGAAGTATCGTCAGTCGTTTACACGTTCAGAACTTATAATTACCGCAGTTTCTTCAAATCAGTTACAATTTCCCTGTATGTACTACGCTGCGTTAATTGAATGCGTGTCGAAACATAATCTACACGCATGCGATCCCATTTCCTTGCACGGAGCACTGTTACTTTAATTTCACGATTTTTCACGATACTTCGCAATTTCCAATGAAATACACATTTTCGTTGTCCCATGGCTAAATTGGTAATGTATTTGGATAAGAATAGTTTGGTTAGGTAAAGAAGTTATTTTCAGAGCGTTAGACAGACCGGAGATTGAAGGACAATGCGTAAGGAGAAAAGGATCGCACGTGGCCAGACAAGTGTTTCAATTTGGTTATTACACTGCAGACACGCTGCTTCACATAATTATTTAGGTAACCATTGTGGACTTTATTCTTTCTTACTATTGTTGAAATTTTCCTTTTGTGGTCGATTATGTCAATTAATGGAATTGACATACTATTTATAACATATCCTATCGACCACAAAAGGAAAATTTCAACAATAATAACATATCCACCTCATACAACAACTTATATTTACATTGATTTTATTGCTTATTAACGCCTGAGGTATTAATAAAGGTTAACATTTTTCAATATAAAACTGGTTCTGCTTCTTTTTTATAACGCTGAGTTTTCAATAGTTCAATCGAAACCCTTCGACCACGAGATCCCAAATTCCTGAATTCTGCCGAAATAATCGCAATATATTCGCCGGATGCGTCGATTGAATCGAGAACTCGCGGCATTTAAGAGAAAGTCGTTCTTTTCCCGGGTATTCATTATCAATTCGTCAAAAATATTCGATATGGCCTCGGTCGGCGTTCGAACGAAAACAAAACGAGAAAAAAATAAAAAAAAGAGAACGCTAAATTCGTCGGGTAGAAGGGAGAGAACGGAAAAGAGAAAGCCGACGACCGGTGGGAAGGAGCAACGAATAAAAAAAAAAAAAAAAAAAAATCCAGCAGTACACGCTGCGAAGCCGAAATTCAATTTATAATATGACAGCAGCTATTCGATTTTAAAGTCCATTTTTCATTCTCGCTCCGCAGTACGCACACACGTTCTGACGTACGCGTGTTTTTCTAAAATTCAACCAAAGTGTCCAACGCCCCGAAAATACCCAGACACAGGCGTTTAAATCGCCGCTCGAGCTTTCCATCGTCGTTCTGATATGAATCTTAAAGACCGGACGATTGATCGCAGGATTTCTCGCTTTCATCGTTCTCGTCCTTTGCAATTACCTACTCTTTAACATAGCTTTGGTGAATTACGAAACGAAACGAAACGAAAGTTCTTAATATTTGGTTATTTCAGAGGAAGAAAAGGTTCCATTTTATAGATCGATAGATGATTCGTTAAAGGTATAAACGTTGGTTGCAAAGGTTAAAAATTTGGTACTTACGAATAGGTTTTACTACACCTGAAAATTTTCTGAGATCTGAAATATAGAAATTTGAATTCCATCTGAACTCGAGGATTGTGCAATAAGTATCAATTCTGCAATAAAATATCTAATAAATAATATCTGCACAGAGTCTCTCAATATTTCTACAGAAGACATCGGTTACAAAATACGTTCATTGAAAATTCAAAAACCTACCCTAATTTTCGACGCAACGCCTACATACGTCGCTCAAAATTACAGCTACACGAAACATTACTTCTCAGCTTGAAAATCGCGTCGGTCGTAGCCAAGAAACGCGAGGAAAATCATGAGGAGGATAAGGGGTAAAATTAACCCTCCAATAATTTGCATAACCAGGGTAGACGTGTGCCAGCGCGATCCTAATGACAGGGCCATGAGGCGAGGAGCGTCGTTATTAGAAATTATTAGAGGGCACGCTTAAAATCAAGACTCTTTCATGCTATGAATGTCCAGTGATTAAGAAGATAAAATTATTCGACGAGATCGCACGGAAATCATTTTAATTAGTAGAGATCGTGACGGTGAATCAGCCACGCGATTCAGACGTCTTGTCGTTTTATGAAATGAAAACCCTTCTTATCCACGAGCGGCAATCAGACCCCCGTTGTGCCACTTTTCTTCTATTCAGCCGTTCTTAATTAAATATTCGCGATTAATTCGTTCAATTATTACACAAGAATCGTTGTTTCTCTCGATCTCGATGCTTGGCTTTCTTTTTTTTTTTTCTTTTTCCTTTATTTTTCCATGGATTTTACATAATAAAGCATTAACGAGCACAGAACGCGCCTTGAATGTTGCATTTACAGAATGTGTAAAACGTTTACCGGACTCGAAACGAACGTCAGATAATTTTCAAGTGTTACACGCTGCCGTAATAGATTTTTGCTCGTGAATCATAGAGAAGCAAATTTGTTGACTGTTTAAAAATTACAACGACGCAGCGGTTGAAGGTATAAATGCGTTAATGCGCTTACCACTTTTTATATAAAATATGAACGAATCGCTTTGATTAATACTATTTCAGAAAATAAAAGCTGAAGATGCGAGCAGAACTTTGAACAAATTGCAAAACTCGACAGAAAAAAAAGAGATTCGTGAAATCTTGAAAGTACAAAAAACCATTCGTGTAGAAAGAAATAAAAAGAAAACACGCATCGCTAAAATACGCAATGACTATTAAAAAGTAAAGACTAGAGTCTAAAAATTTAAAGTTCGAGTTAAAAAATCCTCCAACAGAGGAAATAATTCCTCAAGGCTCCTGTCATTCTGCGCTTCGATGAAAAATCTCCAATTTATGAACTTGATCTGCCACAGATCGGTACAAAGTTACTGATAAAAATGATAATTTCATTATATCGGGTCACAGATCGGTAAACTTTTCTCAGAACTAAAGTCACCGCTGCCTAACCGCGCAGCTTCTTAATTTAATATCCTCTGGTCTCGTTGAACGTAGCAGGGTGCGCGTAATTTTTATAGTTACGCCGCTGATTAAAATACCAGGCCGCGACATTACGAATGCAGCCGCGACGAAATGAATGCGTTTTGCATTACCTCGGTTTCACGGCCGGTGTAACGTTCGCGCGGAAAAAGGGCGAGAGCGGGCTCCTATTTTTTTATGGCATAAAATTTCGTCGAAATGAGAATTGCTGTTGAAAAATTGATAGACCGGCCCGCGTACTACCCCGTGTTTCCCGCTTGCACCGCTACAGATTGAGTTAAGGTTCATTTGTTCTTTTTCTACTTTCTTCTCTTTCCCTTTTTTTCTCTCCTCTGTTGCACGTGTGTCCGTTCGCCCTCGTTGCTCATACTGTCCTCGGGCGTTTCGCGACAACGCGTCGCAACTTGTACGGAAACAACCCGCTTACAGCGCCTCTTAATTCGGCCACGGCCGGTGTTGCGTTACGCTGTAAAGCAGTCGCGTCGCTTCATTTTTACGTCAGCGAGCTTCTAAAAAATTCAATTTCTACGGTTCCTCGAGTTATTAGAATCCTACTGCGTTGGTCTTCTCATTTTCTAATCAACGTCGCGATTGATCGCGCGTAAAAGTAAAAAGGTTCGAAGAGATTTGGAAGAAAAATTAAGGATACTTGAAACGTGGAACCGAGCAACTTCGAGTCTCTGTATAACACCATATGATTTGCAAGCTACCTAGCAAAGATCTACGATTTTCACGAGCTCAAAGATCTCCGTGAAACGAGACTCATCTCCGGCTCCGAACTTAACCCTTTGCGCTCCTAAATTTTTTTAAGTCTCACAGGACTGTTATGAAAACTTGAAGTATCGTTTAAAAAAAAAAGAATATTATAAATGTTTACGATTTTTATTTATTTCGTTCATTTGCTTTACTTTAAGATAAAAAGAAAAAAAAATGTGAATCGACGAAAATATAAAATTTAACTCAAAACTTAACTTCTGAAAAAAATTAGACATGCCGCCATAGCGGTGCCAATGGGGCGCAAAGGGTTAAGAATCAAACATTCCACATATTCCAACGCAACACCATCGCCCCAAATATCACACCCCTAGCGTAACAATATTTCACAGCTTCGTGTTACCAGCTCGCACCCAGAGGATCCCTATCGCGGCACGCTTTCATTTCGCCAGCGTTAAACAAAACTGCCTCACCGAGAGAGTACAATTTTCAGCGTGCCGCTCGTTTTCGTCATCTAATATTCAAGCCGCAAAATCGCTAGGAATATCAGCTAAATATCCCGACGAAACGGTAGGCGTTCGAAGCACAGTGGTCCAGGCTATATTCCACCCTCAAACGCTCGCTTAATACTTTCCAGAATATATGGAGCAGCAACAGCCTAGGCTGACCCGTATCCACACACACATATTCATATTTACGCGCACGTATATCCTGGTGATCCCACGCGCGCGAACGATCAACGTTGCGAAACGAAGTTTGCGATAACTTTATTGTAATAAGATGAGCCCGGCCACGAGGAGCGGCGCTCGATGTCACGAACGGCCTGTGTACGGGGCTTTGCGGCCGCTTTTCGAGTGTGTCGGTAAGTGAGAAGGGTGCTCTGGACTCTGGCCTGCTCGTAGAAGATCATTATGTGCTAGAGTCGCCATGGTTACCAACCGGCCACCGATCCCAAAAGTGTGAGGGGAAAGCCCCAAAGCGAAACGGTTAGCCAAGTATCGCGTTTGACTTTACAACCGATTCACCGCTGCACCCCCTTCCGTTGCGATTGTTATGCTTATGTTGGCAAGGTGTACGTTGTTTAGCTCAAGTATACGAGTTTCTTATCGTGGATGATAATGAGGGCGGTTCTGCTTGGTTATTGTCTTATCGAATTGAGGGTATTTTCGATGCTTTCTATCGTTTTAGTACCTACAGCGTACTCATACTTGGAATTCTCCGAATCTCGCCTTCGCGGAAAATTTATTCCGTAGCAAATGATACACTTTATGTTGCGATATATATTCTGTTCGATAAAATTGATAATTAATGATGATATTAAATTCGAGATAGATGCATAAAGCGTTAAGGTCAAAGCGTTCCTTCTACCACTTTGATTTCGCCGTTTTAATTAAGATTCTAATGACACGCTGTTAAAACCGCCCTTTAAACTTTACACCGTAAATAAACCAATCTACAATCTCCCACGTCCTACGGTCTCTGCACAACCTATAGATCCTTAATTAAATCCAAACATTGTGTTTCGAAACATTAAAAAGATTTGAATCAAAAGAAAGCGGAAGAAGAGACGAGATAAAATAAAATATTTCATTTAAAAAGAGCAAAACCTTCAAGGATACCATCCAACCCCGAAACGTATCATTACGTACAACAGTCTCGCAATTCAGTAACTCTCGAACAAAATATCAAATCCATACCAAGCATCCGCGATAAATCAGAGCGATCGTAAATCCTAGACAAAACCCCTATTATCTAAGACAGAGGAGAAACGGAGAAAGGACGGCGTGGCATGGGGAACGGTAAAATATTTTCCGAGCGAATGTTTCGCCGGTTGTGTCGGTGGCAAGCGCAATAAAATCCCATCTTGCGGTTCTTGCGTGCTAAATACTTTCGTTTTTCTTTTCCAACGATGTACTTGGCCGGCCCCCGTTATTCCACAGGTGTTTGGCACTTCCGTAAGCGATAAAAGCCCGGCTCCAGGCCGACTTCCCGCCCTTTTCTCTCCCGCAATCTTTTCGCGCCACTTCGAGCGAGCCACCGCTTCGTCGACCCGTTCGTTCGCCCCATTCACCCTTCTATTTCTTCCTCTCCCTTTTTTCTTCCGTTTTTTTCTTTCCTTCTTTTTTTCATTTTTCCCCTGTACATTTTATGCCCAGTATACAACACATCGATCCGAGGATAGGTTCCAGCAACAGGAAACAATTCGTCGTTCTGAAGTATCTACGAATGTTGACTGTAACGACGACTACAACAACCACGACGTTGACGAGGATAGGGAAAACCGACGAGATGTAACGATACATACGAGGATATAGTCGTTGCCCGGTACAGTTCGTTCGGTTATGGTACCGACGACGTATCGTCAGCGAAACGCGCATAACCGGCCTATGACGGATCGCAGATGGCCGATGGGCACGGCCCATAAAACTTATTATCCACCTTTTACAGCCCGGTGGTAAATTTAAATTGGTTTTAAAAAATTCGCCGGCGAATGGCCTCGCAAAAAGGATCGGGTTTTCGAAATTGACGACGCCGCTGAAACTCGATGGACGAGGCCCTCCGCCTCCAACGCTGCCCCCTACCCCCCCCCCCGCCCTCTTGCCTCGGTCCACCGACCAAGATTAATATTACCCGCGATCAATTTGCCCCCCTTGGACATTATCTTGTGCACCGTGATGTTTCGTGTGTTTTTCGCGAGATTAATGAATGTTATAGTGGTTTGTTAGGAGATTGACGTTGTTTTTTATTTTTTTTTATTCCTTTTTTTCACGCGCTGTTTGCGCGGGTCTAAAGCGAGATTTTTTAAGAAGGGTTGTTTGGATGGTGGTCGGTGAGTAAAATTCGGCACAGTGTGCGCACTTAATTACATCGTATAATATTGTAAACGTCTGACTGATCAACGAATGAATCGCTAAACCGTGAATTCAAATAGAATCAATCATCTAAGCTATCAATGCTTATTCATCAATGTACGCTATAAAACAAACTTTTCGACATTAGATACTATCCAACGTATCATCCATTTGAACAATCAGACTAAACGACCACGTTAACACGTGGTATCGATTAATAAAAGGAGAAAAAAATTAATTGTTTCTCCTTCCAAATAATATCTCACCTGATCAAGCAACAACCCCAAAATCCTCTAACTTCTAACAAACTGTAAACTTCACTATCTATATCCCATCCAAAATAAATTAAACAATAAACGCAGTCAAAGAAGAAAGGTGTCGGACAAAGGTGAAACGATCGGAAAAGATTGTGAACGGTGGTCTTATTGTTGGCCGCTTCGGAAGTTTCGCGATGCTCTCCCCAATCGGGAGGGTTGCGTTCGAAAAAGAGGGACGCCCGGTCCAATCTGTATGCTTCTCTATCGATGCTTTGTACGCGGTCGTGTGTGGAGGTGGACATACAGATACACGGCACATCGGGGCAGGGGTCTACGAATCGATAAAAACGCATCCCAGGCAGGCGCCAGCCAGAAGAGGACCGCGCGGATGAAAAAATGCGAGCGGGGTTAATGCGCTGATCATGTCATATCGAGGTGCTCGCTAAACAAACACCCGGCTGTCGACAGGGACACGACGTGGATGTACGAATGTGTCGACACTCGCCAATCCTCCTACGATCGACGTTACACCCTCCAAGGGAGAGGGTGTGCAACGGAAATCGTTGGTAATTTGAGGATTTTCTTCGACGACGCGCGACAATTAGGCGACTACCTAGCTCCACTTGTGAATTTCATGAAATTGCTTCTATTAAATTGTTTTTATCGAGAAGAAGGTCAAAAGTGATTCATAATCGTGTAATCAGAATTTTTCAAAGCGAAATAAGTGAGCGGAAGATTTTCGGAGACACCTCGGTTAAGTTCAACTTGCTTAAGTTTTCGGTAAAAAAAAATATTTATATCACTTTTAGATATGTCTCCAATGTCTCGAAGATTATGTTTAAAAATTGTGAAGCTCAGTTATTACGTTTAACAGGAGGTATTAATAAAGTTTTCCGAGCTTCTTAAAAAAATATTATCTAAACATCTATCTCATTCTTCGAAAGAAAACAAAATTGTTCTTATTCCGTCTTAAAAAATAAAACTTTTCTTCATCCAAATCATCGCAACTTTGATTTATCAATCCCGCAGAAATCTTAAGAAAGTACGTTTAACTAAGAACTACCAACGATCTACAATCAAACCCTTCGCGACTGTAAGCAACTCTCAGGCCGCGATCGTCGGCTCGCTAGACGGACGGGGGTGGCAGTGTGACGAAAGTTCGCAAAAGTCCAGCGCAGTCGGTTGAACTCGCGCGTTAAGTCTTGGCAAGGCTTCTCCGATGTAATAATATTTTCATCCAATTCGACCTGAGGCCCACCCCCGGCACCCTGTCTCAGCACCCCCTCGATATATGCACCCCCCGTCGGTGGCGGAGCTCGCACTCGACCGCGCGCCCTCTCACCATCGTCTCGCGTGCATCCCCACCCCCAAGCGTGCCGGGGGGTGGCACGTCGCTCACTACGTCATCTGTCCCCTCGACCAATCGACGGGCGGCGCGCATTTTTTCCCCGCGTCGAAAAAAAAACGTGGAAGCAAAGAACCGAGAGGGAGCGAGATAGGATGAGAAAGGAGGGAGGCTGGGGGGCGGAGGAAGGTGCGGGAACGAAGAGTAGAGCGTCGAAAGAGCGAAAGAGGATACCGATACACCGGTGGTACCGACGGCCGGCTGCGGGGGTAGAAAAAGAGCGCGCGGTTCGGCATTACCCCCGGAGCCCCGTTACGGACCAATCGCCATACGTAAAGAGGCATTTTTTATGGGTGCCGCTCGGTCGGCCGGTTTGTGTGATAAAAATTGACCTAAGTCCTCTTCTTTTTTTTTTCAACCCCCGCCGGCCGAACGACAAAGATGCCGTTACACTGGCGGGACGAGCAACGAACAGAGACACGTGGATGGTTGGGAAACCGAAAGAGACACGTTGCCGGAACGTGTGAACGATCGAGAGAGAGAAAATGCGACCGGTACGCGAGCAAGCGAGCGAACGAGTGAACGCTCGCGTTGCGCACCGGCTATAACTGCCTAACATTAAAAAAGATGGGCTGTGTACGGGGTGGCGGTGGCCGGACGGACGGACGGACGCGCGCGAGAGAGCAGGACAGGAAGGGGTTAGAGGAGCAGGCGGAGGAGGTGGTTGCTACTGCCACGAGAGGTGGAGGACTAGAGCTAGAGAAGGGAGGGAGGGTCGTTGGGTTGCGAACGACGAGTACGGTGAGATACAACTGCGTTCCACGTATGTGTCGTTTCGGGGGTGAGGAACGTCAGAAAGATGGGGTGGGTCGCCGTGGACCCAGGGTTTGGGTAGCCTCTCTCGCGCTCCCCGACCATTGGAGGGGGCGCAAAATAATGCGCATAAAATGTAGCGTATTTATCATGGAGATAAAATGATGTGCTCGACTTTCAGGCGACCGACGCTGTTGGCAAGCAGGTACAGTCCGGTCTGAAATTCGAGCGGGTTTACTCCGCCGCGGCGGCGCGAAGGGGTCGTTGCTGCAACAAAGGGGGTGGCAACGGACTCTTACGAGGGTGACTGGGAAGTCGTGCGCCGCGACACGTGTGAAAGTGTCTCGATAACTTCGGCTATTAGGGAACCGGGGCTGAGGGACACGCCGGTGTAATTGAAATCGTTTGCCCGAGTATGAAACGTGTCTTTCGTTCCTCCGCCTTCCGGCACCGCTTTGTCTTCCGACGACGTAAATATCGATGCCGGGATTGCGTTTTTTAGCGCTCTTTTATGAACTGTTCCGATACTCTTGCTGCAAAGTATTTAAGAATTTATATTTTCCCCTTGAATTATGAATACCAAACTTAGCTCTTGAAATTGTTGATCCAGAATTTAATTAATAATTATGTCAATCAAGTCGATTACTTTTTTCACGAGACAATCTTCGGCAAAAAAAAGATTTGTTCTGTCGTTAAATTTCAACTGTATCCGTCGTTGAGCTTTCATAAAAAAAAAAAAATCCTAATTTCTCTCTCCCAGCTAAATAGAACTCCCTGAACAAATTTTCCGATGAAAAGAGCTAATTATAATGCATTTGTCGAAAGAATTTCGAAATAATGATTCATCGATCCCGCCTGCGTTCGATAAAATCCATTCGTGATAAAGAGCATTATAAACTCCGGAACACGGACGATAATATCCCATTCATCCTATTCAAAATTCATTCGGGTTACTACTCCTGCCCGGTTTGATTGTTGTTGTTGAAAAAAATATTCTCGGCACCCTATCCTGACCAGAAAAGGATTTTCAAATTAAATTTTCTACGAGGCTTTCGAAATACTCGTTTCCCTCTAAAAACCGCGTAATTACGTGTTGATCATCCCTATTCGACTCCCTTTTCTCGCACGACCGTGTCGAATCGCTTGAATCATACTCTCCGGTCGATTCGTTTCGAGCAAGATTTCGTTCGAAGACCCTAAGGACCGTCCTTGACGGGAAAAGGAAAAGGTTAGTTCGATCGAGGATCGAAATTCCTGTCAGAGAACGCGTCTACCCCTGCGTGCACGCTGATGGATCGCAAACAGCCAATAAAATTATGAAATTGCGTCGAAAGGAAATTGGCATGAATGTCATTCGAATCTTTCAATCTCGGCACCCCTGTTCGCACCCTTGCCCTACCATATCCGGCCTGTTGGCAAAGATCTTGAATCTGATCGTGCTTCTTCAGTGGCCATGAAAGAAGGGCAAGTTTTTTGACTGGATGATATAATTTTTTTATTGGATATTTCACAGAGATTCCTTGCAACGAACTATTATAAGTTATCGATTGTATATTAATATTCATGTGGATTAATTGAAAGAATGTCAGGTAAGGGGGAGGGCAGAGAAAATTTTAAATAATGATAGTTGTAGGAACTACGCACGGGTTCCGTGGAACGTGCAAACGGGCCGAAAGTAATTGCTAATTATTGACCATATTAATTTCAATTAAATCGCGCGCACCTGTACGCAGGGGAATCTCCAATCGATTGAAATAATCAGAGTACATTCGATGACCGGCGAAAGCTGGTCGAAACTTTCCTTTCTGGTTATTTATTTCACCGTGTAATGGTCCTTTTGTTCCAAGAATTATGATAAACGCGAAGCAATTACACATTCTATAACGCTTTACGTTAAATTTAAACAAACCGAAAGTGAGAACTATAAATTTCAAAACTTTTAAAACAAAGAAACCTTAAAAATATCCTTTTCCTATACATAGTAAATAGTTTGTAAGAATTTTTTTAAAATTCAATGCAACAGAGATGCATCCCAACGTCTAACAGAACCAACAGGCAAAGAACGGAGAGGACGTTCACCGGTCCTTTTCATTCCTCGTAAAAAGGACCTCATCAATTTCCCGTTTCCGTGGAGAAGGGACAAAAAATAAACTTAATATGATCCTGACTATATGAAGATGCGCCCGAGCGACGTCCTTTGTTTTAAGCGAGGGTCGTTTGTGGTCCTACCCATGTTCCACGCATTTTCATACTTATACACATACATGCACACACATATAGACACATCGAAAACAAGAATCGCGCGGGCACACACAAGAAGCTCTAGCTACCCTGTGTGTCCACCCTTCGTAATTCTATCAGAAGCCAATCACGTCCGGCGAAGGGTGGGTCTCGCATTCATGCATGCGGAAAATCGTTGAGGCGGAAACGTCGATTCCTAGTCTCGTGTCTTATGAAAATATTGCTCTATTCGCGTGTGGCTTGGAAAAGCAAAAATGTCTGTGAATTCGACTTACCCCCACGCCATCGCCGACCTCCCTCGGAGCCACATCCTGCGGGATGAAGAGACTTGGTCCTCCAAAGAGAAGATTTCTTTGAGTCGAGGAATGGATGCACGATGATCGTAAACATCGTTGCGAACCAGTCGTTGATGGAGTTGGAGATTCATGCAGTTTTCTGTGAAAGAAACAAACATTATTTGTGAGAGATGTAGGTATGGTACAAGATTTTATCGAGGGGTGGGAAAAAGTAAATATATATCTGTTACTATATTTATTTTACAAAGTAAATATAGCTTATGTTAATTAATTATCTTTAATAAATAACGACTAATACCAACGATAGCAATTTAATTCATTCCGTTCAGAAAAATTATTCAAAGTACTCGATAAAATTTTTCCTGGCAATACTCCAAGATTTAATTTCTTGAACAAAAAGCAACGAGTAACAGGGTATGATTGCACAAGGCACATAAAGAGTCAGGCTTCCGTGAAAGGGTTTACAATTCGCAGGAAGAAATAACGTTAATTCCGACGAAAGGGGGAACATTATCGTCCAGTTTCGTGGAAATTAGTTCGCATACATAAGTGTGTAACGTGGCCGCGGGGGTGTAAGCTTCTTTGCCTTCGCCTTATCCTTCGTTATCAAATGTCAGGCACGCTCTCGAGGTGCTTAAATCCTCCGTGTTCCCTATGTAATATGAGAAAAGTAGCGGCGCGTTACGTCGGCCACGGAACCAGTGAGAAAAAGTAGCTTAACGGGCTTTAAATTCACGGTATCTTTCGTGTAGGAGAAAGGTCCACTTACAAAACAACGTCCCGTAAATCCGAACCACCCTTTCCTCTCCCCCTAACCCCTTCGTAGTAGCATTATCTTTCGCGGAAAAGGAGGCAAACACTGCACGCGTCGGCGAAAGCTTTTCATTTCCGTAATATTTTAAAGTTATCGTGTCCCACGGCCGCGAATTTATGCCTCAATAAAGTTTTTTGACCTTTCGTGAAAAACTAACGGAGAGACAACGCGAGTATGCTAGAGATAAATGGGGCTTACGAATCACATTAATGAATCATTAAACGCTTTGCCCTTTTTCTTCCGAGTTTAGCCCTCTTTTTACATTATTTGAATTACTTATACTTTTTCTTGTCGCGTGTATCAACTTTTTTTTTAAGCAAAACATTCGGGTTTATATTTTAATTAGCACATTAAAATGGTGTCTCGGACGGAAAGTTGGAATAATATTGTTCCATCGAATGTTCTTTCGTTTCCTAAACAAGAATTACTATGAAAGAAACGAGAGAACAGCTGCGTCCCTCGACAACATCGACGACACATATGGAAAACAGAAACTTCATACGAAACACGCAGACGAGCGTCAAGGGGTTTTAAGGATTTCCTCTCATTTTTTCTTTTTTTTTTTTTTTAATTGAAGGGTTCGACGATACGTCCTCGCGAAGATAGCGCAGAGAATCGAAGATACGAGTCCGATACGATGCGATTCGCCTTGTCGCGTGTTTTCGTATACATCGATGGCTATAATTAGTCATCGATGGAGGGTCGATTTTCATTGCAACATTTATAGGCGGATAAAGGACCGTTTGGAAATTCAAGTGTCTCTTTCCCTTCGTTTGGCGCACTCGAGCACAGCGAAAATCGCGAAATCTGGTAACAAAAGTACGTTCCGGCAAGAAGAGGGTATAATATGGATCTCCGTTTGAAATAAGCTCACCCCTTTCCCACTCCTCCCTCTACCGACCTCCTAGCACCCCCGTGTACCTAGTTTGTTGCGTTTGAATATTCAACGCAACTTTTTTCTCCCTTTCTCTTTCCTTCATTGTGTTTCTTTATCTCCTTCTTCTTCTTTTTCGTTGTTTTTGTTTTTTATTAGCCTACCTACCCTCTCCTATCCCGCTCGCGCTCGTCACGGTAACAGACATCTTTATTCATTGCCTTTCCAAAGATATAATTGAGTAATTATTTATAATATATCTAGAATATGCATGCTTCACTTCTCCGAACGGAATATATTACCGCTCACTACCCCTAAACGTAACCTCTTGTTACCGTTTGGATTTCTAGCTTGCACAGAGGTTACACAGTGGCTCTCACAACACTGCGTTGCTTTTAGATCGCGTCAACGATTTGTTTATTTCCTCCTTCTTTTTCTTCCTATTTTTCACCGTACCGAGCAAAGAGGACTCTCTTTCGTTAAATTTTACAAAGCTACCAATTCGTGTGTAAACGTGCGAATAATTATTAAGAACGAAAGCAAAAGGAACGCGAACCACGCGGTACAGTTTTGAAAATTGAAATTCCAATATGGCCGACTATAACCATATCATCAACCTATCGCTAATAATTTGACTCTTTACCAAGTGTAACGAATAAATTGTATTGTACATCGACGAACATTTTTCTAATCGACAAATTCTAAAGCGCACAATTTATCTGATCGTTAGTCAGCTGCAATTTCAAAGCTGCACAACCGAACGATAAAGTTGGCAAAGAAATGGCTTTAGTTTCTTTTCGTACGAAAGAAACCTTTATTTCGCGAGCAATAAGAGATAATTCAATCCTCGGGTTGTCCGAGCAAGAAGTTCGTATTACCTGTTTATGATTGCCTCGGCTGCTTATCAACAAACTTAGCGTTCTTCGTGCGTCGACGAAACGGGTGCGAAACATGAAACCCCGTAGAGCGGGAAGCCATAATTTCGCATTAAGCGGTAATCGCAATCGGAGTAAGTAATCGATATATTAGTCGTCCGTTAATTAACGTCCTTGTGATCGCGATATAGACTGGCTGGCCTGTCAGCGGTGAAATTTACGAGGTACGGTTGTGTTAGAAATCAGCGCTAGGAGTATCCTTTTCGGTTCGACCATTCTGATAACTGGTTTACACCACGCGGAGAAAGGCTCGCTTCTTTGGCGCGAACACAGATAAAAACCGGTCAAATCGCGAGAAAATTATTGCTCGGTCAATCACACTGCGCGACACTGTGTGTTTAGTCGGTATTGCAGCGAAAAGTAATCCAGAGAATGATTTCACTTTCGAAATATAGGTTAGAAAGTTTACTCCGGTACACGGGTCTCGAATTTTGGTTTATTTAAGTATACCGGATATATTGAAATCGTATTAAATAACGCGTACGCGATACGGAACGTTATTTCGAATATTTCACGCGTATTTGGTCCGCGAATCAACACGAGAATACGTCAGACGCGTCCTACCGTGGGAGGGACCATCGACTTCGGCTTTTGTTCGTATCTCGAAGGTGTCCGATATGTTAGAAATCGACACTGAGAGTATCTTTTTCAGTTCGATCGTTCTGGTAACTGGTTCGTACACCGCGGAGAAAGGCTCGCTTCTTTCGCGTGCACAGAGATAAAAACCGGTCAAATCGCGAGAAAATTATTGCTCGGTCAATCTATTATCGAATCAAATTAGTGCGCGACAGTGTGTGTTTAGTCGATACCACGATGAAAAGTAACCAAGTGAACGATTTCACTTTCGAAATATAGGTTAGAAAGTTTACTGTGGTACAGGAGCTTCGAATTTTGGTTCATTTAAGCGCAAGGTATGTATTGAAACAGCGCAAAATAACGCGTACGCGATATAGAATGTTATTTCGAATATTTTATGTGGATTCTACTTTGGTAAGGACCATCAGCTTCGACGTTTGTTTACGTCTCGACGCCGTCCGAAATCTCGAAAATGTTGACGAACTCTGACCTCAGGAATTCATGGAATGGCCGGCTTGTTTTCAAATTGCTTATACGAATGTGTCTGTATTTACTTCGAGAAGGTAAGAAATTCTTTTATTAAATAACGTTGGCGAATTTGTTAATAATTCGGAACGATATTGGTGTTTTGAAATTGTTGTATTTAAGAAGGTAACGAATACTTACGATTGGATCGCTAATTTTTATGAATATAATTAAGAAAATTGAAGCTGAATAGGCAATTGTTTTATTCGTTAAATGTTGTAACGAGTACTATGTATTATTTTGAATACAGGTTATGTGTATTCTGTGCATTTCTGTGGCTTCGAATTTTCCATAAATGCATACAAATTTGCAGTCTGCTTATGATATGAATCTTTTTGGCATTGATTATTATCATAAAATGATAAAATTACAGCATTGTTGTTATGATGGAGGGTCGTTTTAAATCCGCGGTAAATTAAAGGTTTCGTTGATTAAAGAGAAAAAGCCAGGAATCGCGGAAAGTTTAGCACGAGGGATATAGAGAAAAGGAGGTGCTGAAAGTTGAGCCGCAGTTGCCTGCAACGAGCCCTATTTCATATTTGTAAGAAATTATGGCGTGTCTGTCGCGTGTCTGGCAGCAGTTAGACCGCACCGTTTGACCTAACCCACGCCTTGTCTCGATTTCTTCTCCTTTATCGTTTTTTCTATCTATCGTTCAATCCTTCTAATCCTTTACGTTTCCTATCTTTTATACATATCTTGCGAAAACTTTACTTTTTCTGCTAACTTGTCTCGAAACATTTTTGTATCAACAATACCATTTTTT
>SMSQ01025946.1:270136-332279 GCA_019453375.1 Ctenoplectra terminalis
TTTTTTTTTTTTTTTTTTTTTTTTTTCTTTTTCTTTTCCGTGACATAGTCTGCATGTGTAATATGTACTAATCATTGCAGGTACTGCATTACTTAACATCGGTGAATTACAATAAAATGTCTCAACAGTAGCTCGCTATTTATTCCAATACCATGATTCGAGTAGGGTCGATCGAAGGATTCGACTACCCTTTCAGAAAAATGTCACAGCATTCGATAAAGGGGGAGAAACGGTGTAGGAGGAGACACGATGGTATCCCTGAATGGCAAGTTGCCGAAAATGGCGTTGGGAATACATCCCAGCAATTACCATTACGTGCCTGAAGTTGGTCTGCTGGCCGGGTAGCATAATGCTGTATTTAATGGGCAGCACTGCAGGCCGTGTGTGACACGATATACGAGGCCGAGTCAACATATATCCTGTCAGATTTTTAAAATGCTCTGATTTACAATGACCATTGTACTGTCCACCGCATATCTATTGTCGCGCCCTTGCCAACGGATATCCAACCACTTCTGTCTAACTCCCTGTTATATTCTCCGCGATTCCGTGCACCTTACGCGAAAGGATCTTCTAACTACGTCACGTGCTTGCCAAGTTCCAGGCTGTTTCTGCCAAGATATTCTACGATAGGGAGAGTTCGATCGTCTTTGTAGAAGTAAACAATCGTGATATATATTCTACTGGAAATTCTTGGTTAAATTTAAAACGGAAGGACTAGTTTTATGCGATCATTTGAGCCTTCTCGATATCTCGGTATCTCTTAAGTTACTCTATTTGGATTTTGATAGAAATTTTTGAAGTAAGTAGTTGCATGCGCAATAAGAAATTTATGTTCAAACGCTTCGTGCGAATATACGAAAGTAATATATTATTTTTTTAAGGAACGAAGTACTTGTTATGTGACAGATTAAAATCAGTTTTATACAAATGAAAAATGCACTGCGAAGGAAACGTAGAGACGAAGAGAATATTAAGTAGATACGGACGGACCGTGTGTTGTTAGACACAGTCTGTAATCCGTCTCCCTATAATCATTGGCGTATTACTATTCCAAAAAATATTTCAGACGACAGGTTTTTAATAACAATTCCATAAGGAATTCATAAATTGTAACAAACGTAAAAATCGAAACTAATTATCCTTTAACCAACTAGTTCTTAACCAGTGATTTGATTCAGGATACACTTCCCTTTAACTCGTCAAAATCGAGTGTACAAAGTCGGCAAACAAAGAGACAAAAGACACACAGGCGAAAAGGTAGCAATTTACCGAGGTACCATTACATCGAACCAACATTAGTAATGAAGCGTCGCAACACTGTAATTTACCACGAAACATTCGAGACGGCGATTAAATCGTACCGGACAAAATCTTCCGAAACCTCTTATTTTTTCTTTAAATGCAACCAACAGGATTCACGTCGAACGTCGAGGAAATATACGTATCGAGAATCGAATAATAATGACGCCCTTGAGTTCGACGGACCTTTTCGTCCGAAAGTAAAAAGTCGTCGCTTCATTTCGCGTACGTGGTCACTATAATTGGCCAATTTTACTCGTTACAGTCACGCACTGGTACTTTGCGGAACGAAGGAAGACAGGCTAATGAAATCGAAGGTGATAGAGTTTGCTTTATGATCGAGAGGCTGTTATACGTATTCGTACAATATGGCCCGGCTGCGGATTGATTAACCGCGATTCTCGCCGAATCAACCGGCTTAATTAAGTTATCGATTTATTTCCAATATATCGTTCATCGTAAAACCTGGCCTCTGTCGGTCGTAAGTAAACGTTTGTGTACCTCGTCACGTTCGTACCAGAGTGCACGGACGCTTAACTCACTGTCCAGGAAGCGATGCTGATGAGATCGAGACGCGTCACGTGAATCTCGATACCAGCAGAGTTACGTACGATACATTCTTCCCCTTTATTTAAATAACACCGGCAACGATACAAGTTCACGCGAACGGAACACCATCGATTGTTCATCCGGGGCGCCTTAGGTACCGTTAAGGGAACTTTGATTCGTATTAATTAGCGTCTTCTCGGTGGCTCTATGATTATTCATAGGTTGGGTTGGATATTTAAATTAAAGGGCCGGCTACAAAGGAGCGCATTAATTTTAGGTTAGTTCGCGTCTGTGAAATTTTTGACAAAATTTTATCGTTGTTAAGGCACTTTCTCGAGTGTACTCTGTGTTATAAGTTACTTTAATAATTTCGGTAGAGTTACTACCAGGGTAGTCGATTCCTTTGTATTTTTTTTTTAATATTGAAAAGAGGCTATCGTGGATCATTGTCAGAATTAGATTTAGCAACGAAACGTTAAGATATTGTTTCTAAAATATAATTTTCACTCCGCAAAAATTAAAAATTGTACAGTGTAGATACCACGTCTCCCAACGAGATTCTATTCCTAAAAATTATACGAATCGCTAGACGATAAATCAAATTCGATTTCTCTTCTAAATCAATTTCAAGCTATCAACGAAACAGACTCTAAAATTTATCGTACCGAGTAACAATACCAAGATCGGTATTTTATTCGATGACCATGTCTTTTTGCGCGACATTTTTCAGGGTTTATCAAAATCTCGTCTCGCGGACGGTAAATTGCGGATCCATTAAATTAGGCGACCGTTCAGGCGGTCGTAAATTCGTTCGCTAAGTCGAACACTCGCGCGCGATGCCACGAGGTTCAAGGTAAAAAAGCGTGCGGTAGCCGGACGAGAAGAGACCTAGAAGTGAAGCGAAAAGGTAGGCAGGAGAACGTGGCTGATTGTAAGTTATATGCGACGCCGCTTGCTTTATATCTCCGGAGCAACTTTCCGCTCTCGTAAAGCTGCTTCATTCCGTCTCTTTTGCGCACGAAAAACGCTTCTCGTTCTTCAAACCTGAACGCATCGCGGGTTTTTAACGCTGTTGATTACTTGAAATAATTCCTTCTGATTCTTGCCCATCTCAACCCCCTACTTTCTTCAAACGAAACATCATTAGCTTAATTACGAGCTGTATAAAACTCGTTGAACGGATAATCAGATTTCTACCAAGTAAATGGAAAATGCGTTACAAAACATTTTCACCGGTGCAAGATTGTTATAAGGATTTGTGTGAAAGATATTTGTAGTATATAGGCGGAATAATGTATAATTGGACGACGTTATATCTTCGTTACAATGTAATTCTTTTCCTACTCGAAGCGTAGCTCTTTTACGTTTCTTTATCTAAGATCTGTTCTAAAGTTGTAAATACACCTCGGTAGTTATTAGTTGTTCGGTCAGAAAACGTTGAATCGTTCATTGAACGACCCTCGCGCTTTCTTCCTTAATAGCCACCCAAGTTGTGAAATTATATTTCTATAATATTATAACTTCTGAGCATAATTATCCCAACACCTAGCATTCACACGCAACACCCAACTATATTCAATCGAGTCTACCCATTCTTATCAATAACGAAGCATTTAGTAGGCCCAACCGAAGGAACCTTAATGGATACCGACTACTTTCGAACTTGGAGCCCTTTACCTTAGTTCCAGGGCCGCCAAAATCGACCGGAAATGCCCTGGCAGACGCCGTTGAAGAACGGACAAGAGGTCGAACGTGTTATTCTTCGGATGACCTGAAACACTTCCTTATACAAACGAAGCGAAGTTGAGGTACGGCGTTACCCAGATCTCGGGTCGCTGGCTGATGGCCATAATCTGAGCGGGCTGGTGGTGGAGTTGGCCGCGCGGGGGCTGGGGTTAACTTATAATAACAGAAGTTGTTCGAGAGTTCGGTGACTGGACAGCGCCTAGAAGCTCGGACAGCTACGACAGGGATGAGGGATGGGTCGTCGCCAAGTGTCCGGCCAACAGAATGTGAGCTATAGTACCGGTACAAGACGTGAGACCTGGTCTCACGTGACCACCGACAAACTAACCGTGGCGTATGCTACACAAACAGTGTCGAACTTTGACGCAAATCGTGAATTTAGAACTTCGATATGTCTTGGTGATACCGCTGGTAAATTGGCCATTGCGTCGGAACGAATTTCTTCGTTGGGTGCCTTGGAGTACTTCTGGATAGATTGAAAAATTTCGATGATACGTTGATGGCTGATAATTTCTTTGGTAACGATCTGTAGGAAGTTTCACCATACTCCGTTGAACTTACAACTCTAAACTTCTGCCTTGTTTTGTACCTTTCGCATAGTTTCTAACATTTCAACTTCTAAACGAACCCTCTTCTATCATCCTCATACCATTGACATTGTTTGAGAAAAATCTGAACGCCATTACCGTGTCCCAAGAATTAATAACTCAGATTAAATGAGCCATCCGGAGACATAACAGTGATCACGATCGAGTTTCACCGTTCTCAGGACAAATAGATCGGTAGCCTCGGTAGAACGAACCAGATCAGCCGATATTTTGAAGTAGAGCGTCCGTGGGCTACGCCTCGATATCTCGTACGCAACGCGGTGGGTACTCGTTAGAAAATGTCGAATCGATGTTCCTACACATACCTTACAATGCTCGGCCTTGTGAGTCATGGCCTTCATAAAGTATCATCGGTAAACAATTAACATTGGTGTAGCACTGCCCACGCGATATCGCGTTACCAGGCAGCCTGTAATGCTTAACACGTTCGTCCGATCGGCCTTAACAATTTGCCTAGGGGCTGTTACCTCGTTAAGTGACAATCAGAGGCGTTGACTTGAAATACTACCCGCTTTTGTCAGACGTCCGAAGCTGTTACGCTAGCGAGACTTCACGGCCCTCGTCTTTTGAATCCGACCGATCGATTATCGGGGAACACAAGGATGCGATAATTGCGGTATGATTGGGAAAAATGGTGACGGAGACAACTGGGTTGTTTAAGTGGAACATTGGACATTGTACAATAACTTAAGCTACCAGGGAAGATTTATTATAGATTTCCAAAATTTAACAATTCTTTGCATTTTGGAACACAGAATTTACTATTGGGAATAGAATTCCTATAGAATAATATTTTACAAATTTTTATTTAGGAAGTACCATTAATCCAAGTATTTCCATCTTCCCAAGAAACCGTAGAGAATTAAAGCAAAATAAAGAAGTATCTCTTCGCCTTCCGTTCGCCCAAAAACAGGGTAGTACATAAATTTATGGAACGCTTATAAAATAAAGCGATCATTAAAGTGGAAGGGGTCTCGAGTACTTAAACAAAATGAACCGTCAGAATGAACAAGCGCCGGTAGAAATTACAAGAAGTCCGCGATTTATATCGATCGCATTATTTATACGATCGCAATCATACTACGAGGAATTGAATATCGTCCGGAGGAGAAGATTAATTGTTACATTCCGGATACATCGATAAATTATGGCAACTATAATGGCAACTAAATTGCATAATGATACAGTCGCGTATTAATAATGCATACCGAGGTCGGTGGCGCCCACGAAAAACTCGGTTAGCTCGATAACGATTAGAGAGAATTTATTTTTCCTTCGTCCACCATGTCACCCGCTAATTTCGCGCTGAATTAATTCTCGAGCACGATTTAAACAAGGGGACAAGTGGCTTTTTTTGCCGCTGCTTCCGGCTAAAGATCGCGAGTTATTACCTTCCGTCCACCGTTCCGTCTCTCATTATGAAAAGTTAAGTCCGACGAATTATAGAGAATTATTAGCCGGTACCGAAGGGGATCAGGACGTTGTATCGCTACCACCGTGATCGGTATCGATATACGTATCAATTAGAGGACGAATATTAATGAGTCGCCAAGCAACCGAGCGACGTGTTACGCTTTGCCGCATGATCAGAAAGCGAACAGGTATCCGCGAGTATTTGACGAGGGATCTAGAGTTGTCCCAAGCCCCGTTGGAAGGATGGCGAGAGAAAAAAAGAGCAAGAAGTTGATTGAATTTTACCGCGGCCTCGTGCACCCGTGGCTACGTATACGGTCTCGTATAGAAATGCAGAAGGGTTAAGGGTGTATCGGTGCACACAGGTATGGAAAGGCTCGCGGGACACGCGTGTGTGTATTTAGAGTCGGCTGCAGCATACTTACGGCTCGGCCACTTTCGATGTGACGGTGTTATAAATGGGAATTGAATCGAACCACCGTCCACGCCTTCCCAAGGTTATCGTCTGGCTGAAATCTATAGGCCAGAGATACAATCTAGTAGACACGCTCCGTAAATTCAATTACGCATTAACAAAAATCCGCACCGCTGCTATTCACCCTTCCAAGGTGGAGGGGGATAAATTGCCCGGGGATAAGATGAATAGTGACGCGATATTAATTTCGATTTTCAAGCCGGTGCAACGATTCTTAATGCGAGCCTGCTCTCGCGAAACCAGATTCTAAATGGTTAATATTGTTACGGTGTTGGTACAATGCATATATTGCTGGTGATCTTTGCCGATTGTAATGGTAGACGACTATTCTTGTACGAGAGAATTTTATGCTGCGCAACTAATTTAAGTTTAATATTCTAATATACGATTCTTGATTATCGCGAAATAAAAAATGACGCTCAAATATCAAACGTTCGACTGAAAAATTATCTCAATACTAATATCTACTGCTACCAACTGGTCGAACAAAAACTCATTTCTTCGTTTGATCGTTCGGAGATCGTTAATACGACAAAACTGCGAACAGGTAATCTTCTACAAAATTCAATCCAATTTTCCATCATTTAAATACAAGAAACCCCCTGCAAATGATATAATTTTCACTAACAGAAGCGTACTCACAGACGCCACAACGGCTATACTATTATTACGCGTTATTTGAATGGGTTACGAGGACGCATAATGAAGTGGCTGCTGGCATTTTATTGTACGCCTTTCTGGCCGGTCTTTCGCGTCATTTGGTGCGCAGCTGGGTAATCATCCGCTCGGCATGATAGAACTGAGGCTACTGGGCGTGGATAAATCTGTAAGCTCAATAAGGCTAACTGTGATTAAGTGCTTTTGAGGCTGTACAAGACACCTAGTAGCGTTGCAACCACCACGAAGATTTATATCGGTTCCGTGAAAACTGCAACGGGTGGATTCCGACGATCGATACAACAGTCATCAATTTTTCCATAGAAACGATCCCTTAGGATTTTTCTTCGATATTAATTACGTTATACCGTACGTTTTAATTCGTTTTCACCGGACTCTTCGTTGACTGAACGATGAAAGTACGCGAAGAGCGGTCGTGGTGGAGGGAAGCGTGCAAACATCCTTTCCTTTATCGCGGTAATTTATCTGTAAAAGCCTTTCTTTGGTTTTAAGTAACGGGACTTTTCGAGATATTAACACGATTCGTGTCGCGTGGGTCATCAGTGACCCGTAGAGGACTACGTAAATTGAAGATACTTTTTACAAGATTATAATCGAAATATTTGCTTAATAAACTTTAAGTAAGCTGTTAAATATACGAGCTCCCCTAATAAATATTATTTATTCATGGTATTCGAAGCAGGATATAATTTATGGGATAAATAAGAAGAATTCGGGAGAAGGATAATTTCATGCTGATTTCAAGGAAATCGAGTTCGAAAATCCTCCGGGTATCCGTGTACCTGGCTAATTACGAATCTTGACTAATGAGCCTGTTTATAAATCATCATTATATTACTCCTGTGCAAGAATTAATGTCAGGGTACGAGTATTTGCTCAGTTATACGTTTCACATTTACGTCAGCCTTCTTTCGCAGGATAATTACACTCGTATCTCTTTAAAAACACCAAAGAAACATTTTATATATTCCTGCAAAGACTTGCCTGAAATATAACATTCTCGAAAAAACAGCTTTACTTTCAGCATAATTAAATCGTTCCAAAAAATGTATTAGAAATGCGATTTATTTATATAACAATAAAAAAAAGGAAATTAGAAAATACACCTAAAACTAGAAGTCTCGTAAAACAGTGCTGGTAACGTTAATTAAATAGCCGATCGTAGGAAGAAACCGTGTTTCTATCTTGACTGGACCGATAAAAAGCAAACTGTACAAGAAAATCGAGCAATCTTATGCCAACAACGAAAGGAAATAGAAACGAGGTGTAGAACGTTGGGCGGAATGATCCGACTTGTCATTAAGGATACAATTAAAAAATGGTACCGCAATAAAATCGCGCATTAACGTAACGAATGTCCAAAGCATGGTTCGTATCCTTCTGTCGTGGTGTTTATATCGCTGAAGCAATTGGGAACCCGTCCAAGTGAACCAATTCCAATGTAACACGAAGAAGGTTGCGCTCGACTCGCATAATTAGCGCGTCGGAGAAGTCGTTCTTTGTCCATGGTCTCGCAAGGTGCAGGGATATCCAGCTCGCGAGAGATACCATTACCACCAGGATGGAATTATGCGCTCGCAGAAGTCGCGCGGGTAATAAATCATGCTCGTAAAACGTAACGCGAAAAGTATGGTCAGCTGTCCTCGGACCACACCTTCAGAAATTCGTTCCGTGTCCATTAATAAGTAAAATGCTCGTTTCCAAATAGGCCGCGTGCGCGGTTAACTCGAACCGGGTAATTAATTTCCGTGCCTACGAGACGTTGAACGGCGACTTTTTTCTTTAACATTGCTTTCTGCGAGATGTGAATAGATTTTCCGAACAGTTTGCGCGAATTAGAATAGTTCTTAGCGTAGAGAGAATTTTTTATGGATATTTGAAGGATTTGTAATTTTTTCGATAATTCTGATTCTTGGGAAATAAGAATGGGTAAAGTATGGTATTTAGAAAAATGATTTCAAGAACTAGGAAATATTAAAATCAAGAATATTTTTTTTTTTTATGGAACATTAAAGTATCCATGAACCTTATCGGCAAGAAATAAGTACAAGCTAATCGAAGCCATCCACATTGTCGACACCGTTAAGTTAAAGGTTAATAACTACAGGACCGAGAGGACAACCCTTCCGCGATTACGGCAATTAGAAGATGCTATCGCATCGAACGATCGGGCGAATCGCCGATGTTTTGCTCGCGCATTAATCGACCGTCCGTGAGGGTTTAATCCGAAGCCAATCACCCCTTGCTTCATTTTCATCTCTTAACGAGTGCAGCATAATACAAAATGCAACATCCTAACGAATACCAAATTCCAATTGACTACTTTGTATCCTGATTAGTCAACTCATCTACATCCTCTCGTAAACGTCAAAATGATCCCTCGGTAAAATAATTAAAAAAAAGAAAAGAGAAAAAAGAAAAACGAGAGCAAAATCACGAAATAGCAATTAAAATGCGCCCTGATTTTCAGCAGCTCATCGTATAAAAAATGACTACCGCATACGGTCATCCGATGACTTAGACGAGCAACGTGAAACGCCGCCACGGCCCAACTGTTCGCAACAATGTACGATAATGAAGAATTATCGTCTCATAAGGTCCGATGGAATAGGCGCTGGGATACTCGTTAGCGGATCGAGATCGTAAAAATCATCGCGGTTAAGCGCGAACGAGCATACACACGCGCTGTCTTCGTTGTCAGCCAATCGGGTCCCAATGGTATCGCGACGAGACGAAGAGGAGCCGCATGGCGAGGCCCAGAGGCGAAGCTCCGCCCGAAGCTGTCCGAAAGAAGCTCGTTCTGCTCCTCAAGGGGAACTCCTCGAGCTGCACCACTGAGCACATACCTCTTCCGTAAATCCATACGAACTTGTTTATCGCGATCGGCCGTCAACCGCGAGGAGCTAAGTCCTTAACTCGTGCTCGTTGCCGCGGATTACCTGGCGGATAAGGTGACGCCGATCGGATGGGGCTGATGAGTCCAAAATATCGACGTCCTGGGATTGTGAGAAGTGATAGCTGCTTCGGAAAGGTTGGCGTGGATTGTAAAATTAGATTTTATTTGATTCGTTTGGTTCTGGAATGCTCGAAATTGTCTGCGAAACTTGAAGAAAATTTTTAATAAAATAAGGAGCAGCGTTCATCGAACGAAATGTTCGGAAATTCTGGGTTTTCCTGGAATCTTTACCACTATGCCTACAAAAGAAAACTATATAAAATAAAAGAAAAAGAATTCAAGATTCTCTTCACTTTGGTGAAAAGACGTCGCGCAGAATGAAGAAGGGTGAACCTAACGCTATAAACTACAACAAAAGCCAAACACCACAGTGTATAACGAACATCGAAACAGGCGACGAAAGGAGCAAGAATTCCTCTAGGTAGAATGGTTCGACAGACGTGCATTCCGGAGCATTGAATGCAGAGTAAACGAGGCGAATCGAGTGGCGTTGTAGCAAAAGTTAAACGGTTCGAAAGTCCCTTAAGTGAACTGTCCGGAGGTGTTCACGCCATTTCAAGTCCTCTCTGTATCCAATGTAATCGTTCCGCGTGCTAGCCTTCGAACGGTAGGAACCTTTAAGGAGTTGGAACACCGAGCCACCACATACGTATTAGGGACAATATTTTAGCGGTACTTTTAATTTCGCCGTGATCGTAAACATTTCGAAGCGAGAGAGCGCAAAGTTGGCGCGAAAGAGCACGCTCGCACGCGTTACGTGGCGCGAGGGGAAGCAAGGAAACAGAACGGACAAGCCGAGAGCTGTGTATTTGCATATTTTAATGAGGCACTGGCCGTAGAGTGCCGCAGGAGCTGGACGATGCAGCAGGTAGCCCTCAGTTTACCCTGGCTAACGTCAGCCTCAAATGCCGATGATAATGCGACATGGGGAGCCTAACGGCGAAAATGCGCTGCTGTCGGTGCTTCAAACGAGCGTACCAGCCGCTGGATCGTTTGGAAAATGTCCTTTTTCGACGTGCGATTTCGCTTTGTTTCTTTGGAATTGAATGTTGGCACATGAAAGCCTGTTGTTACTTTTTTAGGTGGTAGTATTAAGAGGTGGTTAAAATACTTTCGCGTGTGAATAACACTTTGATAACACTGTATTAAAACACGAGGGAAAATATCTATTATTTCTTTCTTTCGATTTTCATAATGTATAAATCACTTTGCAAATGGTAAATGTAGATACTATTGGAAGGGTGCAAAAATTGTAAGTTGTAGTTAATAGAACATAGTTACCGATTTAAGTAATTTTTTTTTCTTTTAGTAAAAGTTTTCAAAATATTTACCCCGAAAACTCTATAATTTATCGCATATAAAGAACTCTGGCGAAAGAAACAACCGACCACCGCAACACCCACACGAATTAATTTCCCACTAGCTGCGAAAGGTTCTCAGGGAACGCGTTAAAAATAGTGGCCATAAACAAGAGACTTTGCTCGCGCTAATAAAGCCAGATTACAATTCTCTCAAGCATAGACAAGCATTATCTCGTACGGAATGCATTAACTCAACTGCTTGCTCGCGCTGAAAACTCGTAAACGGCTTAGGTCACTTAATCAAAGGAACATTCCTACCATGAGTATAACTTTCCCAATCGAATTATGATCCGTGTTCGATCAACAGCCCCTTTATTACGCGTGAAAACTCGCGTATCTCGGTTCAGCCTCGCAAATCTCGCGAAGAAACGTTCGAAAGGCGACTGGAAACCGGTCTAAAACGTTCGTTGCCTCTTCGGTGACTCTCCAGAAGAATCCTCGTGATCTCCTTTAAGCTCGCGGAGCACCGTCGATCCTTCTCGATCTGTCCTTTCGTTTTGCAACGTCCCAGCACTCTGTCGAGGCCATTCCAAGCCGAAAGGCGTTAATTATAATTAGCAGAGGCGAGATTAGTAATTAACACTTGGGGGTAATCGTGAGCGTTGCGTGAAGATACAGCACGAGCGACCAAGCAATCGTGTTTGAACGCCTGTGTGTGCCGCTTTTTCTCTGTGTCAGGCCTGTATAGTGTGCGGTTGCTTCATCCGAGTGTGCGAACGCGGATAATAACGCTTGGCTCGAGAAGCCTGCCGAGGCAGGTCGCCCGATTTATAACGCAGATAATAATTGCGGGCCGAACTTAATATTCATGAGCCAATCAGATTTGCGCTTCGAGTCGATGGGACTCTTGCAGCATCCGCGGGCCCTTTCTGAGATTCATTGTAGTATGGTACCGCGACGATGGTGCTTCGAATGCATCCTAACTTTGGATTCTAATTTTTTAAAATTGTTACAATTATAACGAGCGATCGATAAAGGATTTTTATAGTTAAGAAGATACATATTCCACCGAATACACAGCGGTTCGCGTTAGTTGATAGAAGTACAATTTTCATTGGATTAATAAAAATACCTTGTAACAAGCTGTTCAAGAATAATTCAAGTATCTAACCTATTACATTTTTTTAATTAAATATTGTAACGCAACTCTTTCGCTCTCTTTCAAAACTTTGTCGAGACTCTTATCTTTCTCTCGACCACGAATCGAATTAAAGTTCAACATTATTATATCGTTTAGCAGAGAGACATTTCTCCGATTTGAGAAATTTCGCTTGGACGAGAACTTGAAAGCATAGAATTTCAAAGGAATTTTCTTTAATGCCATTTATATCAAAAGTAAGTTAACGATCCTGAAGAGACAGCGGACAATGTAGCTGACCAATAATTATGGTATCAACGACGATATCTTTCCTGCAAAGGAGTATCGGACGGAATAACCGTGAAGCATCCACAGATCATTCGACGATCGAGGGTGAATCGTCGGGACGACGAAACGGTTATTATGTCGGTTGATTGCATTCGCGGCGGACAATATTAACAACGATTCGAACATAAGAGGGCAGCCATCGATGCACCGTTTCCTACAGATGAATCACTTTAACCCAAAGCACGAACAATGATGCATGCTGGTAGTTAATCGCCGTTATGCACCGACCGAATTACAATGGGACAACTGGATACGAATGGTCAATAATCGGACGAATATACGACGGATCGAGAAATCCATCACGTTCTCGAGGAGCATCGTTAATTTCGTCCCAAGGTTTCTATCCTGCGTCCGTTTAAGGGCAACGTTCTCGTATATGATCATGGAAGATGTATCCGTATGCGATCAAATTCGCGGAATACACTCGGTGTATATAAAGTATCGGTCAACGCGACGGTAACATAAGTATACTTGACTGACGTTAATTGTGCATAATTTTCTCGGTGCCCCTCGCCCGATCCGCCTTAACGAAACGCGTACGTTACGTCTTCAGGCTTTTCGGCCCGCATACGAATGAGTTCGAACTCGATCTCGACTGGGAACGGTCGAACCCTCGATCTGTTTCCCTTTTATATCATTCTTGTTTAGATCAATTGTTTTCTCGATATAGAAAATAGAAATATTGTACTCTAGACGGTAATATTAGAGAAAATTGTTTAATTTAATTTACTTATTATTTTCTTTTTATGTAGCAGAGTTTGAGCATTCGTTAACCTTCTTTAAGAATAATAAGACAATAAGAATCTCTGAAACAACCCAGTGTGAGCGGTGCAAATTACTACGAAGGTCCTCAACAAATCTAAAGCTCTTCCTTCCTTTCTCACTTCGGACTTCCCACGCTTCGCCTTATAATTCTGCCACGATTCTGCCCCAAAAAATACATCCCTCTGTAGCTTCTAAATTACTTTTCTCATGATAAAGGGATCTTAAAAAGATCAACTTCAAAGTCCGTTTATTCTCAGCAAATTTTCTTAGAGTGCAATTTTCTTTGCTAATTAATTCAGTATTTTCTTAATCCTGCAACGACCTCCGAAGTATTTTTTATGTAACCTTCGTTAAAAAATTTTTGCAATTCTGTGATAGCTTATCAGTAATAATTCCTTTATATCTGATTGTGAATTTTTAAAATCGTTTCTTACCGCATAGATACCTATATTTTTTTACTACAACATTTACGTCAATCCACCCAACGTAATTCACCCTCCACACGTTTCTGCGACGTGAAATCGTCGACTATCTGCCATTCATCTTGCCGGTTTCCCCTTGAACGGTGCGAAATCGAGGGTGACAGGACGATTGCACGGAACAGCGGTCGGGCAAAGAGAGCGCGGGCATAAGTTGGACCATTCAAAACACGGTGGGACCACATTTTTTCTGGCGGCTACGCGAGAAAATTAATAACCACAATGAAGCGACTGAATTATTCGCGGCCGGTCGCGTCGCTCGAAAAGCGTCGCAGAAAAAATGTGTCGTCATTTGCACCGCGCGGATGACGTTTTAATCGCGCTGAACCGCCGCGAGTTTTGGACCTCCTTTTCTACGGACGTTGAAAAAAGAATTAACACAAAAATGAAAAAGAATAAAAAATTGCACGCAGGGTATGGGTGGGCGTAACCTGGAAGAAGACAGAGTATGACGAAAACAAAAACAGAGGCAACAACGAAAATAAAAAAAAGGAGGAAAGAAGAAAAATGAAAGGAAAAAAAAACAGAGAAGCTCGAACAAAAATATGGCCACGATTTTTGCAGCCAGGGGAGTACAAGCCGCGTTGCGTTTCGAATTTCGACGTTGGCACGGGCGCGGGGACACGGTCGGCGGAGCAGTTTGGCGGTGGACGCGGCGCTCCGAAATGGCCGGAAGCCCCGGGTGTTTGTAAGTTTCGGCTAATAGAAAAAAATGACGAGGTGCCGGGTGTACCCCCCGTGTCCATTTCCAGCCATTATTTTTATTCCGGTGCGTTTTACCGGAATGGCCGCGCGCTTCGCCAGACCAGGACGTTACCCGCCATCTATATACGAGTCCGCGATGGCGCGGTTCTATCTCTTTTCGTATCCCATCCTCTTTCCATCCGTTCCTCACCATCGCCACCGTTCCTCTCTCTTACCATGCCACTCTCGTCCGCTCGTTGCTTCCTCGCCCTCTCTCGCTTTTTCCATCTTTCCTCGTCTCCGTCCAACCCTGGTCATCCCCTCGCTCATGTATGGACGATCGCCGCGCACTTCGATCCGTGTATCTCTGTCTGTCTCGTTCCAGCAGATTTACACACTTTTTTTCGCGGCCAACTGTCTGTCATTAGGCGCAGCACGTGGATCGACGGGGAAGAGTGGCACAATAGCGCGCGCGAACGCGCGACCAGCGGCATCAACGGTGCGGCAGGGGTGCAGGGGTACAGGAAGGGTGGTTTCGGGGGTCGGGAAATGCATTTAACAAGGACAGATAGTGATTTAATTTTAAAAAATTGACGAAACGGCGCACGGGCGGGGCTGCACACCGCTGCTTTCTCTCCTCTTCTCGCTTCTCTTTCCTGTCCTCATCGCTCTAACCCTCCATCTCTGTTTCTCTCTCTTCGCCTCTCTACAGTCCGCCACGGGGGCATTGATTAACTTTCGACAATGTCAAATCGCCGGCAACGCCGCTCTGCCGACGCCGACTACGGCGATGCAACCTGCGTTTTTTAACTCATTTGTCTGCATTTTCGCCGTACCCGTCCCCCCCAGTCCCTCTTTTCAACATCCATACACACGGTTCATGGGGTTGAGAGATTCGAGAAGGGTGACGAGGAGGTGCAGGGAGAGGCGAGAGATCGGACCCGCGACCGGTTCGAATAACGCGGACAAATTACTACGACGCTAGTGCATTCGTGGCATGTCGTGCCTAAGCGATCGTCGTGTTGCGCGATTTTAACCGGCTAACGGCCAGCGATTTTGCAGATTTTTCCGACAAACGATGCGACCCTGTTGTCCCAGGAAAGTTATATCCCTCGCTGGGGGAGTATTTTGTTACGTAGCCTGCATACAGCCTTCTCGTTTCGTTCGATTTCGTGGATTTTTTATATATGGAATACACCGGCACCGATAATAGGCAGCTGGGAAGTTTTCTATAAATTTTCATAGAAATCGCCGTTTTCGAGCGTGCCACGTCCACGACGAACCAGTCGTGGACCCCCTTGTCTCGTCCAAAGCATCGATCCGAGCTATCGATTTATGGATCAGTCATCGGCTGTCGAGACCGCCTAAATATTTATAGAATAAAAAGGCCGCACTTATTACTTCCACGGTTTACCGATATCGCCGCGCCTAAATAACATCAAAGAGCGCGGAAAGTAGCGGCCCGTGTGGAGTGTAAATTATTACGTAGGAAACGACCGGGACGTTCAGCGGCCAAGTGATGCGGGTTGGGGGCGGTGGGATGGATCGCTCGAAAAGCTGTGACAGAGAGAATCTAAAAACCGGGCAAGTTTCCGCGAGAACGATGTATAGCGACGACTAATGAATTAACGCGCGTGCGGTGTGTCCGCTTTGAAAAAGACCAGCGGCAGGCAACGGAGGCAGCAGCTTTCACGTTACTGCCACTGCGAGGAAAATAAAGCACAATGTTGAATTATAGGATAGCCAGAGGGCCGGCTCGCGGCGGCTTTTAATGCTAATTTAATTATTTAAGCTTTTTATAAGTCAATTAACGGACGCGCAGTGTTCTATTACCGCGTCATACGGGCCGACGTGCGCGGAACTTTTCATCTTTCGACGTTCAGGAAACCGTCTGTATTAAACTGCCCCCGATATGAATGTTTTCTGGCCCGTGTACCGTTGCCGTGTGCAATTCTACGAAAATGGTAATCGACGTGGCGAGCGAGTTCTTAAAAAGTCTGGCTCGATTGACAGCAATTACGACTTTCGTGACGGGTTGGATTTAGTCGGGGAATGTGAAAGCTTGTACCGGTTAAATGTGACGGGAGTAACTGAATTAGGCTTGATGGAGCTACTACTGGTAGATGACGAGAATTACTTTGCGGGCGGTAGGTTTTGTGCTCCAATTATTCAATTCTACAAAATAGAAAATTAAAACAAGAAAAATCAATCGTAATTATTATACTGTTGCTTCAATTTTTAAGCATTAAAAATTTCTCTCGCTTTATTTCTATTTCCGTAGACGTGATAATTTTTTATCGTAAATTCTGTCGAATCGTGAAAGATTTTATTTTTAAATTAAATTAAGTACCATAATTCGCGAAACTTCTCGTAGAAATGGAATCTTAAATATTATCTATAACTTCACCCTCCCTAAAATTCATCATTCGTTAACTGAATTTGCTTCGCTACCAACCCCCTCGCATTTCCCTCCGTTCAACCCCTACCTTCTTCACTCGTCCCCTAACCATCTCGTCCTTATTTACCAATTATTTATTACGAATCATGGGAACCAGCTTTCATAGTATTTTTCATACATCGTTAACCAACGGCGTCGTCCAGCGATCAGATTGCGGCGTTAATTAGGCAAGACAAAGGGGCACATTACTCCTCGTTTAAACAACTCACAATGTATCTACATTAGCGTATCCCTATGTATAAAATGTTCCACCTGCAGCGTCAGATCTACTGCCTGTTACAACCTAACCACACCGTGAGCCCTAACACCGTTTCGAAGCTTTCAAGTCGAAGCTTCCACCATGAGCGGTAACCAAAAATGGCGAACGTCTAGGCGATCGTTGCTTCGAATTATAATAAGTTATTAAGTCCAGTCACGGGGTCTGGGAGGGTGGGGAAAAGGGTGCTGGTAGCACGAAGGAACGGGTATCCTTTGGTTGGCAAAAGGTCGACGATACTGACGTAGCGAGGGAGGGAGGGGTTGGTTCGAGGATGATTAAACCCCCCCGAGACGGTAATTTTTCATGTCCGATCATAAATTACCGGGCAGCGCTGGGTCCGCATGCGAGGTACCAGTGTGTTGCGAGTTACGAGAAAAATTTCAGCCGGTATTATAATTAGCTATGTTAATTATGCATTAATTTATTATCCAGCGCTGCGCGACGTTTTAATTATAATCTTGCCAGGGCCGCGGGGGCAGCTTGAAAAGTAGTTTGGTAGTTTCGAGACGGCGGACTCGCCCTTCCACCTATTTCTCTGCCCTCTTCTTCCATCTTCCTCTTCCTCGAGTCTCTCGACATCCTCACTTTCCTTCCCCTATCTTCTTTTCTCTGTCTTTTATTTTTCGTTCATCTCTTTCTGTCTATGTAGATTCTCAGTTGAACTTTCTTTCTTTCTTTCTTTCTTTCTTTCTTTCTTTCTTTCTTTTCCTGTTTCTACCTTTTTCTCTTTCCTTCTTCCTCGTTCGTCCAACATTATATTCTTCTCGTTTCTTCATACCGTATCTTTCTACTTGTTTTTTCATCCTCTTCTTTCACCGTTTCCTCCTTGTTCTTCAAGACGATCGCGCAAAAATAATTTCATTCGAATGCGCCGAGTTAATTAGGTTCCTTCGAGATCTTCAACCGCTTCGCTGACTCGTCGAGGCTCTAGCTAGCAGTATTATTCCCGCGGACCCTTTATTTCGTCAACTGCGCGCAACTTCGGCAGCGGATTCGGGAGAGAGATCCGGCTCAAGATGCGTTTCTACCCGAGGAAATCTTTGGAGAGTTTTTCCCTTAACTACGCTTCTTCCGTTGCTCGTTAATTGATCGATCTCTCTCCACGAACCCGATATTTATTGGTTGCACCGCGACTTGGTGATCTTGAATCAGGAAACGGTTCTGGATTGTCAAACTTGGTTCGTAAAATTCATTTTATTGGGAAACTGTAATTGTAAAAACGATAAGTTGTTGGACGAAATAATCTTAGTTTTTATCGACATTCGTTTAATTACAATTTATTTACAAAGAATATTCTAAGTCCAGAATGTAACGGTGTCCCAAAAAATGTTGCGTGTCTGAAAATTTTTATTCAACAGAACGAAACGGATAATGGATTAAAAGAATGGAATAAATTTCCATCCAAATAATTTTATTTCTGAAATCGAATCAACCAAAACGGAATCCAAGCGTCGAGAAAAATATCTCTGGACGAGCCTGTCAGAGTTTGACAAACTTAATAATTATTCAGCGGAAAGCTGCCAAGTAACCGGGAACCCCGCGTTACATCTTGATATCCGGTCCGGGATGTTCGAGGACTTTCAATTACAGTAAAATTCGCGGTGTCGTGCGGGGGAACGAGGGTGAAAGAGAGAGATAGAAGGGATCGTCGGTCCACTGCCGTGGCCGTGCAAATTGGATTGCAACGTACATAAGTATTCAACAAATGAAAATTGATTTTGATGCGGTGCCATTAATAACTCCGCGTGTGGCACCGCATTGCCAGCGTCATTTAATGAATGCAAGAACGCCGAAACCGTTAAAACGGCGTAGTGTATTTGTCATATTAGAGAAGTCAGGATAGACACAGCCCGTTAAAAGCACTTTACTGTTTCGCTAATTCCATTTATTAATGCAATAATATGACCACCGGGCCACTATTTAAATTTTCCAAGCCACGGTGAGGGACACGTGTGTGTTCAACGCGATTTCCACAAGACCTTCGACACACATACAAATTTTCCGTCTTTTTAATCCTGTTCCTCCCGATAAACATCGACGGTACTGGCCTAAAAGTGTTCTCGTTGCGTGTTTCGCGCGTTTATCAACTGGCTCCGATACGGCTGATCGATCGGATAGATGGAATAATGCGGATGATACAACGATGCTCGCTTAACCGCGACGCGTGCACGCAATGTATACGGGTAATTTAATTGGTCAAACCTACGCTGACTTATCACGGGATGGCTTAATTCTTTACGAAAAGTGGAAACCGATTCTATGCGTTCTCTTATGTGGTGCTATACATTTGTAATCGTAACTTGGGTACACGAGGTACCAATGTAGGGAGGTATTTCGGTTTAACAGGGTGCAAAAATTAACTTTTTCAGCGTTACGTATTCTCCAGATTCATATTTTTTTAAATACATTTTTCTGAGACATTCGATGAGTAAACTAATGTCTATAACAGATAGAAGGGTCATTATCGAACGATTAATCGATGAAATAAAAAATAACGAAACATCAATCTTTTAAATACACCTTGAACGACTTCGATCTTGGAAACAATCCGTTCATGCTCGCAAAATACGCACAGAAGTGGCCGAATATAAACCTTAACCCCCGGTTTGGTCCGCGTGCTCGTCCCGAAAAACCGATGGAAAGGAAGAACAGGTGGGTGTCGGAGTCCTCGACAGCCCAGGTCGAAACAATGCGGTTCTTTCCCGGTTTATCAGCTATTTTTCGAGGGTGGCCGGGTGGTCGCGAAGCGAGGCAAAACGCGGCGCACGCACGATATTTAATTTTCGTCCTGTTCCCTGCGTAATAACCGGTTGCGTCAGTACTCGAAGCGACGTGAATCCGATTTGCGCCGAGTATCACGACAAAGCGCATCCCCGGGGGCAGGGTCGAACCGGAGCACCGAGTAGAACTCCGAGGATAATAACGATTTGAGTAGACAGGACATAATGCTAATTCTCAATTTGCAATTCTTTTTACGCGTTCCGTCCCACTCCAGCGTTGCCACCATCACAACCACCGGTACAAACCCCTTGAACCATCGTCGTGGCGTGGTCCACGGGTGGGACGGGACTTCCATTGGATTTCTTACTAACTATAACACCCGTACGACGCCTCTTGATTACAAATTGCTTATTATGCCGTGACGGTGGCGAGGGATAGGCCGCGTTCGTACCGATATTCGGATGGCCTGGTCGTAATTTTCGATGCATAATTTATAGTCGATTTAATGAGCCGCGAAAAAGGAGTAAAGGGCCGCGGGGACTATTTTTAATTATCCGCTGGACGAGAGAGGGGCGGGCAACCGATCATCCCCTACCCTCTTCCTATCGTCTTCTTTCATCGTCTTTCCGATTCCTCCGTCCATTTTGTCCGTCTTTTTATTGCGATTTCTTCGCTCGCAACCCCCTCGATTCGACGATACTTTATTACTCGATGCTGTTACCGTTGTATCTTCGCTTTGTTCGTTCTTATTGGTATGCCCTGATAAAATCTGCGATCGTTACTCGAAGGTGTTTCTCTCGTTCGATCGACCGGATGGACAGGATCTTTCCGCGGTTGCGCAATGTTTGCTCGGTCTCGTTACATTTAAAGCCCGCGCGTGTTAAATTTCGATCGCGAAATTCGCGAATTTCGTGTGCGACACTTCGCTTGTTTATTCAACCGCGCCGCCTTCGGTCCCATGGGCACCTGTGCGTATTTGACTTGGCGCCCGTCGATATATTTAAAGTCGCCGTTTACAAGGCGTCCAAAAACAACGGGGACGCGTGAAATTCCCTCCACGGTGTGTGCAAATTCCGTCTGCCTATTATGAATTCCCTTTTCGGTGCTCGCCCGACACCCCCGTCCAGCTATCACACCCTGTTAAGGGGTGTTCTTATAGTTTTGACAATTATGCTGCGTCGAATAAAAGAAAGTGTACATTGAAACGTATAAAAAGACATCTGATGATTCGTAACATGGTATTCGAGTCTTTTTTAACATCTACCTACCATTTGAAAAAAATGTTTACATGTATCGAGGAAAATTTGTAGTATTTGTAGAAACGTTTTTAACAAAATCGATAAATTACTCTATCATAACGATAAGACACTTTAGCGATTCGACGAATGTTAAATTTCATGTATCATCTTGGGTTATCTCCAACTCAATTTCAAAACGAAACAAACATCAAAATCCATCAAAATGTTTCTCGATTGTTCTACCACCTTCGCCACACCCTCAAACCAGCAACAGCAGCATATACGACGAAAGCGGTTTCGAAAGAAAAATAAGGTTACCCGGTTGCTCGGGCTATCGCAACCCCCGTGTTCTTCTTTTTCCTCGCGTTCCTCCGCAAACCTCTCCGCAGATGAATCTCTGGTTACAACACACGTCGCAGAACTAATAAACTATATCTAATAACTATTTCCATCTGCCGGCAATAACGACGTAGCAACGAAACACGTACTACAAAACGAGCACCCCACTTTTTTTTCTTTCTTTTTTTGTTTTTTTTTTTTTTGTTTTTTTTCTGTCGGTCGGGCGCTAGTATTTTTGCAATTCCTCTCGCTTCCTCCGTTGACCGCGCCTTCTCTCTGTCGCCTTCTACAGGCTGCACGTACACACCGTGACCGTCTGGTTGGTGTACACGCATACACGCGTGCCATGGCTACGCTTGTGTTGCCTGTACCTATCAATCGTGTTCGGGGGACGCATTTTTTCTCCTCCACCACGAGCGGGCCTCCGGAACGTGAGGCGGAATGAAAATAGAAGTGCAGTAACGCCGACAAAAAAATGATGGAAGCCCCGGGCCGTGCAGCGGCATTTGGACGACCAGGAGGACGACGATGGTGACGAGGCGAGGACACGCCGCGAGCGTGAACCAAACACCGGTTACGTAGCCGACGAAATCGCGGATGAAACTTTGCGCTATCGTTACTTCACGCCATCTTCTTAACGCTCTTATCGGGTGAAGATGATGCGAAAATGGTAGCGGGATGAAATTGGATTTTGATAAATTTGATGAATCGTTTCTTGGTGCTTAACTTAAGGAAGAGGACGTTGATGGGTAAATGGATGTTAAAGGCATCTCTGTAAAAATTTCTATAACCATCAGCGCTTTTTTCGGTAAAAATCTGTATAAGTTTGGGAAATTAAAAAATTACAGAAATTCAAAGCTCAACTATTGGCTACCCTTTCAGCAATATTTTTGTCCATTCTTATTCCACCCTCAAATTACAAATAACAGTCAGGAAGATACCCCAACATTCTCTCTTTCTCCCCCGAAAAAAAAGCAAAGTCAATCAACCAACCGAATCATTAATCACCAGCCCCACATCGCGACTCCGTAAAAACCTTCGTTGAAACGTCTGTCACGGTTCCATTCTTTCCCAGGTGAAGGCAACGAAAACAAAAAGCTCAAAAAGACAGGCGAACGGGGGAAAAAAAATCGTTAACATTGCAACAGAAATTGCAGGAAAAGACATACAGCGACGATGTACATACATCCGTGCGAAACGTTCCGCCCATATCGCTTTCTTTCGCTCAAATTCACACGGCCCTCGCAGTTAGTAGACGCCTGTCGCTGGAGGAACGCCGTTTTCGCGGAACACGCGTGTCGTCGTAGCTGTTTTAATGGCAAATGCGTTTGTCCCAATGCATCAACCACTTCTGTTCCGATCCAGCCACCCACCCCATGGTCCCGTAGCCCTCGTAGTTTTCTCGTTCCCTCCATTCTCGTTTCTCCTCCTGTCTCTCTTCAACGATTCTCCGAACTTCCACTCCCATCCCTTTTCAACCAGTTCCTGTTTTCCTCTACTAGCTCGAGTATAGTCACACAATAGTGGAAGAGGGCCGCATGTCCGGCCGCTGAGATGAGAGTAACTGGCATCGGGCTGCATCGTTCCTCCACCTCCTTCAACTCCTCCTCCTCCTCTTCCTACTGTTCACCCTACCCATCCCTCTGCTTCGTGCCACAGTCGCGTCGGTCCGCGTGCTTTTTTAATGCTAAATGTAGCCTTTTGTTTGTGCGGGTGTATGGGAGATTCGGGCGAGACCGGCGAGGGCTTTTTTCAAATGCTAAACGCGCGCTTCGTGCCCACCCATCCCGTGTGCCAATGCTACGTGTGGCATCTACAGGGTCGCACCGAACGAGAAAGTCGACGCGCGGCTGTCGGCGTGACGCGTCGCGACGCCCGGCCCGGGACACAAGGATCCTACGGTGCTCCTCGCAGGATCCGATTCACGACGCGTTGAAGGGGTTGGGTTGGGCAGGAATTTTATGTATCTGGCAACTTCACAAATATGGAGAATTGTTAGATCGTCGTAGAATAAGTTTGCAAAGGTGGTACATTGAAATTGAGTCAAGGTTTTGCAACAAGTTTCTCGTAGGAAAATTTAAAAGCTTCGGGTCTCGAGATTTTAGGAAATATATAAAACTAGTAAGGGATAGTTTCAAGCTAACCGAGCCTTGCGGAAATTATGAAACTGTAATGTTTAAACATAGTTGCTTCGAAGACTTGAAACCTACCTTCAATTCCCTATACCACTAATCTTCAGAACAATCACCTGACAAAGGTACTACATAAAACTTGATCCAAACATCCCTTTCGAATACCACTCGAAATGCAACCCTTTTCTTCCACCATTGGCCATATATCGAATATGGCCAGTAATTTCTTGGTACCACACTATGTTGTTATTTGACAAACGCTATCAGCCGATCGCGGCGGATCGGGTAGGAAAATACTATAGCCACAGATTGGGCCATAGCGTATCGAGAAGCCACCGGGTACGTGAAAAGCTATAATGCCACCGAAGCATCGTGGCGGTTCGGTGTGTGGGTCTGTTTTTCGCACACCGACCGGCCGTTCTTTTGTGCCGCCCGTTATTGGTATTGGTTAGTGTCCGTTTCATCCGCGAGTCGGCGCCAGTGTGTGAGGGTGTAATATTTTTTACTCTTTCCGAACAGCCACCCCTTTTGGCCCCCTTTGCCCCTCGCCGTTAGCCCGAGTCACGGAGCGGGCACCCCTTCACCCCTTGCCCCCGAAATGGCTCCACGAAAGCATCGCATTCGTATGCGTGGCTTCGATGGGTATTGATATATTATTCCCAATAGTTCGCGCGCCTTCCCTGTTTCTCTTCTTGCACTCGGCCTATCGCTCTCCTTGTCCCGTCCACCTATCTCGCTTCAACCAATCCACCGGCTCTCCCCCCGTTTTTCTCTGTCCTCCTTTTTTTTTGGTCAGCACTCCGCGTTTTTTTCAATTATAATTCTTTTTCGTATCCAATCAATCATTAGTATTTCCATTGTCCTTCGGTATTTTCATTTGGCGTCGCGTTTCGAGTGAGATGGAACGACGCTGTATAGGGTGCGCGGCGAGAAGAGGGGGTCGTCGAAGCTTCGACGATGGGGGGTTGGTTGTTTCAGCTAGCCCGTTTTCCGTGGCCCCCTTCTCGTCCATCGTCCTCGAGCCAGCCGTACGCGTACGTTCCTGGTATAACGATGGCGTCGCCAGCGACGATTCGTTAATGCGATTGAATATTAATTCTCACTTTGTCGACGCCTCTCCACTTTCCCGGCTATTTTTTTCTCCCTTTCTCGGCCCGCCGATCTGTCTCCTTCTTTCTCTCTCGTACACCTTCGCCACGCTCCTCTTCGTCTGTCCGTTGGTTCCTCTCTCTTCCACCCTTTCCCACCCCTTGCTTTCTGCATGCGATGCGAACTCGTCCGCCGCCGGACGAACACCGCGGATGACGTATACCCGTCACCGCTGACACATCTCATTGACGGCTGAAATAATAGATGGCTTGCTTCCTCGGTTCGCTATAGCCGCGCGTTAACGATGTATGCAATCCTTTTTCGTCTTTCGGACAACGTTAATACCGCGCTAAGGACCGGGGAAAATGTTTGATACGCTGATCAAGGAGTGAGAGAGACGAATCCGGATGAACTGATAGCGGATCAACTTCTATATCTCCGAAGTTATGTAACGTTCGTGTCGATGTACCCGAAACACATCCAACGTACGATTTGTCGTGAAATATTACTGTCCTTTCTAGAGAAACATGTGGTTAGGTTTGGCGAAAGATTCAATTGCACAACTGGTGAGATTTAAGGATGGTCCAAGCGATAGGCACGTCTAGTAAAGTGTTTTAGGGTTGAAGGAACGTTTTTTAAATCGTTATTCAATAAGCGTCTTTTAAACAAAATTTTAGACAATTTATTAATATATAGATTTAAGTAGAGAAAAATATATTTATAACTTTTTTGAAACAAAGTAAAAATACCATGGAAACAACTAATCCATCGACGTAACCAATTAAAATACTTTTTAAAAATTGTCAAAGGTTGGCAAAGTTGCAACAACATCGAGCCAACTAACTCGATTAGCTCCACTCAAATGACAGAAAGATATGGAAAAAGATAAAATCAAACTGCACCCTCGAAGGCCACCGGGGTCGTTATCCAGATACGTTAAGTAGAGATCCATGGGCGTACGCGAGACGACAGAAAATAACGAGTCGAAAAGTGTAACGGACTGTTTCAAATGCGGTCTCGCGTTATCAGCGCTCCCTTTAGCACCTGAAAATTGCCTCGCGCTTTTTCCACGCGCGACGCACTTAATAAAACATGCTTGCGCTCCTCCTGCTCTTCGGACCTCGCTCATCCTCCGCAACCCCTTCTCAGTTGCTCTCACACGGCCACACCGATCGTAGACTACACACACAAACACATACGACTTTAACACAAATTCACGTTTACACGCTGCCGTTCTGTTTTCCTTTCCCTTCCCTCTTCTTTTCCCTTGGTCACGCTTCAACACCTTTCCACCGTCCTCTTCTCGCTCTCTTTCGAGTTTTGCACCGCATCGGGAACCAGTCTCTTTATCTTCCTTTCTTTCTCTGCTCCCCTCGCGTGTACCAGTGTACTCTGTTTCTCTCCCTCGTGCACAGGGGGTTGCTTCTTCCTCGTTTCTCGTCCCGTTTCCCTTCCACCTGCGGGACGACCAGCCTCTTGCCTCCCTCGGTAGCAGGATGCAGAAGTTTCCAACTGCTCCAGCGACAGCCAAATAAATGTCTCTCCTACTCCTTGCCCCGACACTTCGCTCCTCGCTACACTCGGCTAATTCGGCACGCGTACACGGTAAAACTTCGTAACCAGCCCCCGCTGGGGAATGTTTGGAGATTGGACAATTGGTTCGGATTTTATTTCCGCTTCTCTTTCGTTTCAAGGGGAGAGATCGTGCTCGTCACACTTCCAACACCCCTTCGGGGTGACTCTTGGCGTGGTTCAGCGTGTGCTTGGATAATTGAAATTCTTTTCGCGTGGAATATTCCGTTGGAGAATGTGGGTTATGATTGAATGAAGTTTAACAGCGATTCCTTTTTTTCCACTTCTTGTCGCATTCTACGTTTTCTTGGCTCCTTACAAATACCTACCAAGAAAATTGTAAGGCACGGTAACTTAAGGAATTGCGCGTAACCATTGGTAGTCTACGATCGTCGGAATCCAATTTCCAATTGGTGCGCATCTCTAAATTTCTCATTCCTTTCGTTAAAACGGTAACACCCTTTCACCCAACAAATCCATAAAAATTATCGAAACTATCAGTACACACTCTACACCTGTCCCCGTGAAACGATACATTTCATCGAGCCATCGAGCTAAAAATGAAAGACCATCACCGTTAATTCCGACAAGAAGACAGCAAACGCCGACGTTCCTATTAGCCGTATCAAGTTTATTCAATAAAATCGTTCTCCCTTTCGCTGTCACAGCGGCGTTGTGCACGCGACAGTCGCCGGTGTGCACACCGGTGCACGGACGTGTACACGTGTACATAGAAGAGCAGGGAAAGGAAAGCGAATACCGCGAATGCTAGAACGTAGCCGCGGCTACGTAGCGTTGTTCTCGGCCGATGGGCGTGGACAAACGAGCGGAAAAATGGCGGGGTTTGGAAATGAGATTTGCTGGTAAACCGACAATTTATCGTAGGTATCTGCAAAAGCATCTCTTGACGTTCCTCTGACCAGAGTTATAATTAATACGCTCTCGTCACAGAGCGACCGACCAATATTCCGTCGCGCCCACACACGTTTACACGTACGTTCACCAACAAACATACCGCGTTACGAATGAAAGAGAAAGAGCAAGTGGACAGCCGTTATACGTCGTGGGGTAGCGCGCGCGCGGACCGTCGCGTAACTGGTTGTTGATTAAGTTTGAATGACTGATGCCGCAAAAACACATTAAAACTTGAATGAGTACAGATGAAAATTTAGTCGCTAGGAATCAAGAGACCGCAGAGGCAAATGGCCTGGCAGCCGCACATACGCGCGGACGAAACCACTCCCTGGCTCTCTTCTTCTCTGGATGGGACGTGTTTCTCTGTCGCGCACGCGATCATCGGGACCCGTTTCGGGCCGGCTGAAATATAACAACGCGAAAAACACTCCGCGATTGCTATATCCGCTGGCCCGAGACACTCGCCCTCGGTTGACCACTGTGTAACGGAAACAACTTGCACCGATGATTTTCAACGGTGATTCCTCGATCCGCTTCGCTCGGGCTCGATCGTTTCCACAGCGGGTTCGGTTAAAGTTTTTTGGAAAAAAAAATTTGCGTTACGAAAGGGTCAAACGTTTTTTTCAACAATATTTTATCAAGTGGAAAAAGAGATTCCTATTTTAGATGCTTAAAAAGATGTGATCCAGTTTTGTCGTGTTTGTTCAAAGTTTCAGTCGCAAAGGTGGAATTAACCCCTTTGAATTCGAAAAACTTCGTGTTCTTGTCTCATCGTTTCAAACCAGTGGAAGAATAATCGCTTTGTTGTAGTAAGCGTATCATTTTGTTGATGATCAGACTCGGGGAATGAAACGCAATCTACGGAAATAGATTTTACCTGCTGGTATCTATCCATTCCGAGCTTCAATTTTTCAAATCGACAAGTTGTAGATCACAGTAATAGCTAACAGTATAAATCAAAGATCGCCTCTTAAACCGAGACAAAATTTAATGCCTGTTTCTCTTCCGAGCTTCCCCAGTACCATACGTTTCTCCAGAATCCATCGAGAGGATCTAACATCGCAGCAATTATTCAATCTCGTCCCCCATAAAAAGCCTCATGTTACTCCTATCCTAATTGGAGAGATTCACGTCAAACGCGACTGCACAAACGTATCTGCCCACTGTCTCGCGTTCTTGATCCAAAGACACAATTTTATCTCCCATCGGTGGAACACCAACGAAGGAACAGAGACACCAAATCAGGCAGAACCTCTGACGAATCCAATCGACGCTCGAACGATTCATCTCGTCGTCGTGGCTCTTTCGATTGTCATAAAACAATTGGCCAGAAAGATTATCACGATGAGAAGCGTCGTAAATACTTCAAGATCGATCGGAAATCGCAAATCCAGTTTAGCAAGCGATCTCGGTTGGAATGGGAATGGGCATCCATCAACGTGTGCGCAATAGTAAAAGGGGGTAGAAAGAGGGGGGATGGCAAGTGGAGCACAGAAAAGGCATCGATGCCGGGAGCCAGCGGGATGATCGTTTCCGTAATAAAAATCGTCAACCAGATCGTAGCTCACGCATCGATACAGGGTCCCTGCACCACTCCTCGTCGACCAATCAGCTCCTCCCGTTGCATCGTTTAATGTATTCAAATGTAAGCGGTAGCAGTGTTTATGTCTTGACATTGCAAATTGTACCGGCTAGGCCATAACTTATAGTAATTGCTACGCGCCGTAGTAATTATTTATACACGTGATATAGCGTATAGATGTTTCTCTTTCTCTATCTTTCTCTTTCGCTTGCTCGGTCTCTGTCTGTCTTTCTGATGGTAGGTTATTCCATGCAAAAGGTATCCGTATCTCGAATGCTATAATTGTGAAGCGTAGAATATCGAAAAGGGGCCTCACGCGGGCCCGCGATATTAATCTCGAGTCGTGCGCCGACGAATCGGCGACTTCGATGCCTCGCGTCACAGGCAAGACGGAATCCGGCGCGCAAGGAAAAACTGTCGGCCATCGTGTCTGGTTGGTATCGTACTCATTCTACTTCGACGTTTAAATAGATGGTGATCTGTATCATCGAGCGTCGAGTGTGTTCTGCAACTAAACTTGTTTCTTAGTTTTCTAGGAACGTTTTTTTATTTAGAATTCAAAGATTATTCGTGTTCGCGTGTACAATTTTTTTTATATCATACGTAACAAACATCGAAGTACCAGCACTGGATAGCGAAAATTAGTGTCGAAAATTAAGTCACCGACGAACTGTGGTTAAACAAATCGCAGGGTTTGTTATAAAACGCTGAAATTATAATTACTTGTGTCGCGTGTGATTACGATATATTGTATTGACAAAAATATGGTGATTAGTAATGATGGAGTATTTTAAAAAATGGAAACGTGTATTATGTATCGATTCGAGAACTTACCCGCTTTTAAAATGATTTTTATTACATTTAGTCGGGTAAAATTAATATTAAATATTATCCTACAAATTAAAAAGAATATTAAAATTAATATCCTTCGTCTCTAAACAAATTAAACCATTTATCAAGGAATAATTAAACAATCTTTTCGAGAAACGTCGACACGATTGAACACCTTTTGTTCCCGATGCTATTGTGGTGCCATCTTGTCCGACAGAAAGGAACTTGTAGCCGTAAAAAAATTTGCGTCAATTCTTTTTCAAAAATACGTCCACCCTTTGTCCACCATCGGCAGCCACCTAATCGATATTCCTCGAGGAATTCCAGTCAACTAAAGTTACAAAGTGCACGAATTATGCGCATACGTGATACTTCATCCACGTATAGATAGGTTTAGAGAAAATTACGGTGGTCCCTTTTGGTGCCATAAATCAGGGTCGAAATTAAGAATTTCAGCGACTAGAAGGGAAGACGAGCTCGTTCGTCGAGCAAACGCTAAGGGCATTCAACAAATTTCACGGTGTCTGTCGATAAATCAGTTTAAGCATTCAGTCGGTGAGAAAGGGGGTGGTTTTGCGGTGTAACAGGTGGTTGAAATTCTCATTCGCCGCGCCTTTTTACTCCTTTATCGGCAAAAAAGGAAAGAATAAGTTCCAGTTTATGAATCGGAGCGCGTTTAACGCTTCTTAAAAGGATAAAGCGGCCCCGACGGCTTTTTCAACAAGGGAAATTGCTCAGCCTTTTACGAGACTACGGGACATATCGATAGAGACCAGCTCAGACGGTTTTTTTTTCTCCTCCACACTTAATGAAATTTATATATCACACGGAGATTCGTTTCTTTGCAGTCAGTTTTATTGATTTTTATTTTTTTATTTTTTTTGTTCTTTTTAAAAAATTTTTTTTTTTTCATCGACGCAATGTGTACAGGAAGAATAAAAGGAAGTCGGGCGAAATTAGTTTCATTTTTATATCGACACATGAACATTATCACAAACTGGCAATAATTAACTTAATTCGTAAGGACGATTTGATCTCATCGTTTGACAAAACATCGTTCGCTCAGATTCTTACATTAGGATGAGAATTAAATAAGATCGACGATTATTTACAAAATTATTCACAATAAAAACTTATTGTACAATGGTATTGTTAAAGCTTGGAAGTCTTCGTATGCGAGGACACAGAGTTGTGTATTCCTATTCTCGAGTCTATCCACGTTGTAACTAATTCATTCTCAACGTTCCATCTTAAATACTATTTTAAATTACTACAATTACTTACGAAAGACCTATGTCGATAATAAATATAGAAATGGTGATCCTTATCGTAATACATGAATCATAATCGGAGTAAAACCAGTTGCAATCGTTGTCTAAAGATAGTGATCAATTATGTCTTCTTCTAAGGCACAATTTTTAATTTAGAAAATAATAACCTATCGTTATACGCCATCCTTTAAGATCTTGATTTCTAAAATTTCTAATACTTAGATATTTGTACCAATAAATTTTAATCAATCTTCGATACACTCTCCTGAATTAAAAACGTAATTTAAAAAAAAAATAGCATTCTTAAATCACCAAGGCCTCCACATATCGCCATTGGCACAAGAAGGACCAGCTATCTCTGCAAATTTGATAGCATTAGGATTAGAATCTCTATTAGTCGAACAAGTCGCTCTACCCGACAAATCCTCCACGGAAACCGCCTGATCTTCCCCGAATTTTAGGGCGCCGTTAGAAGAATTCATGGTCGAGCTGATAGGTTCTTGGTACCTGGGTCTCTTATCAGAGATTACTAGAAGGCCGTCCGAATTGTGCCTCTTAATGGTCTCTTTTCTCGACGCCAATGAACCGGCACGATTATATGTCTTGTCAGTGATCACCGAAAGGGGTTGTCTCGAATTATGCATCGCCATTCCGTTGCTGTTCAATGATTCAGAAGAATCGGCAGCTTCTTTTCTCGACGTGTAAGTAGTGTCCGACTTTGGCTCCATGAAAATTGGTACCGGTGACCTTCTGTCGCTTGTAGAGCTGATGTGTGGCTTCTGAGTCTCCGGCGACGAAGAGAAGTTCTTGGAGGAAGCTGGACTTTGATCAGGAATCTTAAACCGACGTTGCTGATGATTGGGCGAGTGTGCTTGAGGATAATGCTCGGACTGGTGACTTTCTTCTCCGTAACTGGACGTAGAAGTTGTCGGACTCAATAATGGGCTCTGTGGCCTATGGACCGAGGTGAAAGCCGACGATTGTCCGATTTTAGGAGTGGATTCTGAAGCTGGTGGAAAGAAAGGAAAGTTTGCAGAAATGGCCGCCGATTGTGGTACCAAAAGAGCTAGTTCTCCAGTAGGTAGTCTGCTAGGTATCAATTGAACGCCGTTTGGTATCTGTATTCTGGCACTTCCATTATTATTCTCGTCGCCATTCTGGAAATCGCTCTGGAAACCGACCTTCACCTCCGGATAGAGGCGTTCCGGCATGTAGGGCACGTAGTGGCTGTAGAATGGCGCCATTTGCTGGAGATTGCTAACGCAATTGTTCAAATGTGATACCAGTCGTTGCTTCACAACAGGATCGACGTTCTCGAGGTGGCTGACGTACCGCGATACTTCGGTAGCACATTCAGAAAATCCGGAACGGAATTTCGTTAGCACCGCCGGATCGGTAGCGACCGCCGTGCTCAATTGCTGACGCTGTACCGCCTGTAAATGCTTCACCGTCATCTCGAGGATATCGGCCTTCTCGAGTTTCGAATGCCTGGTTGGCTGTAACAAAGAAAGAACGCATTGATAATTCATCGTTCGAGTCGTAAACAATTTTTCATAAATTAAACTTAATTTTCTACGGATACATCAAAATTGTATAAATTTTTTCGTATTATACGATACGATTCTAGGGTAGAAAACGTCCCTAGAGCACGATCGGTAATACAGGGAACTGATGAGACTCGGTCGGGAAAGGGAGGTCTATTTTATCGGTGGACGGTAACAACGAGAAACGCATTGTCAGGATGAAAAGGTCACTTCCAACATGTACGGACCGTAGTAATCAAGGTTGCTGCCCGAGGATGCGTTTCATGGTCTAGAACGAATACCGATCGATCATCTAAGAAATCTGTGACGCCTCGGTAACGCCCACGTAATTGACTTGATACGACCTGTTACCTTAATAACAGGCTACCAGCTTCGGTAGCTAGTGCAGAGCAATTTTGTAGTTAGCCAACGGCTACGCGTCCTCCGTTCTAGGCGAATTTTTTCTATCGTTCCCTATCGCGCAATTTAAACGCTGCTCTTATCGGTTGCATACAAATTGTTTTTCAAACGATAAAAAGAAACCGCTTAGGAAAGCGATATTCATTTAAATTAGAAACGTGTTCGGTGAAACGCGACAAGACATGCGTTTCCTCTCGAAAAGAAACTGTTGTAAGGGAAAAAAAAAGCGAATCTCGTCGTGGGAACCCGTTAGAAGCTCGAAACCGACCCGAAAGCTTTTTTTTCCATGCTGCACCACAACACTAGCCCTTTCAATATTCTTCGGATTCCCACTAGCCTTTTAGGGATCGATCGCTCAATACCGATGCAGTTCTACAACTCCGAAATCCTATTGTGCCCTTTCTGCGCCACGGTTCTCATCCCAGGATCAGCCGAGTGCTCGCATTTTTATGGTAAACTAGCGGTCACCTTTAAAATAGGCGTGGGAGTCGAAGAAGAGATCGCTTACACACTCCATTGAAACTCTTCTCTTCCCCTATTCTAACCTGAACGAGCTTTGATCCGAATGGGAACAAGTTCACAAACAAGAACGAACCTTTGATAGTTACTCGAAACAACAAATTGCCCAAACTGCTCTTATCATTTCCAAAAGAAATTATTTACTTCCATCCTTCGTGAGCCAACATTTTTGTGAACCGAAGGGAAAGAGAATCGATGTGAAAATTGGTTTTCCCGTGGGTGAATTCGACACCCAAGGAGATGAGAGGACCGAGACACCTGCTGAAGGAGCAACTAAAAAGCAAAGGCGACGAAAATCTCCTTTTTTCTCTTTTTTTTTTTTTCTTTTTTTTTCTTTTTTTGCCAATCGATGCCGTCCTTGCGAAGCTGGATCCCTAAAGATGATACGGTCAACAAAGGGAGGCTGCAACCCGAGATGAGATTTTTTTTTCTTCGTAATAATTATTTCGAGGTTCCCACGAACGCGGGGGGCGTTTCGTACGGCCGAACAGGACGGACACTGGAGCGGGCAGGTAGCGGAAGTCATCTGGACGAGGAGGAGAGAACGGTGAGAGCGCCTTGCTCTCTAGTTATAGTCCTGTCTGAGAAATCAATCTCGCTGGATCGTATTACTCGGCGAGGAGTACTCTGTCCTCGGATGCTCAGAGGATATCTTGCGATAGGGATAAACATTTTTTTTTTTTAATCAATTTTTTTGATCATCCGTACACCTATACACCTATACATCTACGTTGCTACTTTCTTGGTGGCTCAGTATAGATATTCGAAATTTACGTAAACTTCTAAACTTCAGTCTCGCTACGGTAACTTCTGGATTTTTTATTGCTTGGTAAAAAAATTTGTTGTCTCTTGGTATTCCAGCGATCCGGTACGATATTCAAAAATTTTCTAATTTAACGATCAACCCTTTGCAAATTCGAAACTGGTATAATTAAATTTTAGTCAAAAGAGAGATTAAGTGGAATGTGGCCAACACCGGTTGGGCACACCGTCGAACGGACTGAAGTGCCATTGTTGAGTCTCCAGTGGAGATTACGTGTTGGCAGAGGACTTCCACCATCCGTTCCCACGGCGAGGCATCTAAAACACTAAAACAAAACCCGTCCACCTCCTGCTACCGCTAGTCCCGATTCTACGGTCGAAAAACAAATCGTGTCGCGCAAGGCGGCAAGGGAAAAAGGAGACGGCCTGATCAAACACTTCTAGCCAACATCCGCTGCTCGGCTCTTCCTATCAGTTTAATTAAAAGATCGACTCTTGACCTTTATACCGGCAGCTCCGAAACAATCTCGAGCGAGTCACGCTCCATATGTCTCATCTGACGATTATAATTTCGACCAATTTCAATTGTCAGTTAATAATATGCGAACACGAGTTGGGATGCGAATAGAGTGAATATAGATTGACGAAAAAATTTTAGAATTATTAGAAACATTGAAGTTGAAACAAAGTAACTTGTAATTAAAGGAGTTTGTAGTGTTTCAGCGACTCCTATTTCAGACTGAGCCAGCGTAACTGATTCTACTCAGCTGATTACGTTCAACGTTCCGTATCTCATGAATGATCCTGCTTATTATTTTTAGACACTCTTATAACCGGTAAAAATAAACGAGTGTTGTGTTAAAAATGCTCTAAACATAATTACTCGTTTAACTATTATTTTAAATCCAAGTGGCTGCTCCAAATTTTGTCTGTCCTCGTGTTAAAGACCCTGGGCAACGAAACTGGGTGAAAGAATTAATTCGAGTGTTTATTAAAATACAGTTATCGTTCGAAATTATATTTTGTAAAAAAATTCATTAACAATTCACATTGCCTATTTCGTATCGAAGCAATCGGAAAAAATGAATAAAAGACCGGTAAAAAAAGCTGTCGATCGAGAAAGATGTTCCTTCAAATCCAAATTTATCCTAAATCGCCTAAAAATCTTCAATCACGAGCCATCAACGCGCGAAATCCCATCACCCAAAGTGCCGACGAGAAAAAATCTCTTTTCGGGGTTGGTCGACAAGAGAGGCTGCACATATTTTCGCGTTATCTGCCGTAAACTCGTATCGTGTCACTAGATAAGTCGTGCACCGGTCACGTTTCCCGCGGCACGTTTCGGGCGCCAGCTACAACGTGGATTCCATGAGCACCGGCCTGAAATCACGCTTATAGGCGCACGTTGTTCTATCGTTACACGCTAGCTTTGCTGATGCGTGTTGTTTATCCCTCGTTAAGAATTCCTCTCGTCGTTTCACGCGATTAAGAGATTAAAATACTTTGTCTAGTCGTGTCACGTCTAATTGGTCAGGCTTGCCGATCGATCGTGCGAAATCACTGTTATCGCGAGACTGATAAGTGGCGTTCGACAGATGGACAACCATGGTACTCACGTCCTTTTTCATCGCCTCGAGTATCAGGCTCTTCAGCTCGTCCAGACACTGATTTATCCGAGCACGCCTCCGCTTCTCCATGATCGGCTTGTTGCTCTGCAATTGGAGAATCGGTTCAGTTATAAGGAATATTTTGCGTTTCCTGAGATTCCTGTAATTATTGTAAATATCTTTTGTGGAAAAATGTCATTAGAATTTAGGTCCTTTGATTTAAGTAAATTAGAAGATAAGGTAAAAAAAAAAAAGATTTTATACCTAAGTATAAGTTACTATTAGGTAAATTACTTTTATTATATTTTTATACGTAATATAAAAAAGGAACCGAAGAATATTTCATTTCTAACTGCAATGAACTGCATTCTCAAGTCTTTCCTACTCGAGGTATCCAAAAACTGATACTCCCGTAAAAAAAAATAAGAAAGAACAAAACATTCTTAATGACACCTTCGAACAAATTTGCACACCCCATTAATCTACCCCTACAATGCCACGAAAACCAAAGAAATGAGCTCCAAATTAATTTTTACCCTACGCAACTCCGCCTTGGTCATCTCTGGCTGCATATGAGATTCAGGTTCCTCCTCGCTGCCTGACATCTTGTAATTATAATAATCCACCATTTATGCACTCCGAAACTAAATCACTGCTATGAACCGCACAAAATTCCAACTTGTGTAACGTCTTTCAATTTTTTCTTCTCGTCGATCGTAGAAGACATGCACGTGAACTCAACCAGAGTACAGTTCCATGAATGAACGTTTCACACGAATTCTTCCTGATTTTTCTCGTACGCATCCCATTGATGATATTCAAAGCGAAGAACTTTTCCAAAGAAGGGGCTGGTCGCCGATACCGACGACGTCCCGCTTGGGGTGTGGAGGGTAACTGTTTGACGTTTTCGATTTCGAAGACCGCATGCCGATGCACTCACCGTGTCTAGGGTGGGGTGAAGTGCGTTCTGGAGTGGGGTTCCCGGATACCATTGGAGAGGGGAGGACCTCGGTCCTCCTGAGACCTGTTGATGTGTGGGAATTCACGCCGTTCCCCGGGACGAAACGATATAGTCTGCATCGAAATTTGAGTCTCTCTTTCGGCGCTCCTCTCGTCGTCTTACGCGTAACTTTTTTCCCCATGGAACATCGATTCAAAAATTGGAAAAAATGTATTATATGTCGCAATATTAGTATTCAACTTAACGTTCAGCTGCATTGGTAACTTAATTCTTGAAACGAAAGAAGAATATAAATTTTTTGCAGTACGAAACATTGGTATTTATATGTCCAAAAGAATTAATTTCATCATGCAAGTTTTAGTAATCGCAAAGGTTACTCAATTATTGCGAATTTTGCTTCAGTGGTCAAGATAATATTTCCACCCTGATGCCAGTTAAAAGAAACCAGGCGAATAAGGAAAGAATGGTAATTCAAGTTGAAACTTTCAACGTGGAGCTTTCGAAATTTAATTTCCGATTGTTCATTAATTTCTATTTTACGATTTCTTATCGAAATCGCACCCATTTGTCAACCAAACCAAAAACTCCTATCAAAATTTCAACGAAATCGTTTTTGCGCACAGTTCCAGTAACCGTGCACGATACTGCGTTTTCCCATGGGGTTGCGTGCGCGGCGCGCGCGTTTCTTCGCGGGAGCGTTGCGTAAAAGAAAGAGTTCATTGATGAAACCGGCGGGCAACAGCGTTTGCGGTGCATGGCCCTGCGAGTAAACACTATTTAACGTTTCAGAAGAATTCCCACACAGGACCCTCACCGTGCCGTATGCATCGTTGGCATCGTATCGCGTTGCGCGCGCCAGCCACACTTATGACGCACGTACACACACGTCCGGCACACGGTGTGTTTGCTCTTCTCTGTCTTTGGCGTGGTACACAGTTAGGGTCGATCCGTGAGCCCATGCGATCGTAGCAATCAGCCGGCCTCTTGCAAATCCTCTTTGACGATACTGGTACTTACTTTTTAATGTTCGAGGATGTTTGAGAATGTTTAAGCTGTCAAATGTTACAGGTGATTGCTGAAACGTTCACACCAGAAATTTTATATAAATAATATTACGAGTTAACGTTGATCGGAGTATTTTTACAGTGCTATTTTTTTTTTATGTCGAATTTAGTTATATTCGGATGCTTGCAACGAATTTTAAAAATGGTTGGAATTTTTTGTCCCCTAAAAAAAGGGTTTCCTTAATAAAATAAATCTGCCGTTAACTTCTCATAGAAATTAATGTTTTAAGCAGAAGGTTAGCGAGGATTAAAATTTGAAAAGGGTGTCCAGTTCTAACTTTGTTAGAATGTTTTTGGAGTCGCGGCAAACTGTTGTAATAATCGTAAGAATTATGTTGTGCAAATAATTTTTATCCTGGATTTTTAAAATTGTTTTCTAATGTTTGCTGCAGCTGATGATGAACAGTTTGTAACCAGGGCAGGCAAAAATTAATAGAATCCCTCGATTGACGCGCGGCACGCTTACAAGCAGTAACACCTTGTCAATAAACGCGTAAAACTAAAAAAAAAAAAAAAAAGAAAAAGACGTCTTATGGCGATCGTAGCGTATCCCGACGAACTAGCAAACATGTAGATGCGAGACAATAAACGACCAACATTTGTTTCGTTGACAAAATCAGTTACAGCCCATTTTAAGAGGCAATGGCCACTGTAATAAACAGATAAACCTTTATGACCCGCGATTATTGCACCGGAAAACTTTTACTTTTAGAGGCCTCGACTGGCCATTGCCAGCGTACCGACTTTATACTACGTAAACGTTCCTTTGACCCCGTTGATTTATTTTACCTTCTCTCATCGGACGATCCTTCATGATTTCGGGATAGATACAGAAGTATCTGCGCAAGATAGATGGTAATTAATTTTTCTAGTCAGATAGCATCTTTTAATTTTCTAATTTATTATTCTTGACAAGAGCATAATCGCGATACTTCGAGCAAAAAGTAACGATAATATTTAATATTGTGTTGGATATAAAAGCGACTTGAAAATAATATTTTTGGCTCAGCATTGAATTGCTTTGAAATTAAAATTGCCTTGGAATTGAAAGTATCTATGGTTGTTTCTATTTGATTTCACGTACGAAGCGAACGTGCTATCTACAAAACAAACCAAAACTTAATTTCGAGTTCAACTAAGCGGAACGATTGTTTCTAACGAAATTTTCTTGCAAGCGAACGTTTCCACCGAATCTACTTCAAAATTTTCCCCGGCGTTGATCGTCGGAAATGCGAGCACGCAAATTTCGGGCGCACAAACTGGCACGGTATTTGTCGAAAAATTAAATTTGCATGCAACAGACTCAATATGCTTTTCATTATTCGATATTTGGTCGAATTTCACAGAACGTGCTCGCGTTTACCGAGATTCAACATGGCCGAATTGACAGTCAAATATTTTACACTTACAAACACGATACAATTGATAATTTCATTCTGTTTTATATTTAACAAATAATATGGACCACAATGTCTACAATTCTTCGATATCAATGAAATTTTAACTTATTAACCTTGTTACTCCCATTGAAACATTTTCGATCGGATCATATTATTGTTTCGTTAAAAAGTGTTCCAATTTTTGAACACGTTGAAATGAATCGATTTTGATTGAAAGTTAGGAAATTTTTTTAACAAATTCAACTATCGTTGCTACTCAAGTTTCCTTGTTGTATACCGTTATTACTTCCTGAATCAATTATCGAGTCCGTGTATCATAATCTCGAGACGTGACCACGATAAGAAGGCTACGATTACAGCTTAAATAATTTTCTGTCGCGTCGCTGGATCATAATGTGTGTACCCCGATAGTTCCGCGATAAATCGGTTCTCGAAACCAGCTGTACCCAGCTCCACGAACTTCCGTGTTAATATAACTCTCTCGTTGCATTATACTTGCGCTTGTAAAACAGATGCACGACTAGAAAGCTCTTACACGGCGATTCCAGATCGAAAAATCAAGATCCAACCCCGACGAGATCATCGAACGAATAAAAGCTGACGTTTCTTTGCAAATAAACGGGGTGGCTAGCCCTTGTTTCTCACTCTGTCGCTCATCGAGCCGCTTTCAGGTTGTTTTGCAGATCGTCGATAAAAGATTCGAAGGGGAATGCATAAAACTTGTGAGGTTTGAAAATTTCATGGGTTAAGTATTGTGTTATAGTGGTCGATTATTATCGAGATTACTCTCGTTGGAGCGATATTAGGCTCGACGTAAGTCGAGTGTGTTCGTTTCCGTTTGGGCCACGTGAAACCATTCTGTAGAACGTTATATTGAATAGAACCTAATGAAATTCTGAACCAATGATTTCGACGTGGAATTATTCTATTTTATTTTCTTGAGAAATTCCAGAGTGTCGAATATTCAGTGCTTTGTCTAAGGATAATGAACCTTATTTTAAAATAAAAATGAAGAAACGTAGTTCCTCGGCGATAATCATTTTTAAGGCAATTGATATTAGTCTGACTTTAATAGAAAACCCAATAAATGTTACACTAAAATCCACGAATCCAAACTTCCACAACATAACAAACAACTTCCACCGCTTTAGCAGTACCACAATCGTCGAAATTTTCACAATTAGTTCATTGATTGAACTCTGTAAAATATGTCGTAGAATTGTTCGCTCAATTCATTCTCGAATCGTTCATTTGAAGATGAGAAATCCTACGGAAGTCTCGGTCAACGTTTCGGCGGCATTCGATCCGCTGACGAGTCCGTTACATTCCGGAAAAAGGATAGGCACTTTAAAACTAGGTACTTTATGGTTTTATTTCGGGTACCTACCATCAGTAAATGCATAATGTGCTACGCTAAACTGCAGCTTTGTCCCTGGGACTGGTATATTATTGCGTAGCCATGGAGGACCCCCTGAGTTACAAGAGGGCCGAAGCAAAGAACCTGGGCCCCTTCTTGCTGCTCCTGCATCTGCAAACTCTGGACTCGGAAGTTCCGACGAGGGTAGACTGGCTTCCACAATAAAACAGGCCGCGGCCTTGAATTTTGTTTTTAACTTTATCGCCCCTCTCGCCACGATCGACTATCACGGATCACCGTTAACGTTCGTTATACCTGTAGTTGCCACGAATCTTCCTACCAGATTCATTATCCCTTAGATCACTGTTGGATTATCGCGTTGAATGTATATCGGAATCAATGACAAATCCTCAAACACGCGAGTAAACTGTATGTATTGTAATCGTTCATAGATTAATTACTCTAGAGCTGGGATTAGGATATGTTGTTGTCTATGAGACGAAGGAAAACAGTTGGAGAATCCGTACTAATAATACCATAATCCAGGTGTCTTAATTTCCTTCTGTCAGTTCCATCTGACTAAACTATAATAATCCAGGAAATAAATTTATAAACCTAGGAAACTTCTCTATATTCTTCTTTGAAACATGAAACATTATTCTAAGCGATAAAAATTTTGAAGTCTCGCGAACAAGAATTGAAACTTCGCGAAAAGGCAATTTCTCAAACACAGACCTTCAAATTGAAATACTTGTTCCATACTTTAAACAGAATCTTCAAATAATATTCAACTTTCCCAAACCATTCGTTCTCCATTATCCCAACACAGAAACCAGTTTCCAATTCGTACAGAGTTTCCAAACCTCATCGATTAAACACCGATCGTGAACGCGATACCAACCGTTTTCGAAATTACAAGTCGGGTCAGAAAATTCTCATCGTCCACCGTGAGGCTTCTGTTTCATTCTCATGGTCTACAATTTCCCCATAAATACTGCAGGCTAGCTGTCATAACGGAAGGCGTTCGGTCAGATGTCGCGACCTTCTCATTAACCCCAAGAGGCTTCGTAAAAGAGGAAAAGAGAGGAAGAGGTTCGAGTGGTTCGCTTGACCACAAACCTCTTGAGGAAGATCAAGAAGGCGAGCCATGGTCTAAATTTGGAACGCCCACCCTCTGCTGCGAGAATCGATCTTGGGATACACCTGCAGCCACCTCGAGATCCGGCAGAAAGGAAACGCCGTCCCCCAGAATCTTGAAATCTTCGCTTCCGCTGGACGAGCCCAGGCTTCCTAGTTTCACAGGGAACCAACCGGCTAATCGATTCTTTTTCGGGCCGGTTCTCTTCGTCTTCAAATTAATATACTTTCACACGATTAATCCTGATCGAATTATGATCGTCTTTCTGGTTACTCGGGTCGGTGTGAGGAGCTATAAAGAGCGTGAAAGTATCGAGAACTTGAGCATTCGGAGATTGAACGATATTGAGAGTCGCTGATGTGCATTCATTTTTTAAAATCTTGGCGCATGGAAGGTGTAAGGTTTCGTGGCGTGAAAGTACGGTCAATTAAGAAAATTGTACGAGTTATGAATGGGACACGTAGTACGAATGAAACAGGAGATTTGTAAAAGTTGAATTGTTTTTCTTAGTGAAAATTGTATAAATGTACAGAGAAAAGAATTACTAACAGTGGTGCGTTTTGAGACGGAAATTTTAATATAGATTCTATTTTGAGAAATTAGAAAAAGAATTTTTTAAAGTATATTAATGTATCCTAAATTATGCTGGGTATGTTATACCAGTATTTTTTACACGTGTTACGCTACTTTGTTCTACGCACAAAAAATTTTGTCGCGTTTTAATTGTTCCGTAAAAGCAGCGCGTTAATGATCCATGTATATTCCGGCAGCGCAGGATCTGTTCGAAAAAATGCGTACGTGGGGTCTTTTTTAGTCGACATCTGGATTGTAGTCCCCGGGAAACGCCTAGATTGTGGAATACAGGAGAATGTAACTCGTTTCCGTGGGAGTTCAATGAAAAAATGTCTCCTTTGCGCGGCAGACGGTACCATTTATAACTTCAGGGTATTTGTTTCTCCGAGTGGGGTAAAATTTCCATGATGTTCTTTGTAATAAAAAATCAACCGTATGTTTGTTTTAAATATGCTTCCAAATTCTTTTCTGTGTAAAAATTGTCGAAGAATTCTTTTCTTAAAAAGCTCCAATAATTAAATTCTTTATATCGTTACGCTTTTTGTCAAAGCACAATGATTTGTAACATGACTTCTTGTGCTTGGAAAAAGGTGACAGGAATATTTAACTGGAAAAAAAATTTATCCATGGTGTCGTTTGATCCACTCAAAGGTAACTTGAAGATCCATCGAACAATGCTCCTAAAAATCCCGATCGTAAATTGAAGGTACCCTATTCACCTAAATTGGGTCAGTGTGCCGCACCGCTGGGAATCGGGTCGTGTGCTGGACACACGTAAGGAAAACGATTACAATGGCGAATTTGGTCAGGTAATGTTCGATTCAGCTACCTTGGAAAGTGCTGGAACTATTTCTAGATCAAATATATCGCGTTAGATAAGCACACGTGCCTTAAATTTTGCGCTCTTTAATCGTTACTTGAATCTTGGAGGTAAAAAATTCAGGTAGTAAATTAATTTCCCTCTAGATTAATCTAAATATCATAGGAAATGTATCTACGAGTAAACGAAGATCAATTTTATTTTTTGCGATTAAATTATCTCGAAGAAACAATTACCATTTACAAGAAATTATATTTCATCTTTAATTTTATTTCCAAACACTACGTTATCAATTTTTCAAGAAATCTTTTCAAGGAACCAATTTCTTTCATTCAAGTTTCAAATCTCCTATCGTCTCACCCAACAATAACCTATCGATTATATCCGAAGCATCCGAGCATCCTGTTCCGCAGCGTTCCCAACAATCATCCAAAAGAAAAAGTCGCGCAACCCTAACGGGGCCATGAGTCCACCTCTTGCAACGCAGTTGCGTCTACGCACGGTACCCCTTTCGAAGCGAGGTGCACGTTGCCACCCCGTTCTTACGGTGCCCCCTCCTTTTCCGGAGAATGCTCAGCTCGGTTGGCTTCGTTGGCCTCGCAGAAGTTCGTGCCGGGGCTGGCTCCTCGACGTGGTGCAAAGGATCACCTGGCTTGGGTTCCCACGTTTCTGCGATTCGCGTTTTACTTCACCCTTTTCGCCTTATATTCCATCGTCGTCCTGGTCCTCGGTCGTCGGTGGATATTCCGGGGGCCCATAATGCCGCACACGATGGAAAAGGGGTCCGGTGGTGGGGAGGAGCGGTGAAAAAAGGAGAAGCAGAGTGGCGGAAGAAGGAACGAAAGGTGGAAAGAAAAGAAAACGAGCCGTGCCTCGTGCATCCATTATGGGGCCCTGACCGCTACGAAGGTGCGCGTGGCTGACACACGAGGGACTCGCGATAGGGAGCCGGCGTTCCACGTTTTATTGGCGAGGGAAAAAGAAAACGGTGCTAAGTCGGGACCGCCCCGTGAAACGGGCAGGTAGGTATTTGCATAGAAAGGCTGAAATTTCGTCGTGCCGTATCGTCCCTTCGTCGCAGCGTTAACTGTTTCCCTTCGAGAATCGTGGGAGGTTGCCTGGGACTTTGTGGGAATCCTTTGCACGACTCTGGCTGAATGCTTGGCGAACGAGTGGCGATTACGCTACGCTCGTCTCGGTTTTATTGTTTTATGCCGCCTCTGCTTCTGGTTATGGGAGCTCGAGACCCTTGAGAGCTGGGATTCGGTGTCCCTTGGCGATTAATGGAAGATGGATTTGAGAGTGGGAGATGTGGAATGAGAATTGTGAGATTAGGAATAAAGATGTATTGTTAATTAAAAATATCTGTGAGTAAAGGTTAATGTCGTATTTCAGGAGATTTATTTAGAGACCGGAATATGAAGGTTGTGAAAATAGTATCGGGAGATTAAATGGAAATTAATGGCGGATCTAGAGAGCGATTAATGACATTCGAAAGATGATTTTAAAATAGAAATTGAAGTAGTAATACTCAAAAATTGGAAGATAATCTATGAATCATCCGAGTACCCGAAGAACCTAGAGTTTCTATTGAATGAATCATCGCTCTACTTCTGAATTGTTTCACGATGAAGTCGGAATTAAGAATTCTTTGACTGTTATGAGTACAGTAACTCAATCTTTTCAACACATCCGGCGATAACTGGGTCCACGGGGCCAACTAACCGAGGCGAACGGTATTAAAAATCTGTTCACGAGTCCGTTAAAATCATTCGGCGGTCGATCTTTAGGAAACACGATCTGTTTAGTCTTCGGTGCTCCGAAATGAACCCCCGTCGTTCTTTCGTGGGACCAGAAGCAGTCGCTCGCTCCAACATCAAGAACGATAATCCGTGTGCAATGGGGAGCAGATTGTTTTCTTATTGTTCTCTTAATTACCTCTGCTTCGAGGGATGTTACGATTTGCTAAGAAGGGTTAAGTCATCCCTTCCCGTGCGAAGAATTTCAACCGGAAACGGTCTGAGTTATGTCTTTACTAGCTAGAACCCAGCGGCAAGTCCAAGTTTAAAAACAGTCTTCGTACCAATGAATATTATTCAAAAATCAAAATAATTATTCTTTGGAAAATTAGTAGAGTCCCTTTTACACCCATTACACCCTCCATTTCCATCATCGAGTCCTTCATTTCGAATTCCAACAATCTCCAATTCCAACATCCTTCTGCTTATAAAATTATCCAATCCCAAACCAATCTACATCGCGTACTCCAAAATCCACCCTACGTAAAAACTACCCTACGTAACACTCAATCTTAGCCGAGGCGAGAGACCGACGAAGCATTCGATGCAACGAAAGCAAGACAAAAGTCCAGCAAAGCCCCCGATCGAATGTAGACAACGCGAAGAAGAGGCATCGCTCTGTTGCGCAAACCAGAGACAAAGGCACGGCGAAAGCGGCAAGGGGTCACGGTGGGCCCGCTTTCGAAGCCGGTTGTCGTCTGCCGCGATTTCAGCGAGGTCGGCTCGCAACCTCACGGCAGGTTGCTGCAGCGGCGTCAGCAGCGACTTGGCCACAGAAGCGCGCCGTCATAGCGGCAGCATGCACAACCTTGCTCCTCGTGGAGGCGCTCCTCGCAGCTAGGCGCCTCGAGAGAGAGCGAGCTGGTGAGAACACTCCGCGCCACGCGTTCCCACCATCCTTCTCGGTCGTCTTCGTCCACCTCTTCGGACGTGTTCGGCTCCTCGCTCCCGATATCGGCGCCGGGCCCCTCCACGCGATGGGTCCGAGGTCTGGTCTTTTGTTGCTGAAAATTGGCAGCTTCGTTTGGCCCCTGTTTGCTTAGGAGAATGCCGACGACGTCGAGGTGTCGTAATGAAGTTTCGTAAGGAGCCGGATGATCATCATCCTTGATGTTGGCAATCGGTGGGGGGTAAATGTACGGAGGAAGGAGTTTCGGATGAATGGACTTTTTTTTAGATGAGAAGAGTGTTGTTTTAGGTTTAAGATGAATCTTTTTAGAAGCATGGGTTTGCGGTTTCAATTATGGATTTGGGTGTTTGTGGTATTACGAGACCTTTCTTCGGTCCAAGAGATGTCGTTTTGGTAATAGGAAACAGAGGGTGGGGTTCTACACTGCTCTACTTTCTTAGAATAGAGTGCATTTTTTTCTTTCTTTTTTTTTTCTTTTTTTTAATGCTGCTCTTTGTCATTCGTCATTTGGATTTGAGTTATTCAACTTTGTCTGTGATACGTGGATCGTCTAGAAAATACATTATTCAGTTTTATAGCTTCTTAAATGTGTTCAGTGCTTCACCGATACTCTACTGTATTAACAATACATTATAATTCGTACAAAGAGGAGAGCAGATTAGCTTAGTCCATTAAGTAGCCTACAATTATTCTCATTAGCAGTTAACCTGGCCCAATTTCTAAAAATTCCCCGCCCAGTATAAGCTTCCTTGGAAAGGAATTACCACATTTCCCGACACACAACCGCTGTTAATCCTTCTTGATCGAAATTCTTGTTGGAGCGAAGGAAAACTCGCAGGGGGTTGCAGAATAGAAGGATCGTAGGTAAGAAAGGATTATACCCTGCGTTTCCACAGTATTCTGAATTTCGAGGTGTTAAGGGGACGGTCGAGCCTCCAATTAAACTGGATGACGTCCTCGGTCGAAGTGGTTCGGTACGAGCATCTGCTGTTCACAGTGATGTAACACGACGTTTCAACAATAGCGTGTTCGTTTAAACGACGATCGACGTGGCCCATTTTTCGAAAAGCAGCTCTATGCAAATTTTCCACGAGGTCCCATCGGGGGACACGGCACCTCCGGTGAAATTTGTCACTTTGAACGAGTTAGTTCACGTAAGTAAACCGGCTATTAGGCTCGGAGAAATCGCCTTTGCTTGTTTCGCAGGAAGGACAGAGGTATTGTCTACTCTTTAGTTTATGCGAGAAGAGTGCTTGGCTGAAAAAAAGAGCCAAGGTTCTATTAGTCTGGGTTTGGTCTTAGCAGCCTCGTCTACTACTTTTGTGCTGTGCATTATTTGATGTTGCGGAACGTTCTTTGGAACACGGGAGTCTAATTGGAGCTGAGAGCGTGGTGCGTAGGTAAAGCAACGCTAAGGGTGTAGCGAATAATTGATAATTTGAGATTTCATATTTTCTGTTTTATAAATTACTCTTTTATTATAATAAAGCAGTCTTGATGGAGAAGCGAATGGACTAATCTTTGTTATTAGCTTAATTTGAAATGGAGTAATAACTGTAATAAATTTAATAAAATAAATAGGTACTGTACGAAAATTATTAAGAATCTTTTTAGCAATCTAAACAACTTTCTTTTTCTTCTAAAATTTTTAATATTTATAGCGAAGAAACTTTAAAGATAGAAAAAACTATCTCTCAACGATCTCTACTTCGAAAGGTAAAACGTTAGGGAGTATTAGGGAATCCCAGCAAAATTACTCTAAGCATTTAAAACCTACGTAAGACACAAATCATTATCGTTCCGAGACTTTGAGCTAATACCGCATAATCTCGAATGAAAAATTCCTTCAAACCTTTCTGTGTTTCATGCAATGTTTAGAAAAGCATCCATACTTCGTTTTCCTAGCGATCTTTATTTTCATAGACACCAACGAAGAATGTGAAATCTTCGATTGTACAATGGAGAAGGTTACCTTGATGCTAACTACGATCGTTGCATCAGCTGGAGCAAATGTGCTCGTGCTCTGAACTTGGGGTGCTGAACAATGCATTAGTCCAGTAGGAATCGTACGGGGCCCTTCTTACAGTGATCTTCGATGCTGATGGCCAAAAATAACGGCACGCGCCAGACGTCTGTCTGTAACCGATTTATTGATTTGCGGAAAGCAGCTGGTGCTAAAGAAATTTATGGCGCAGGATTCGTAGCAAGAAGCATCGAGTAAAAACTGTGTGCACCGCGTGATTTCGTTTCGTTAAATTTATATTAAATAATAATGCTTTAAAAAAAGAAAAGAAAAAGAAACTTTTCCATTTATCTTTCTCACGCGAAAGTCTTTTAATAGAAGATATTTTCATTTGAATTTAATAATCAATTCGCTATCTACTCACAAGCTGTGCGAAACTTTAACGTAGCGATAATCTCAAAAATTATCTATCATTTTATTTTATTCAGAATACATTAGTATGGGTATTAACTGAAATTCTATTCGCAAGAAATACAATTTATTTTCAGTCCTTCGTGACAATTTTATACTAACCATTACGATGAAAAAAGATTAAAACAAATATTCTATTTATATAAACCGTCGATCTAAAAATTTCCAAAACTTATCCATCTCTCTCTCCTTCTCTCTTTTACTATCGCCAGGAATCGTGCCAAAAGTCAGTTCTAGTGGTACATATGGATCATTTCAAGATGCACGCGAGATACATCCAGCCATAGATCGGTGCCTCTTGCTCTTACTCGAAGGGAAATCCCTTCGCGACGTTTGTTGAAGAAGGGTGCGGTCTTCTTGGACCCTATGTTAAAGGGACCACAAACCATGAGCAAAGAAGGGAACATGGACAATGGGTTGCGCAAAATGCTTTTCTTGCCGGTAGCGAAGGAAGGGAGGGCTGGCACGCGACCAACGTCACCTGCCCGTTCTACGGCCTACTGAAGTCCTTGTATCGATTTTCTTACACGCAGCTGCGATGTCGTGCTTTCTTGCATCGATCAACAGACCGAGACGCCTCCGTGTCGTTATCTGTTCTAGACGACATATGGCAGAAACGTTGAGATTCTCTTGAGTTTCGTGGGATTTCTCGGGGTGATTTTGCGCTACCTTTACTAGAAATCCAAAGGCGTTTCCGCGCACCTGCTACTACTTGCTGCTATCCGAGTAAATTGCATTCTAGGTTACCTACGTGCGGTTAAAACTTTGCTCTGGTCGTTGAGGCTTTCTTTCTTAGGACTTAATGATTAATCATAAGATTAGTTGAAGAGACATTTCTTTTTCTTTTCTTATTCGTATTAAAATGCAGCGAACGAAACGCAGATTTATTATACTTCCTCTCTGTTATTAGAAATAATATATAAATGATTTTCCTATAAAACAGCGAGTATCTTGCCTATCTTTAGTTACAATTGCCGATCTTTACTCGTATTTAAAATGTTGTACTACCAAGCACTCGATGACCCTTATAAAAATCATGTAAAACGGTACCTAAAATCCGACCACTAAAATCAAACTTCCCAGCGACTCTCCAATTCAGCAAACGTTCCTCAAATTAAATTTCTTCCTAACAAACGACAAAAAAATGAAAGAAAAGAGCGACCCATTTAAAATGGCCCCTCGCGGTCCGCAATAATCGTCCCTTTGATCGATTCTCGAGGCCGCCACGCGAAGTCACACGAAGGAATTCCAGCACGCGGAGAAGACCGTGCTGATAAATGCCCGAAAAATTCCAGGTGTAAGTGACACCGGGCCAAAAGAAGGACGCGTGCCGTTTTCCCACGTGTGTGCACCCCTCGTACGTGGCCCGCGCAATTCCACTTCATTCTCCTTGCACGATCTCCCCTACTTCTTCTTCTTCTGCTTCTCCTTCGAACCGTGATTTCTCCCCTCGATCCACGAGCACCCTGCAGATGCTCGACGTTTCGGGTCCCCACGGTCGATCTACGTCACGCCGCGTGACGTGTGCATCGTGTGACGTCACGAACATGTGCCACGAAAACCCTCGTGACGTAAGAAACAGGGGACACGAGGTAATTTCTTTTTCTTTTCTTCTCTCTTTTTTTTTCTCTTTATTCTTCGGCCTCGTGAGCCTTTCTAGCCGATGGTCCCTGGGGGTCGTGGGATCGTGAAATTCGCAGATGCAACGTCGGACAGATGCAAACGAGCACGTGTGCTTTTTTTTTTTTTTTTTTTTTTTTTTTTTCAACGGAAAAGAGATTAACGAGTTTGGACGACCGCTATTAAAAATTAGCAACAGGTTGAAAAAAGGAATTAATAAGCTGGGATCTCTGTCATTAAAGTATCGCCCGTATGTCATTACATCGGAATCGTTTGCCATGAGAAACGGATTCCAGGTGCTTCCACTGTGCACATGACATGTGCGTGATTGCGACGCTATCGTTATGGGAATGCGTTCATTTCGATACAGAACAGCTTTTTTCCTTCTGTCTATAGGTATTGTTGAAATAATTAAATTACAATGTTTCCGCTTCATCGGAGCTATCAAAGCTAGATCGTTTCATCGACCTTTTAACGTTGAACAAATTTATTCGAAGAGGAAAAAAAAATTCATCCTCGGTGGTAGATGAATTAAATTAAAATTATATTGTGGTAAAATTTTTGTTTTCTTCGTTTAATAAACTTAACGTTCTCGTTGTTCCAATTAATTTTATTTGCCCAGCGGTCATAAATAATCCACGAATACACTTTTAAGCGAACAGGTAGAACGATACGACTTTAATTTATATTTAACGAGAAATAATTACACATTTACATACGACGTCGTGTGTTGGACCACCGTGAGAATGCGCGATGAGTTATCAGCACAATTCCCATGGATGCCTCAACACCTGGCAGAATGTGGTCGAGGTGGTATAAGTTTTGTCCTTAAAAAAGCCAGGATCCAGTCTCAATGGTACGCTCGCACGTTTGTTCCTATAGACAATAATTGTCTGTTAATAACGTCCGGTAGGTTGGTGACGCACATGGCAAATAGTTTAACTCGTTGTGACAGATGTTATTAGAAGAGGCTCGTATTAAACGGGCAAGTTCTAAATTGTGTATGGTTATTGTTTAAGCGTGTAACAATACAGAGTATACATCTATTTTTTAAACCATCAGAAATTAGAAACAAAATATTGAAATAATTTACACAATTATTTCGCAAAGAAAAAAAGAGTTGCACCATATGTTTTCAAAATGCAACAACAGCTGTAGTATAATTTAATGTGCTACAATTTTTAATACGCGTTATAGGGTGCATAAATTTTATTGCGTATAAAAGTAAAAAAAAATTTGTTATAATATAATGAATCGTTTGAATTTTTGAAAAGAATTTTATTAAATACGGTAGAAACATCTATGTCTATCTTTTGGTTTTATTTGTGTTCAATTTTTATTTTTTACGTTTTTGGAATTCAATTTTAAATAATTTTATTTTATTAAGAAGAAACCTTTTCGCATCTTCGGTTAATTAACTGGTATTTCTTCTGACCCACTGTAGGTTTTTACCTACAGTAGATCTGCAGAACATGCCGCAGTCTTTACAGCTTGAAATTCACTCCGTTAGGAGTCGAAGCGAGCGCACCGTCAGTGATCCTCATTCGAGACGAGATTTTTCAAATTATTTTTGAAAATTTATTGAAAATTAACGTTAATTCTAATACTGTCTTAATTGATTGTGGCAAACATATTATAAATATCCTTCAAGTATCCCGTTTTGTTTTTAAGGATCACACAGAGTCTGGAAGGTTATAAGAAAATAAAAATAGGATATAACAAAGTGTGACACATTTTTAAACAATAGAACTTTATTACAATTTTATCGTATCACATCGAATTAGAGACACGTACAATTTTTATATTTCAATTTACATTCCCGATAAATTACCAAAATCAGAAACGTGTGAAAATGGTAACACTTCACACCGGAAGCAACCCCTTTTAACTCGCACAAAGCATCATCTGAGAAGTGCATCTCAGGTAGAAATTATATAGTTCATATTCAGAAAAAAAAAAGAAAAAAGACAGTTTCCGGGATGCATTTCGGGAAAAAGGAATCCTGTTATGCAATACAGTTAGGTTTTACGAAACTCTCCACCTGCTACGATCCCGTAAGTGTTCGAAATCAAGACCATCCTGTTGCGACATATGCGCAGGAAGCGACCATTTCATTTCTCGAGCTCTTTTTAATATATTCAGCTATTTTATCCCAATAACTGAGCCTAATAACTAAATCTTTCTCAATTAAAAAAAGTAATTTACAATGACAGACTTTCAGTGGCGCGTCAATTTTCTTTTGACGGCGATTAAAACGACTGTCATTTTTTCCGTGAAATTACAAGCCGAGCATTCGCACGGTTCGTTTTCTGAGAAGCGTACAAAGTAAGCGGTTTGTGTGTGGTCGAAAATTAAACACATAATAACCTGCATCCTCGTGGATATCCGTCGCATTTAGCCACACTCGTGGCCCCCTTTTTTATAGCGTGCTACGAACGCCCGCTCGCCGCGCTCCTCGTTAGCTCAATTTTACGATCTAGCTCCAACAACCGTTATTTTTCGTAATTCCGTGGCCAATTACGCCACTATAGTTTCGATGCCCTAAAACTGCGCCGGCCAGGGTAATTACATTGGTTGCAGCGTTTTATGGACTGCAACTATACGGCGTACCGTGTCTCTCCTCCTCCTCCGTTCACCGAATTGCCGAAATTGATTGTAATAACCGAGTAAAATTACGAATGCCATGGTATTACGGTGTAATTCGCGGAAAAAAGACCGAAAAAGAACACCCTACCATTGACGGTGCGCATTACGACCTGGCAAATGGATTTTTCGTCCTTTATAGATATTCTTTTTATTCCCTATTTAATATATATTTCACCCTATTATTTTGACCAATTTATAACTTTTCTAGATATAATATTTTCACAAACATTGCTTGCAATTTTTTTCATTAAAAAGAAATTAATGAACGGTAAGGAAAAAAATAATCGGGGTTGCAATCGGAGGTGAAAATGATTGCGTGGGGTAATTTTTATTTTTTATTTCCTCATTGTGGAATATTCAAGGGACTCATCAAGGATCATTCATTTGTTTGATTATTCGCGTGTTCCTGAGCATCCAAGGGCTCCTCCTTGAACCTTGACTACCAGCATTCATTAGTCAAATGGACCGGTACAAGGAAAATTAATAGGGTATACAGTGCGTCCAATTAGACCTTCTGATTTTACCGAAGGAGGTGGACCCTTAATTGCTTCCAGGGACATGATTAACTGCTTGTCTTTTTGAGAACTCGCAAATTACCGAACAATGAATTTTTTTTCTTTAAATTGATACCTATTCTTTGCCAAAACTAATCAAACTTTTTCGCCGGGTTCTTCTTTGAATATTTTTAGTCTGCTGCGTCTTGTTTTATTATAAATAACATTATGAAATAATTCGTGTCACAGTTTACCGAGTAACATTCACAGAATATCTATTTCAAAATTCTTTACCAAACATTGATAAAAACAGTGTAACCAAAAGCTTTCTTCCAACTGTGATATATTTATCGATCAGTATTAAAGTTATCTCGGTACAGATTATTTCCAACGTGTCTCGAACGGACTCGAATCCCATCTTATTTTTAATTGACGCCGTAACATCTTTTTACACCCCCTTTCAAGAAATTCAATTTCTCCCATTCGTGTATACACCTTGCGCAATACTCGCGGCCATAAATTAAAATCAGCTGGTCCGTACCAAGTACAATAATATATACAATGCTCTGACAAAAGAACAATGAATACACGAGCGCAATTAATGCAACTCATAGTGGTTGCGTGTTTAACAAGTTCGCCTTAATTGCACGACGCGGTGTCGCGTCTCACCCTCTCCTTTCGAGAGGATCGCAGAGGGACGAGCGCGTGGGACTCGCTCCAGAGGATCGAAACACGTGGTAGGCACCGGTTCACGAACGGATCCGAGAACAACCGAGCTCCAACTACTGGGGAAACGCAAGATCCACGTGTGGAGAGCGTGCCACGCGTGAGTACTCGTATTTACTGGTGGGGGCACCGTACAATGGATAGAAATGGTAGGGGATCCATTGCATTCCACCAAACGATCGCTGGACACCGATACAGTCCTGTGGCGTCCTCTTAAAGTGGTCGAAGCAAGCGATCGAAGCGTTTTGCTTCGTGTTTCAGTAGTAGAAAAGACAGGATAAAGAATTGATCCGAGTATCGGCTTGTGTATTTTTCAGTCATATGGTTTTGGAGGTTTGCAAGCTCCTTTTTATCAGAGAATCATTAAGTTAGATGGTTTATGTACAGAGAAGTCTGTTGAGATCGATACGACATTGGGCTCGATTAATTTTTCAAAGTTGTATATATTTGTATCTGTAAATTTAGGATTTAGTTGTGTTAAGTGTTTCATTATTGAAATAGGAGATATGTTAGGTTGTCTTCGCGCAACAGCTTCGTTTTACAGTATTTATATAGATATGCAGACTTATCTGTTTTACGAAAGATGGAGTAAGTTAATAGACCAAAATGGATTAATATGTTGTAAAATGAAAAATATTATGCATCCGATATTTATTAATAAAACGAAAGAAACTTTTAGGACAATCTGTATCGGTGACCCTTGATTAAAACCTGGATCAAGTGACACGATCCTCAACTATTTTTGTAACTTATCATCTATAATTTAACCCAACACTCTGACCAATATTCCAATCCTTCACACCTAAAGTACCATCAAAACTTTTTTCACCATTCACACAAGCACCGTTTCCCCATCTCGTACCTCTATTGGCGGAAACAACGAAAAACGGCGGCGTCCGGCGGCTACAACTGGTTCACAGAGGAGGCACGCAGCGAACAAAATGACCCGGCTCGCTTTTTCCTCCGGTAAAAGTTAATTCGATCTTTTTGCCGGATCCGCGTCGCGGCCTCGCCGTGTGTCCGGTATTTTGATGAGCAGGAACAGCGGACCTGCCAGGGAATTGCAATTTGAATTAGCCGCGAAAGCCGAGGCTAATGATTCCTAAAGAGCAAAACCACGAGTCGTGTGCACGAGCCGACAATATTCTGGTGGTTTTACAAGAAAGCACCACGCCGCTATCCGAGGACCGTGAAAACACGTTGGCTACAAAATTCGTTCTTTCTTATTGCACCGAGTCGCCGAGAAACGTTCGGTCGAAACGCGATAAACGTTATCGCGCTTAATACTCACTTCGTACTAAACGAGAACCAACTAACGAGAGCAGTCGCGATAATTATGCCAATTATCGAGGTTAATGTTATCGTTACAGTTGCCTCGTGTTCAAGGGTTCGCTTGTTAATGCGAAAACGCGTACACTTGCATGAACTTTCGCGATCGTTTTGTTAGGATTGGGTGTCTTGTTTGGCTGCCATTTTATGATACGACTAATTAGGTTAAGTTAAATAAATACATACGTAATTTACTCTAGACAAGTTGGGGATAATTATACTTACGTCTAGATAAATTGTCGATAACTGATGTTACGAACGAACGAAGTGGCAGTCTGTAAATTTTCTCCGATTATCTGTTATGATTTAGGATATTCGTTTATGGATATTGTCGTATGGTATTCTATTAGCAATAGGATGGAAAGGTTTATTTTAATGGAATGGAAATATTCTGATGATTTAAGTACTTCATATTTGTCGGCATATAAGCTGGAAATTTGTATAAAAAGATAATCATCCCTTAACTATAATTCCTCTTTAAAAGTACCAATGCTAACGTTCTACACTTTATCGTACCCAGAAAAAAAATAAAAATTCCTAATCAAGCGTCATAATTCATACACCGTCGATGCGTCGTTCGATTCTCGTTCACGTAAGGCGGCGCGCATCCTTTCAAGCCTTGGCACTAAAATACGAGCACGAATTTAGCGAGGAGGAATAATAATCCGCTCGTTGACGATGCATTACGAGATCGTCGATCGTTTATGAATATCTACGAGTACGAACGACCGGTCTAGCATATAAAACCGAGCTGTCGGCGTTTCCTGGCACACAGAAAAGTCTTGGCAACCGGTAGATGAAGAATGAAGAGGGGGAAAAAAATGAAAGAAAGTCTGAAGATCTAATCGGGGACTGGTGACGTGAGTTACGTGGGTAACCGTTGTCGGCGAGAAACAAAAGTGCGCTGATGCTCGGCTTCAGGAGCTTCATGCCGCACGATCAGCAACACCCGTGGCCGCCATATCGCCGGCCCCATCATATTTATACACCTTGCAGGTTGGCTTCCTTCGCGCCTTTTGAAGCTCCGCGGTGTTCCGCTCCACACGTTGCGTGTGCTTCATCTCGATACAACTCATCATAAGCGTTATCGGTGTTCCGGGCACGTAACACACGCGCGACACTTTCCTGGTTGGCTCCCGTGAGAATTTCGGCGTCGATCGTTCGACGATTATCGATGAATTCCAATCGATTCGCGTGTCGATGGGAAACGGTGCCGAAGGAATGGAAAAACGGATGATTGCATGGAAATTTGAGAGTATAATGTGCGAGGGAAGAACTATCGCTATGATTTGAATTTTTATGAGCGAGGTGATGAAGAAATAGATACGATTTGGATAAATACTGTTCTGTTAGTGAGCAGTAGTAAAGAGGAAAAGTATCATGATTACTTTAGAGTAGGCAGACATTTAATTGGTATGTATTTTGAAATAGAAGGAAAACCAAGATAATTTCCTCTTATCGCGCTACGTTTCATTCGAGTTTTTAAGGTACTATAAAAAATTTATTTACTGGCCGGTGATTTTATAAACTAAAATTAAGCTTGCAATTAAAAGGAAGCCTAATTAGTAGTACGGAGCAGGTTTGATGCTATGCGACGAAAATGTATGAACGTACCTTTGTGACTTTCATAATTGGTGTTTCTCGAATAATCGTTAATCCAATCAACATTCCGAGGGTAATTATTTCGTGAAAGTTTGCTAGAATCCAAGAAAGGTACGGTTACGTCACTCATGAACTGTACTGATGAGTTTCTCGAAATTACACGAGCTGGGGGCCATTTTTTCTCCGAGGGAGTCCAATATTTTTACACTTCCAGCAAAGGGTTAATTACGATCTACGAGGGTCAAGGGGAAGTCTCAAGGAGAAACCAACGAGCTCGCTTTTTGGCTTTGCCGATTTTAACAGGGAAGATAGATGAGCCAATTATGGAATCGACGAAATTTCACACCGCGGACGGAAATTCATTAGGGAGGTCCGTGAGCATAAATAAATTCGTACACCCTTCCACGCCCATTCGGTCAAAGGCAGGTGTCGGCGCGGTTTCTTTCTACCGAGGACGATGTTAGTTTCAGAATAGATTTAGAATTTCGGGAATCTTCGAAGGGAAAGCCTTTCGCCGGTTGGCAGGAATCCGAGGAATTCTTGGAAACGATGGTCACCCGGTTCCTTGACATCGGTTACACGGCAAGAACAGAGGTAGAAAGTAGAGTTTAGATAACGAAGCAAGAATGGACCTTGTGGAACCATGGTTTCTCTGTACGACGAAATTGTTCGTCGATAACGAAGAAAAGGATCACTGTTCGAACATTCGGGACAATTTTGTTGATCGGATAAATGAAGAAAATTTGAAACGTTTGGTGAATTAAATGGCATAAATTCAATCGGTTGAATTGAATAAATTCAGGAAACTGGTTGAATCAGAGACGTAGGGTAAATTAAACGAATAAAGCACATTAGGTAGCTGCATCGGGTTAAAATTAGATGGACCAGATAAAAGTGAGTATTGATAAATTAAAACGTTAGAAGAATCAATTTTATGAATATCGTTAAGAGATGTTAAGATCCTAAATAAGAGGCGGTGATTACAAGTGCTAAATTTGATATATTACAAGCGACAAGCTTATAAAGTAACATTTTCTCAAAGAATGAAGATTCTACGCGAAAAGAAATAGGCCAAGACGTTCCACGTCACCGGGAGGTACCTTCCCCTCATTCCGTCGATTTCTGTTCGCTTTTTTATTTCATGGTCGGGCTTCATGAGCGGTACACTCGTAAATTCATCTTTTAAACCCTCAGCAACGTCTTCTCGCTGAGTCGGAGACTTCTTAGAGGCCGTCGGGACTCATTTATTATTCAGATTTATAGCCAGACTCGAACTGACTCCCACAGATCGGCAGGTCTTTGCGAAGTCTCGAGTGGCCGCGAGGCCCTTGAAGAGAGAGAACCTCGGAAATTCGACGTTTTGCATACGACACGATCTTCGCTCGATTCGAATGAAAGCGGCGCATAACAAGCGGGCTCGCGTCGGACCTTTGTGCCTCTGCCTTTTGCAGAACACGCGTCTCGCTGATCTTTCTGAACAAACAATCCCAGATATCTTATATCCTGTACACCCTGCCTCCCCAGACTTCCAATAATTCCGACATACTCGAACCGATTCAAACCAGAAAGTATTCCCAGTACCACGAAACTTTAAACGAGCCAAGAACCTTCACCCTGTGCCTCTAAAAACCAGCGAACTCGTTAAACCTTGGCGCTGAATCAGCGTCCTCTAATCACAATGAAACCGTCCACGAGGCCAACTCCTTCGCCGAGGCTTGTCCGGAGCACGGTCGAGCAATAAAAATAATTAAACAATCGCGAGGAACGACCGGTGACAGCCGGCTGGAATTCCTTCAGCGGCATTCAACGTTTTACGTGGTTTGGGCGGCGAGGATCGAGAGCAGAGAGGGAACAGCGTGCGCGAGAATCGGGGAGAACGGACAGAGAACGGACAGAGAACGGATGGAAGAGAGGAGGCAAAAGCGGCGAATGGATGGACAGACGGACACGAGGCAGACAGTATCGGATTGATCTCACCGAGTGAACCCAATTACCCACCGAACGGCCAGATTTATTGTTCGGACGAGGCCCTGACTGAGGGCTCCTGATGGCCCGATGGTGGCAGCCACTCTTTACGACGGACCTGGACCCTGGAACAACGCGATCCACCGGATCCAGCGGCGTGCTCTCGAAGGGTGTCGTGTCGCTTTACTCACCCAATTATCAGCGGGTCTGACAACGAGCTTAGCCTGTTGCCGTTCGTCCGCTACCGTATACACCAAGCCGAGTTTCTACGCTATGAACCGTGGCTACCCACCGATCCGATCGAATCTTTGGATCCCTTGAACCCTGGAACGGATCATAAACAATATATAATTGACATGATTTATCGATTGGCCTGACTATCTTCGCGGTCACGCGAGTGATCGACGCCGATAGGTTATCTCGTCAGTTGTGCTCCGTTCGATTGGCGTCTCGATATAGCCCTTCTCCACAGCGATTTCCTATCGGAGAGTTAGTTTGTAATGTTGTAGCTCGCGGGAGAGCTAGATCAAGAAGTAGACCGGTTCCGGATCGATCGATCGGTTTGATTAAGACTCGATAGGCTTTTGCGTAGCTGTAATTATCGCCGGGTTCTTGTCGAGGTGAGATAGGAGATTGTTCGTGGGAACGCAGGGTGTGTCTCTAATGTTCGATTAATTTGTTAATGCTGTTGGTACACTGTCGGTGGTCAGGGAGATAATTGGAGCAAAGGTTGAATGGTTAGGTACACGCTACTGTTAACGAACGCGACTCGTGTTAGCGTTTGAACGAGACAGATTGAATGATATGTTGCAGCAAATTATAACCTTGTTACAAGATTTTACTACGTAAGTTATGGCTTGCGAACTCGTAGTTAATTTTTCTGGAACCTTACTATTGCAATCATGCATGGAATTTACGCTGTGGAATATATTAACTTTAATTCTAGGTAGTAAAGTTTTGCTTTCACTGAAAAATTGTGTCGATTTAAAACATAGTTTCTTAAAATACCGCTACTATTCAATATTTAATATTTCAATTTGATGATATCTAACCTTCCGATTTACAAAAGCATCCCTTATACTTCAATTCTCAACAATTTCTCGAAAACAACAATTCCTTGTATTCGAACGTTTCCGCGTCGTCAAAAGTGGCGTTTGGCCTGACGGGCGAGAGTTATGCAGATCGACGACAAAGGGGTGCCTGTTTGGCGAACGGCTGCAGCTGGCTGTCAGAGAGGGCGGGCATACTTTAGTCGAATGGGACCAAAGTGGAAGGATTCAGGCTCTTTGCGAGCCGCCGCCGCGCTGCTGTCTTCGACGCACCGCCGCGATGCTAACTGACGCCTTAGAGGCCACTGATTGAAGTATTTATTGCCATAGCCCTGGTTGCCTCGCCTTTATGCCCATGTAATGATCCACTTTTGCATGCAGCCCTTATCTACGCTGCCTCCTGTGTGGCAATCTCCAGCGTCCTCGCTTCTTCGTCCTCGTAGAATCCTTCTTCCGTCTTGCGCCGATTCTTCTTGCTTTCCCAGATTACGAGCGGGCTTTTTAATTTCTTTATTCGCCGGCTTGAGAGACTCGAGAAACTTCTTGCTACGGATCATTTGCTGGGAATGGAAATTGCAACAGGGCTGGCGTTCCCTGGACTGACAGAAAAAGTTCTTCTCTCCCTTGTGTGTGGAGCTCACCACTGATTGTGCAATCTTCTCTGTTCGAGTGCTGTTTCGACTGAAACATACCGCGGAAATTTTTTGGTGCAAAGGATGGGAGTAATTAAGTGTGTCGAGATTAATATTCTTGGGATAAGATGGTTGGTATTTGGTCGAAACATATTTTTACGGAATTTTAGGAACATGGGAATTTGAGCGATCAAAAGGGTTTGGTGTCCACCTTGCTGGTAGCAGATGAGAAGTTTAAAGTAAGATTTCAATTACGATTTTTCTCATACCTTAAATATTATAAACCGTCTTTGTTTTTTTCAAATTTAATCAAAAATTCATCCATAAAATTGAAGTATATCGCAAGAGTATTTCCAGCAATAATTATCAATATTTTCATTCCAATTATTTCCAAGCAGATATATTAATAAACGTACCGATCATTAATTTCCGACCTGCTCTTCATCGTGCAATTAAACTGCTCACAGTACCATTCCTCAATCGATTCTACCATCGATGAACAACAAAATGAAAACGCATTCTAAACACCATACTCAACGTAGTCAAGTTTCACGAAGCCGGTTTATGGAACAATTACACGTCTCGTGCTGCTTATTACATACTCGAGAAGCGTGTCACGCCCGGATCATTCCTCTTCATAAGCAGTCCCTATGGAGCGCCGTATCGATATTATTGAAATCCATCTACGTAACGCCGCGCCAGAAACAACAGCTAAAAGAATCAAAATTAAAGAAAGAAAAAAAGGGAATTATTGACCGTAAATCAACTGCGCTTACGCGAGCCGGCGTTTCGCGCAGAGAGGCAAGAAGGCAAGAAGTTGAAACTGAAACGTCGAAAGAGGCTGGCAGTCCTATAATTATATTATTACCCGCTGCGTAGCTCATGACTGCGGAGCCAATTTGTCTTCGGCCGCAACGAGTTCGTGCAATTTGTGATTTATCACTGTCCCTCGCTCCCTCTCCTCGCGCCTTTTCTTCTCGTCTGCGCCCGCCGCCGCTCGAAACCGTATAATTTCTGCCACGTCCCGCGGATCTTACCGAACGGATTCCGCTCGCCAGACTTCTGGCTCCGTTTTCGATACCACCGTCAGTAATCCCGACAAGGAAGTTGCCAAAATGAGTTACGCAGATAAATGATCTCTGTCGGTCGCGAATTGCTCGTCGCGACCTCTACGTTGCTTCCTCTTCTTTTAGAGAGGACGACCTTACGTAAGTGTGGCCTTCGAACGTTCGAAATGGATCTTGAGAAACTAGTTCAGAAATTTTCGAGAGGAGGTTGGTACGATTTTGTGAATTGCTTCGTCCATTATTGATTTCCGTTTGGGGGTATATTGGAGCGATGATTGATTAAAGTGAGAGAGAGCAGGGTGGAGGATATTGAATACCGATTTAATTCGTAAAAATTTTTTTAAACAAGATCGTCGCATCGAAAGGTTTCTAAAAAAGATTCCCCGTTTTTGTTACTCGTAGCGCGAATTACATTTCTTGATCCCCTTTCTATCACGAATCTTTTAAAGAACCTGGCAAATAATCACAATGTCGTAACAAATAAATCTTTAAAACCCTCATTTTTCAACCGACCAAAGAATAATAGTATAACCATTATCGTCAAAGCGCTTCGACCAAGAGGGATCAGTTTAATGACACCCAGAGCGTAGGATGAAGAACGATCGCGCGGAATCGAGACGGAACGCGTCCGTTCGGAATCACACGTTGCCGCTAGATGATGAATCGCGCGACGGCTCGGTTCACTATGCGATAATTAAAATCGGTCGATTATAAGTGCATTTGGCTGTTGTAATAATGGGTTGCCCCGAATTCTCTCAAATGGCTACGTCTCAATTAGCCATCTTCTCCCTGTTTTCGTGACCCCCCCCCCCCCGTGGACCCCTTCGCGTTTAATTGACCGGCGTAGTTTTAGCGGAATGCAAAGGGAACTCCAGTG